>CM064540.1:27288985-27721485 GCA_032716605.1 Paralithodes platypus
GTGATACCATTTTCGGAGGCCCAACTTTTGGATGTGCTCGTTCAGTTCATTTATTTTGGCCTGGAGTGTGTCAGATTGTAGGCTCGGTACGATTTGACTAACACATATTTCCATATTTTCATTTTTGTTTTTTAGAGTACTTACTAGCGCACTTAGATTATCTATGACATCTGTGGGAGCTTTGCCTTCCATTGCGTCGAATAATCAGCCGTAAATCAATCATTTTTGTGGTGCCCATAAGAGTTTTTCTTGCACCCAGCATTTCATCAAGTCTATATTAGCTTCATCCAGGGTTCTAATTGCACAGTTTTTGTTCAGATCGGACGCTTTAACATTTTTTAGGTTGATATCCCCTAGTATTAGCATCTTCCCAGCGGTGGTTTGGTTAGGTGTGTTTGGGTTGTCGGTCGCACTTTCACAGTCAATTTTTTCCTCCAGAACAGAGATTCGGCGCTCAACGTTGACTATGTTGTTTGTTTGTTCTAGTGAGGTGAGCCGTGAGGTTAGGTCATCTAACTGAGCGGTTATTGTACTAGGTTGTGAAGGGGTGAAGGTCAGCGTTTCTTCACTAGGAGTGCGGGGTTCTAGCGATGTTACACGGTCACTTAAATATTTTAAGGCTTCTTGAATTAATTTCACTTCTTCACTGAGCTTTATTAAGTCACTGTTCACGTTTACAGAGTTATCGGCTGAGGTTGCATTGTCTTCACTATCGGCTGAGGTTTCATTGTCTTCACTATGCCTCGTGCCTGTACGAACTGCGCCGGTAGGTTTGGTGCTTCCATGTTTGCTCCTGCCGATCCACAAGTCTGCCGACTCTGCCAGCAACGAGAGGATTTGACAGCAAAATTGGATGAAGCCCTCAACAAGATCAACGCCCTCACCAGGAAGCTGGAATCACTCCAAGAGTTTGTAACACTCAACGTTGGAGTATCACTAACTCAAATTGTTTCAACTCCAGCATCCACCACCGCCCCAACGTCATCTGCCAACAATCCAACACCTGCAGTAGACACTGCAGCAGATGCTTCTGACGAACCTGAGCCGACATCAAACCAGGACAGCCGCCCTGTTCACCTTAGTCTCTCCCCCACTCCTCGTGCAAGAAGCCTGCTAGCACGA
This sequence comes from Paralithodes platypus, assembly GCA_032716605.1. Lineage (NCBI taxonomy): Eukaryota > Metazoa > Arthropoda > Malacostraca > Decapoda > Lithodidae > Paralithodes > Paralithodes platypus. The sequence goes on from CM064540.1 coordinate 27,290,108, forward strand.
ACAGTACCAACCCCTCGCCCCCGTTCTAACCACTCCTCTCCCCGACCTGTACTTAGAGTCCCGCCACCACAGGTTTCCGGATTTACACCAGTGAGGAACGGTGCACGGCCAACGCAGAAAAGGTCTCATCTACCAGTCACAATGTCAAACAGATTTGAGATATTGGTAGAGATGGAAGACGAACCAGAAGAGACCAGGCTCGTTGGGGATTCCATCCTACGAGGACAGGTCGAAGAGTTCTGCGACAGAGTCCCAAATCAACGAAAAAGATTTTGCATCCCAGGAGCTGGACTGGACGACATTGTGGAAGCCTTCGAAGATACCACAAAGGATGCAAATGAAAATACCCTTTTTGTCATCCATGCTGGTTCAAATGACGTCATGCGCACCAGATCCGAAGAGTTGATGGAGAAATAACGCAAGATGATCCAGCACTACAAAAACAAGTCAAGGAATATCATCATCTCAGGCATTCTCCCCAAGATCGACGCACCTGACAAATTCTACGACAAGGCTTTCAGCACAAATAGCCGACTAAAACATTTGTGTCTGAGGGAAGAAGTGGAATTCATCAACCTCTGGGACAACTTCTACAACCAGCCTACTCTGTTCCGCAAGGATGGCACTCATCTAAACCCTGTGGGTTCAGCACGCATGGGTCGTCTCCTACACGAAGCAGTCCGCAGCCATGGATCAAAAAAGGCCAGCCGAGAAGAAGCAGCAGTGACATAAATCATCCAACGCCAAGAAAAAAACAGAGGCAACCGAGGACCACCACGATAAGGACCGAAGACAGCGAGGACCGAGGACAGCCATGAACATAAATGTAGATCCGACAAGAACCAAAAATATTATTAAAGAGCGTTCCGTGAGTTCTAAAATAACAAATTTAAAGGTTTTCTATGCAAACGCTCGTAGCATACGCAATAAATTTTCAGATTTAGAGGAGCTAGTGTTTACAGAAAATTATGATGTGATTGGCATAACAGAATCTTGGCTCAATACAGAAGATAGAGACTTTTTAGAAGAGTATTCACTTCCCGGTTATGTAATGTTTGAGAAAAGCCGAATAAATCGAAATGGAGGGTGGCGTTTTACTTTATATCAAAGAAAGTCTTAACCTTACCCTCTTGTCAAAACCTCAAATTGTGAACGTCGACGCATCTTTTGTGCTAATAAAGAATAATAAAGGTACCAAAATAATACTTGCATTAATATACAGACCTCCATCTCAATCAGTGCAAACTGACCGAGATATTTACGAACAAATTGCCAGATGTAAGTAACTCACAAGATACCGTAATTTTTGGTGACTTTAATTTACCTGTGACCAAGTGGGGCGATACTCTTACTTCACACTCCGGACATGACTTGTATACGAACTTGCAAGAGAGTTCGCTTTATCAATTTGTTGGAACGCCGACCCGTGGTAATAACGTTCTTGACATTGTACTTGCAACAAAAGAAGAATTAATAGAGAATTTGAATGTTGGTGATGAATTCAGTAACAGCGACCATCGTACGATAACTTTCACTTTAAAGTTTACTAGTAACGAACCAAATAGTACCATCGAAAAAAAGTCCCTAATTTCAAGAAAGCAAACTTCCATAAACTTAGAGCTATGTTTAAAGAAACTGACTGGAGCTTTTTAATTCACAATAACGACATAAATACATCTTGGAAGTTATTCGAAGCCACTTACCTAAAAGCAGTGCAAGACTGCATACCATCGAAAACTCGGCGTCCAGGCCATAATAATAAGCCCAAATGGTGGAATAAAGATATTTCAAACTGCCTGCTTGCTAAAAAATTTGCTAATGATAGATTAAAATCCTCACAAAATGACGAAGAACGGCTGAAATTTGTAGAGCTACGACGCAAAGCCAAAAAGTTAATTAAGCAAAGTAAAAAGACCTTAGAGTTACATATTGCGAATCAAAGTAAAACAAACCCGAAAGAATTCTATAGTTATATCAGAAAGAAAAAAGTCGTTACTTCAACTGTTGGACCGTTAGTCGATGAAAATGGAGAATACACCAAAGACGAAGAACAAATGAGTAATGCCCTCAATACCTTCTTTGCATCAGTTTTTACAACAGAAGACCTCAGTGATATCCCTACACCATCGCCGATTCAGATTGATAATTCAGATGTTCTAAGCAATATCACCGTTACAGAGAGAGAAGTATTGAATTGTTTAGATAAACTCAAGGTAAATAAAACGCCTGGACCTGATACAATCTCGCCTAGAGTTCTAAAGGAAGCTAAGGATGAGCTCTCTAAACCACTGACATTACTATTCAATAAATCCTTGCAGTCTGGAACTATGCCCGATCAGTGGAAGCTAGCCAACGTAACACCGATATTCAAAAAAAGGCAGCAAATCCCTACCCTGTAAACTATCGTCCAATTAGCTTAACCTCAGTTGTATGTAAAATGCTAGAAACGGTCATACGAGACAGACTCGTAAATCACTTAGAGGAAAATAACATACTTAAAGATACTCAACACGGCTTTCGTAAAAAACGTTCCTGTTTAACAAACCTCTTAGACTTCTTCCACGATATCCTCAACCTCTACGATGAGAGTAAAGCTGTAGATATTATATACCTTGATTTTCAAAAGGCCTTTGACAAAGTTCCCCACAAACGTTTACTGCTAAAACTAAAAGCGCATGGAATACAAGACGGTGTGTTGAAATGGATAGAAAATTGGCTCAGCGACAGAAAGCAAAGAGTAGTCATAAATGGTAAGGCATCAAAATGGACCAATGTAAGTAGCGGGGTACCCCAGGGATCGGTACTAGGACCAATTCTCTTTCTAATTTACATCAACGACATAGATGAGGGTCTCACCTGTACAATCTCAAAATTTGCTGACGATACAAAAATTGCAAATAGCGTACTCTCAAAAGAACAAGTTGACGATATGCAACACAATCTAGATAAATTGTCATGTTGGGCCCAAATTTGGCAAATGAGTTTCAATGCGGATAAATGTAAAGTACTACATATCGGATACCTAAATGAGAAAGCAAACTATTCGATGAATGGCACTCAGCTTAAGAATGTAAACAGAGAAACCGATCTGGGAGTAACAATATCGAGTAACCTAAAACCGAGTCAACAATGTTCAGAAGTTGTTAAGAAGGCAAACAAAATAATTGGCTTTATAGGCAGGTCATTTGAGCATAAATCCAAAGAAGTTATCCTAACCCTTTACAATTCATTAGTCCGCCCTTTTCTGGAATACTGCGTTCAATCCTGGTGCCCTTATTACCAAAAAGATATAAACAAGCTAGAACGAGTTCAACGTAGAGTTTAGAGTTACCAAAATGATACCTAGCCTAAAGAACAAACCATACGAAGAGCGTCTTAGAGAATTAAATCTATTTCCTTTAACCCAGCGCAGATTAAGAGGTGACTTAATTCAAGTGTTCAAAATCATCAAAGGCATCGACAATATGAACTGTAGTAAGTACTTCACTATCGACCAATCTAATTACACGCGGGGAAACGGTTGCAAAATTATTGGTAAATCTTTTAACTCACACGAATCTAAGAATTTCTTCTTCAATCGAGTTGTCAACTTGTGGAATGGGCTTCCCCGAGACGTTATAGACTGCATCACCGTTGATTCATTTAAACTCCGCCTAGACAAATATCTCGCATCAAACCCGCGACTGACTGCGTTTGTAAATGAATAACTTTATTTTATCCCCCCTCAGTTACTAACCCATCTGTCCCCTACTAACTTCCTAATCCTGCCACGGACATTAGTTCCAGGGCAGTAATTCCCTTTCCAATGTTCCCTTACCCACTCTAAACCACTGTTTGGACACTTGATCCTCAGTGTTTTGGAGGACAAGCAACCTAGAAGGGTCACTAGATCTGTTGTTGCTTGATTTCCTTTGTACTCCTTTGTACTCCTTTGTACTCCTTTGTACTATTTGCATTTGTAGTTGGTAGAATACTTTCATTGGGATGATGGGTGTCACTAGAGGGGGTTGAACTTTGTGATTGTTCCATGATCTTCTCTATTAGTACCTGTTTGTTTACCCATACATTTGATAGGCCTAAGTCACGACAATGCTTCCGTAGGTCAGTTCTGGTAAAGTTTTTGTCAAGATAGTTCTGTGTAGGATTGTTTAAGGACGGTTCACTATTCACTTTTTGTTGTTCTGTTGGCTGGGTAGGGGTAGGTACTGTAGTGCTGCCGCTCGCCATGATGAGTGGTCGGGCAGGGCGATTAGCGGAGAGAGAGAGGTCAGTACGCTACCCTCCACGACGGCCAGACTGCTGGACGGAGGAGGAGGGGGGGACCAGGAGGACGGAACGGTGGGAAGCCAGGAAAAGAGTGAAGTTGGGGAAAGCACCAGAAACAGATGGAGTGTGTGGGGGAAATGTTGAGGTATGGTTGGTGAGTAGTGATAGAATGGTATGGAAAATGTGCAAACTAGCATGGGAGAAGGGAGTGCACCCGATGACTGGGAAGACTGGCATATAGTCCCCCTATATAAGGGAAAAGGGAAAAGAGGAGTGTGTGGTAACCACCGAGGAATATGTCTTCTAAGCGTAGTAGGAAGGTATACAGTAGGGTAGTGATTGAGAGAGTGAGAGTGAGATACGGAGAACTGATAGGCGACAAGCATCCGGAGGTTTTAGGAAGGGGAGAGGATGTGTAGATCAGATTTTTTTCCTGAAATGTGTTGTGGAGAAGTATCGGAGAGAGAAACAAAAGGTGTATGTTGCTTTATGGACTTGGAGAAGGCCTATGGACAGAGTGGATAGAGAAGGTTTGTGGAAAGTATTAGAATTACGGAAGTAGAGGGCAAGTTGCTGAAAGCAGTGAAGAGCATTGTATGAGGGTGCAAAGGTGGCAGTACGTGTGGAGAGTGAGCAGAGCGAGTTCTTTGACACTGAATGTTGGTTTGAACGGAGTGTGTGATGTCCCGTGGTTGTTTGCTGTATATATGGATGGGAGTCATGAAACAATATCAAGAGCAGTGATGTTGTGTATCGCTGAAAAGGGAGGGAATTGCGTGGAAGCTACCTATACTGCTGTTTGCGGATGATACAGTTCTGATGATGATAATGAATGGGAGTTGCAGGGTCTGGTAAATGAGTTTGGAACAGTGTGCGCAAACACGAATTTGAAGGTAAATGCGGGGAAGAGCAAGGTTAGGTCTTCGAAAGGGGTGCAAGTCACAGAGTGTGAGGTGAAGCTGAACGGTTCAGGCTATGGAGATCGTCATTTTTTTAAGTATCTGGCATGTGGTGAGTAAAGATGGGACTATGGATGAAGAAGTGCGGGAGAGGGTAGAACAGGGGAAGAGGGTGGTAGGAACGCTAAAACAGTAACAAGAAATAGGGTGGTCAGTATGGAAGTGAAGAAGTCCTTGCATGACAGTGTGGAATCCCCGACACTGAATTACGGAAGCATGACTTTGGTTGAAGAATCAGACAAGAGTGAGTGCAGTGGAAATGAATTACTTAAGGAGTGCGAGCGGAGTTACATGGAGGGATAGACAGACTAATGAGGAAGCAAGAAGGTGTGTGTGGAGGTAGATGTGCTGGAAAGTGTGAAAAGGAACACTTGAGATGGTTTGGCCATATGGAACGTATGGAAAGCGAGAGAATGACTAAGAGGGTTTACGAGAGCGAGGTGGAGGGACAGAGAGGGAGAGGTAGACCGAATGAGAGGTGGAAGGATGGAGTGAGGAAGTACATGAACGAAGGCAGTGCTGGTTGGGGGGAGGGGCGTCGACTGACTTGGGACAGAGGTGCATGGGGGCGGTTCGTTCGGCCCCTTCGGGGATCACGGCGTCAGGCAATAGATAGATAGATAGATAATATGTACAGTTGCCCACATAAGTTCTCTTCCTCTCCGTGAGCTTCTGACGAGGAAATACAATGTACGTAATTGAATTATGAGTCAAGTTGCTTATGCTGTGGTTAACTCATCTCATTAGTCAACAGATAATTGATAGAAACCACACTTGCGCTTCATTCACACTAATTTTACTTCCGTACATATATCACGACGAGTACATAATTATGAGAGCAACTGCACATTAGGTTACGCTGTTCTCGTATATCACCATCCAATCTGAATACTCCATAATTTACCAACACTGGTTAATGTATCAATGTCAAACTATCAATGGTAAAATATCAATATTAAACTATGAATGTTAACACTGATGCCATATATATATAAAATTATATATGTACATATTTCCATCCGACCATCATTCATCCTTCCATCCGTATATCTTTCATTAATCTACTGTACATATCTATCTCCATTATATTTGTCTATCTCACTTACTAAAGGGTGTTCGTTATTTGGGAGTCATTTTACTCATCACGTTGTCCATCACAGCTATTCTGAGAATAGTCATTAATTGACAATGTTTCATATTGATGGATATATTATAAATGAAACATATAATATTATCACGCGAAAATATATAATTTCATAGAACGAATTGTCAATGTCATTACTGCCTGGATGATTGTTATTACAGTGTCGCTCGTTCAGTTAACTTACAAAAAAAAATAAAAAAAATAAATAAATCAATGAAACTAATGAATATAGTGGTACTCTAAGTACTCGAATCTAGGATACTCACCCGAAATTCGCGCACTTAGCATTAGGCTATCAAGACAGTTGAAGGTTTATGCACAAGCCAACGACATATTATTCATTCTCGAATACTGAATAAATCTGGGTTTGTACATAATTATACACAACTGCACTAGGGTACCTTAATGACTAGACGAATGGAAGGTGTAATTGATGGGGCACTTAACCACAAGGGGAAACCTCTCTAGGAATTACTTCTGAACCTGAATAAATTCATATTTATTCACCAACCCACCAATTAAATTACATATAACCTAATACATAAATCAATGAAAGTAATGAATATATGTGGTACTCCAAGGATTCGAAATAAACACAACATACTAACGAGAGGAGTATAGGAGCCAGTCAAGAGAATGAGGACAGAGAAGCGAGGCAGGAAGGGTTTAGGAGCCACCAGGCCGGACAGACAGGGCCCCGAGTGAGTGTGTTAGTTGTGATGGGGTGGATCTGACGACCATGATCCTTAGTCCTCCTACAGCCTCACCACCAGGATAGTGGAGGGCGAGGAGAGCAAGTGGAGAGTGATGGTGAGATTGAGAGATGATGAAGACAGAACACAGTTCAGAAACCTTTGCTAAAATGGGGAAGACGGAAACGAGAGGGTAGATGGAGAGAAGGTGAGATGGATAGAACGATGATGAACAAAGAATAAACTTCAGGAAACTTTTGCTATCTTGAGGAAAACCGAAAAAGAAAAGAAGTGGAGAGAAGGCGAAATGGTTGGAACTGTGATGACGAAATATTAGATTAAGGAAATATTTGCTATCTTGAGGAAAAGGGAAAAGAGAGGAGATTTGGAGAGAGATACACGATGGTGAGGAAAACATAAAGTTCAGGAGACTGTTGCTATTTTGAAGAAAACGAAGAAAAGAGGAGAGGTGGAGAAAAGGTGGGATGGAAAGGGGGGGGGGGGGTAGGTGACATAAGGAATATAGTTTGTGGAAGACAAAGTAAATGATAATGTGTGGGGAGACTATGATGGGAATGGCAGGAAGGAACAAACCAATGTTATTTTTATGAAGTGTAAGCAAATGGGCGACCTAGATGTGTGTGCAATTGAGTGATTATTTTTTATTTTATTATTATTATTATTATTATTATTATTATTATTATAATATATTTGTTTGTTTTGCGTTTGTGTTGTCCCTTTTCGGGCTCTGTCTCGAATCGGCCACCCCCAGCTAAAAAAAAATGGGATATGTGCCTGAGTATATAGATAGATAGATAGATAGATAGACAGGTAAATAGATTGTTCAATAGCTAGATAGATAGATAGATAGAGAGTAAGATAGAGAGTTAGAGGAGGAAATGATGCAGTCACTCTCAAACTAAATATTTCTGCGCTGTCTATCTCTCCCCTTGTTCTACTGACTGACCAACATTCTTTGACTGTCTAACTTCTAAAGTAGAACACATTCTATCCATCTCTCTTCGACTTGCCAAAAACCCTTTCATCAATAATAAATGCACTGATTTATCCAACTCTAGTTCTTTCCAAGCTTTCTGGCATCTAGCCAAAAACTCTCCAACAATTTTTCTTCCTCGTCTTTCCCTTCCTTTTACCACTCTGATGCCACAACCATCACTTTTTCCTCTGACAAAGCTGAACTCTTCGCTCAAACTTTTGCTAAACACTCCACCTTGGATGATCTAGTGCTATTCCTCCCTCTCCACCCCCCTCTTAGAAGGCTTACGGTCCGGACGGTGTTCCTCCTGTTGTACTCAAAAACTGTGCTTCGGTGCTGACTCCCTGCCTAGGCCAACTCTTTCATCTATGTCTCTCCTCTAACGTCTTCCCTTCTTCTGGAAGTTTGCTCGGATTCAATTGGCAGTGGTGAACATTGAAATCTTCTAGGATGGAGATTTCTGCGAAAGAAGCGATAGATATAATGGGTTCCACTTTAGAAGTTAGATAGGCAAAGAATTTTGAATAGTCAGTAGAATTAGGGGAGAGATAAACAACGCAGAATTATTACCATTGATCATGAAAGTTGACCAACATTGTCTCGGACGTCGTAATTTGTTTATATTAGTTTATTAGACTTAACAACCATGTTAAATGTTGATAAGACTGGCTCGCTGATTAGGCGTATAGGATTACATTTGGTAATGAATGGGATATACATATATATATATATATATATATATATATATATATATATATATACAGTATATATATATACTGAACAGTATATACAGTATATACACATTTAATATCAATATTGTTTCAGATCAAAGGAATTAGTTAAAATACACACACAAGTATGACAGTTAAAATACAATATAACTTCTATTTCAGGCGCCGTATTATGAACATTAATTGCGCTCTTGCTAATATTTCTGGGAACTACTTTCATTGACCACTTACAACCAAAACAAATATAATTAGTAATGATATTCAATTAATCAGCTTAATTAATTGGCTTCGCATGTAATTAAGGTAATTGGGTCACGTATGAAGAAATCAATTACACATACACTCAGTAAATTGCTATTTTCGTATTATACTTCATATACAGTAATTGTATAAATACAATTATTATTATATATAATTTTAGACCACTGACTAATGCATATCTTAAACATTAATTTTATACTGTATGTACACAGACGAATATATGTTCACACATACTGTATACAAGAGAGAGAGAGAGAGAGAGAGAGAGAGAGAGAGAGAGAGGGCAAAGGAGTACAAAGGAAATCAAGCAACAACAGGTCTAGTGACCCTTCTAGTCTGCTTGTCCTCCTAAACACTGAGGATCAAGTGTCCAAACAGTGGTTTAGAGTGGGTAAGGGAACATTGGAAAGGGAACTACTGCCCTGGAACTAATGTCCGTGGCAGGATTAGGAAGTTAGTAGGGGACATATGGGTTAGTAACTGAGGGGAGGATAAAATACAGTTATTCATTTACAAACGCAGTCAGTCTCGGGTTTGATGCGAGATATTTGTCTAGGCAGAGTTTAAATGAATCAACGGTGCTGCAGTCTATAACGTCTCGGGGAAGCCCATTCCACTAGTTGACAACTCGATTGAAGAAGAAATTCTTAGATTCGTGTGAGTTAAAAGATTTACCAATAATTTTGCAACCGTTTCCCCGCGTGTAATTAGATTGGTCGATAGTGAAATACTTACTACAGTTCATATTGTCGATGCCTTTGATGATTTTGAACACTTGAATTATGTCACCTCTTAATCTGCGCTGGGTTAAAGGAAATAGATTTAATTCTCTAAGACGCTCTTCGTATGGTTTGTTCTTTAGGCTAGGTATCATTTTGGTAACTCTACGAGTTCTGAACTCGTTCTAGCTTGTTTATATCTTTTTGGTAATAAGGGCACCAGGATTGAACGCAGTATTCCAGATGAGGGCGGACTAAGGAATTGTAAAGGGTTAGGATAACTTCTTTGGATTTATGCTCAAATAACCTGCCTATAAAGCCAATTATTTTGTTTGCCTTCTTAACAACTTCTGAACATTGTTGACTCGGTTTTAGGTTAATCGATATTGTTACTCCCAGATCAGTTTCTCTGTTTACATTCTTAAGCTGAGTGCCATTCATCGAATAGTTTGCTTTCTCATTTAGGTATCCGATATGTAGTACTTTACATTTATCGCATCGAAACTCATTTGCCAAATTTGGGCCCAACATGACAATTTATATAGATTGTGTTGCATATCGTCAACTTGTTCTTTTGAGAGTACGCTATTTGCAATTTTTGTATCGTCAGCAAATTTTGAGATTGTACAGGTGAGACCCTCATGTCGTTGATGTAAATTAGAAAGAGAATTGGTCCTAGTACCGATCCCTGGGGTACCCCGCTACTTACATTGGTCCATTTAGATGCCTTACCGTTTATGACTACTCTTTGCTTTCTGTCGCTGAGCCAATTTTCTATCCATTTCAACACACCGTCTTGTATTCCATGCGCTTTTAGTTTTAGCAGTAAACATTTGTGGGGAACTTTGTCAAAGGCCTTTTGAAAATCAAGGTATATAATATCTACAGCTTTACTCTCATCGTAGAGGTTGAGGATATCGTGGAAGAAGTCTAAGAGGTTTGTTAAACAGGAACGTTTTTTACGAAAGCCGTGTTGAGTATCTTTAAGTAAGTTATTTGCCTCTAAGTGATTTACGAGTCTGTCTCTTATGACCGTTTCTAGCATTTTACATACAATTGAGGTTAAGCTAATTGGACGATAGTTACTGGGTAGGGATTTGCTGCCTTTTTTTAATATCGGTGTTATGTTGGCTAGCTTCCACTGATCAGGCATTGTCCCAGACTGCAAGGATTCATTGAATAGCAATGTCAGTGGTTTGGAGAGCTCATCCTTAGCTTCCTTTAGAACTCTAGGCGAGATTGTATCAGGTCCAGGCATTTTATTTACCTTGAGTTTATCTAAGCAATTCAATACTTCTCTCTCTGTAACGGTGATATTGCTTAGAACATCTGAATTATCAATCTGAATCGGCGATGGTGTAGGGATATCACTGAGGTCTTCGGTTGTAAAAACTGATGCAAAGAAGGTATTGAGGGCATTACTCATTTGTACTTCGTCTTTGGTGTAGTCTCCATTTTCATCAAGTAGTTGAAGTAACTACTTTTTTCTTTCTGATATAACTATAGAATTCTTTCGGGTTTGTTTTACTTTGATTCGCAACATGTAACTCCAGGGTCTTTTTAATTTGCTTAATTAACTTTTTGGCTTTGCGTCGTAGCTCTACAAATTTCACCCGTTCTTCGTCATTTTGTGAGGATTTTAATCTATCATTAGCAAATTTTTTAGCAAGCAGACAGTCTGAAATATCTTTATTCCACCATTTGGGCTTATCATTATGGCCTGGACGCCATATTTTCGATGGTATGCAGTCTTGCACTGCCTTAAGGTAAGTGGTTGTGAAACACTCCCAAGATGTATTTATGTCGTTATTGTTAGTCAGAAAGCTACAGTCAGTTTCTTTAAGCTTTGATTTAAGTTTATGAAATTTTGCTTTCTTGAAATTAGGGACTTTCTCAATGCTGCTATTTGATTTGTTACTAGTAAACTTTAAAGTGAAAGTTATCGTACGATGGTCGCTGTTACTGAATTCATCACCAACATTCAAATTCTCTATTAATTCTTCTTTTGTTGCGAGTACAAGGTCAAGCACATTATTACCACGGGTCGGAGATTGTACAAATTGAAAAAGTGAACTCTCTTGCAAGTTAGCATAGAGGTCGTGTCCAGAGTGTGAAGTAAGAATATCGCCCCATTTAGTCACGGGTAAGTTGAAATCGCCAAGAATTACGGTATCTTGTATGTTAGTTATTTCTGCAATTTGTTCATAAATTTCACTGTCAGTTTGCACTGATTGAGCTGTGGGTCTGTATAATAAAGCTAGTGTTATTTTAGTTCCTCGTTTATTATTTAATAGTACGTAAGATATATTCGCAATTTGAGGTTTTGACATTAAGACGGGATTAATTTCCTTTATAAAAAACAACTCCTCCTCCATTTCTATTGATCCGACTTTTCTCAAACATTGTATAACCAGGAAGCATATATTCGGCTAAAAAGTCTCTGTCTTCCGTATTTAACCAAGATTCTGTAATGCCGATTATATCATAATGTTTTGTAAACATGATTTCCTCTAGATCTGAAAATTTATTGCGTATGCTACGAGCATTTACATAAAACACCTTAAGAGTATTAGAGTTGGATGTTACTGATTGTGCATTGTCTGAATTTTCAGTTCGTATTTGACTTACACTATCCCCGGATACCCCCGGTTGACCCCGTTTTTTGAACGGAAATCCTTGACTGCATCGTTCAGCAGACGACCAAGACGTGCAGTTCCTACTTCATTGAGATGTACACCATCTCCTGAAAACAAAGATTTACCATAGTAAAAATGATCCCACGTGTCGACAAAGCCGATGTCCTCCTCCCTGCAGAGTTTGGCTAGTCGGCGATTTGTATTGGTAGCTATGTTGTAGAATCGGTTTTCTACATCAATCCGGGGAACAATTCCTGAAATTAAGATTCTATTAGATTTATCCTTGAAGGACCTGATCAGCCGCCGGTACTTGCAAAGTAGTTCCTCTGACCGCGTCCGTTGGACATCGTTAGATCCAACGTGGATGACGTACGTAGTGCTTGCGGGGGCGAGAGAGAGAGAGAGAGAGAGAGAGAGAGAGAGAGATATGTTATTAAATTATCATTCTGCTTTACAAATGACCTTCTAATATATTAATGAACCACTCAACATTCTCAGGGTCAGTTTCCACTCCATTCAAGAACTTTTTTTTTCTCGATAAATTGATAGATAGATTGATAGATATATAATAGAATATATATACCGGTATATATATATAGAAAGAGAGAGAGAGATACACATGTATATATATATATATATATATATATATATATATATATATATATATACAAATATTGGAGACATCTTCCCACAACCAGACAACCGGTAAACCAGCAGAGACAACCACGGTTAACCCTTTCCAGATACCATGACGCATTTATTTGCTGTTTTCTGGCGATTATTTGACGATTTGATTCAGATCAGGAAAAGTATATGGATATCAGATGGTTAATTGGGTTAGTCATTATCCATTTAACTCCCACAGATCCATCCTAAACTGTATAAAATCGTCTAACAACAGCCATAATATACAGCCAAAACGCGGCATAATCCTCAAGGCATTAAATAATATCCCATCCAACTATTTTGACAGTGATAATAAAGAAACGACACTGCATCGTCCATAAAGAACGATAGAGTGGTGGCCTAAATAAATAACGGTTATTCTTCAATTTACTAAGTCAGTCAGTCAGTAGCCAGCCCTTACTACCACAAGGGGTAGGGTGGATCAGCAAGAGACACGAGAAAGGGAAAAGAGGTGACAGGAGAAGAACACATATAACAGTTTGCCCACAAAAAACAAGCACACAAGCATTCAGAAGCAATTGACTAACAACAGGAATTATGCAGTGTTTCATATATCACTACCGCTATTTCGTGTGAGTGGTAGATGATCAAGTGTTTGTGTCTGTATAAGTTAATATATACAGTATATAATTATGTTAAGGAGAGATGGGACGTTTTTCTGGTCCCCTTCTTCCTCATGTTTAACCCTATTAGTTTTCAGATATTATTGCGTTCGGCCCACTAGTTTGACGATTTTCTTTGTCAATATTATAACTTTTCGTGTCATCTAGGTATCGATAATTTTATGACGAGCGATAGCGAGCCTGTAATTTAAGAGCAACCGGCTTTCTGCCAGGACGAACATTGTACAAATTTATCTTGAAGAAGGGTCTTGGAGGGTTGTATTTTAAAAGTTTGATGGAGGTTTAGGGAGAGAACTAAAACTATCATGATGAGGACATGTTACTTTAACATTAGCTGGACAAAACAAACTAGAGTTCTCTCACATCAGACTATACATCATCATATAGCAGGGGCTAACATCAATTTTAACGGGAGATGGGCGTATTTGTTTCCTAATATAGTGTATATATATATATACTGTATATATATATATATATATATATATATATATATATATATATATATATATCGACAGCACGGCCTACCTGCCTCTCTCTCTCTCTCACACACACACACACACACACACACACAACCACACACACACACACACACACACACACTGCTAGTAGACCATAGTGCCTTCTCCTGCAGCTTCTTATTATCCACGGCATGAATTATTGCTGTTATGCATCCTCAGAATGATATATTAAAAGTATTATATCACAAAAGAAAATTATAGTGGTGCTGAGCGCTATATTTCCCCGACCTTTGTATTTATAGTAAGTACATTATTTCCGGATTGCTATATTACCTGGACCCCCAGGAAAACTCCTTCTCTCTTACCTGCATGTACTGTACTGGACCCCCAGGATAACTCCTTCCCTCTTACCTGCCCGAACCGTACTGGATCCCCAAGATAACTCCTTCCCTCTTACCTGCATGTACCATACTGGACCCCCAGGATAACTCCTTCCCTCTTACCTGCACGTACCGTACTGGACCCCCAGGATAACTCCTTCCCTCTTACCTGCCAGTACCGTACTGGATCCCCAAGATAACTCCTTCCCTCTTACCTGCACGTACCGTACTGGACCCCCATGATAACTCCTTCCCTCTTACCTGCCTGTACCGTACTGGACCCCCAGGATAATTCCTTCCCTCTTACCTGCACGTACCGTACTGGACCCCCAGGATAACTCCTTCCCTCTTACCTGCACGTACCGTACTGGACCCCCAGGATAATTCCTTCCCTCTTACCTGCACGTACCGTACTGGACCCCCAGGATAACTCCTTCCCTCTTACCTGCACGTACCATAATGGACCCCCAGGAAAACTCCTTCCCTCTTACCTGCACGTACTGTACTGGACCCCCAGGATAAATCCTTCCCTCTTACCTGCCCGTACCGTACTGGACCCCCAAGATAACTCCTTCCCTCTTACCTGCACGTACCGTACTGAACCCCCAGGATAACTCCTTCCCTCTTACCTGCATGTACCGTACTGGACCCCCAGGATAACTCCTTCCCTCTTACCTGCACGTACCGTACTGGACCCCCAGGATAACTCCTTCCCTCTTACCTGCAACGTACCGTACTGGACCCCCAGGATAACTCCTTCCCTCTTACCTGCATGTACCGTACTGGACCCCCAGGATAACTCCTTCCCTCTTACCTGCACGTACCCTACTGGACCCCAAGGATAACTCCTTCCCTCTTACCTGCGCGTACTGTACTAGACCCCCAGGATAACTCCTTCCCTCTTACCTGCGCGTACCCTACTGGACCCCCAGGATAACTCCTTCCCTCTTACCTGCACGTACCGTACTGGACCCCCAGGATAACTCCTTCCCTCTTACCTGCACGTACCGTACTGGACCCCCAGGATAACTCCTTCCCTCTTACCTGCCCGTACCGTACTGGACCCCCAGGATAACTCCTTCCCTCTTAACTGCCCGTACCGTACTGGACCCCCAGGATAACTCCTTCCCTCTTACCTGCCCGTACCGTACTGGACCCCCAGGATAACTCCTTCCCTCTTACCTGCCCATACCATACTGGACCCCCAGGATAACTCCTTCCCTCTTACCTGCCCATACCGTACTGGACCCCCAGGATAACTCCTTCCCTCTTACCTGCACGTACCGTACTGGACCCCAAGGATAACTCCTTCCCTCTTACCTGCACGTACTGTACTGGACCCCCAGGATAACTCCTTCCCTCTTAACTGCACGTACCGTACTGAACCACCAGGATAACTCCTTCCCTCTTACCCGCACGTACCGTACTGGACCCCCAGGATAACTCCTTCCCTCTTACCTGCATGTACCGTACTGGACCACCAGGATAACTCCTTTCCTCTTACCTGCACGTACAGCACTGGACCCCCAGAATAACTCCATGCCTCTTACCTGCACGTACCGTACTGGACCTCCAGGATAACTCCTTCCCTCTTACCTGCACGTACCGTACTGGACCCCCAGGATAACTCCTTCCCTCTTACCTGCACGTACCGTACTGGACCCCCAGGATAACTCCTTCCCTCTTATCTGCCCATGCCGTACTGGACTCCCAGGATAACTCCTTCCATCTTACCTGCATGTACTGTACTGGACCCCCAGGATAACACCTTCCCTCTTACCTGCACGTACCGTACTGGACTCCCAGGATAACTCCTTCCCTCTTACCTGCCCGTACCGTACTGGACCCCCAGGAAAACTCCTTCCCTCTTATCTGCACGTACCGTACGGGATCCCCGGGATAACTCCTTCCCTCTTACCTGCACGTACCGTACTGGACCCCCAGGGTAACTCCTTCCCTCTTACCTGCCCGTACCATACTGGACCCCCAAGATAACTCCTTCCCTCTTACCTGCACATACCGTACTGGACCCCCAGGATAACTCCTTCCCTCTTACCTGCACGCACCATACTGGACCCCCAAGATAATTCCTTCCCTCTTACCTGCATGTACCGTACTGGACTCCCAGGATAACTCCTTCTCTCTTACCTGCACGTACCGTAATGGACCCCCAGGATAACTCCTTCCCTCTTACCTGCACGTACCGTACTGGACCCCCAGGATAACTCCTTCCCTCTTACCTGCATGTACCGTACTGGACCACCAGGATAACTCCTTTCCTCTTACCTGCACGTACCGTACTGGACCCCCAGAATAACTCCATGCCTCTTACCTGCACGTACCGTACTGGACCTCCAGGATAACTCCTTCCCTCTTACCTGCACGTACCGTACTGGACCCCCAGGATAACTCCTTCCCTCTTACCTGCACGTACCGTACTGGACCCCCAGGATAACTCCTTCCCTCTTATCTGCCCATGCCGTACTGGACTCCCAGGATAACTCCTTCCATCTTACCTGCACGTACTGTACTGGACCCCCAGGATAACACCTTCCCTCTTACCTGCACGTACCGTACTGGACTCCCAGGATAACTCCTTCCCTCTTACCTGCCCGTACCGTACTGGACCCCCAGGATAACTCCTTCCCTCTTATCTGCACGTACCGTACGGGATCCCCGGGATAACTCCTTCCCTCTTACCTGCACGTACCGTACTGGACCCCCAGGATAACTCCTTCCCTCTTACCTGCCCGTATCATACTGGACCCCCAAGATAACTCCTTCCCTCTTACCTGCACGTACCGTACTGGACCCCCAGGATAACTCCTTCCCTCTTACCTGCACGCACCATACTGGACCCCCAAGATAATTCCTTCCCTCTTACCTGCATGTACCGTACTGGACCCCCAGGATAACTCCTTCCCTCTTACCTGCATGTACCGTACTGGACCCCCAGGATAACTCCTTCCCTCATACCTGCCCGTACCGTACTGGACCCCCAAGATAACTCCTTCCCTCTTACCTGCACGTACCGTACTGGACCCCCAGGATAACTCCTTCCCTCTTACCTGCATGTACCGTACTGGACCCCCAGGATAACTCCTTCCCTCTTACCTGCACGTACCGTACTGGACCCCCAGGATAACTCCTTCTCTCTTACTTGCATGTACCGTACTGGACCCCCAGGATAACTCCTTCCCTCTTACCTGCAAGTACCGTACTGGACACCCAGGATAACTCCTTCCCACTTACCTGCATGTACCGTACTGGACCCCCAGGATAACTCCTTCCCTCTTACCTGCACGTACCGTACTAGACCCCCAGGATAACTCCTTCCCTCTTACCTGCACGTACCGTACTGGACCCCCAGGATAACTCCTTCCCTCTTACCTGCACGTACCGTACTGGACCCCCAGGATAACTCCTTCCCTCTTACCTGACCGTGCCGTACTGGACCCCCAGGATAACTCCTTCCCTCTTACCTGCACATACCGTACTGAACCTCAAGGATAACTTTTTCTTTCTTACCTGCCCGTGCCGTACTGGACCCCCAGGACAACTCCTTCTCTCTTTCCTGCCCGTACCATACTGGACCCCCAGGACAATTCCTTCCCTCTTACCTACACGTACCGTACTGGACTCACGGAACCAATTGTGGCACGAAAGACCAATATATAACCTGTAATGTGCCAGTACATTGCAGGTTAAATACACATATGATACATAGATAGATAAATTAAAATCATAATATAGTTGGAGTTATTATGTTATCTATATATATTGATAGTAGACTTAGCAAAACGGAGATAATACAGATTTAATCAAACACATGCATTCAGAGTGAAGATCATATGACCATACGCATTATATAAATTAGTTGAGGATCATAACGCGCTTTTGGAGTGTTTTCGACGATTCTATACACTTTACAATGAAAAGGGAACTAGCGATCTAAATTAACCTTTTGTCTCACGCAGATCCCTCCTTTACTTATCGTCTACAAATAGCCAGAGTAAACTATCAAAATGCGTCATAATCCTCAATTTTGTTTTCTATGTGGACGAGGAAGACAAAAGGCAGAGAGAGACAAGTGCCTCCCCCAGAGCTGAAAAAGTGAGATTTTTTTAATTTGTGTACATATATTTTATATATATATACTGTATATATTATATATATATACTGTATATATTATATATATATACTGTATATATATATATATATATATATACATATATATTATTATTATTTTTGTATGTGGCGTGCTTGCTTGGTGTTGTGAAGTAGATCATTTTCATGTTCGTTGGCGCTACCTATGGTACTACTCCTACTACGAGTACTACTAATACTATTACTACTACTACTACTACTACTACTACTACTAATAATAATAATAATTACAATAATAATAATTATTATAATAATTATAATAATAAGAATAATATTGATAATTATAATAATAATAATACATAAAAAATCAATTCAATTCAATTTATGAGTCTATAATATTATATACTGTATACTCAGGCCCAATCCCCACTTTATGAGTCTATAATATTATATACTGTATACTCAGGCCCAATCCCCACTTTATGAGTCTATAATATTATATACTGTATACTCAGGCCCAATCCCCACTTTATGAGTCTATAATATTATACTGTATACTCAGGCCCAATCCCCACTTTATGAGTCTATAATATTATATACTGTATACTCAGGCCCAATCCCCACTTTATGAGTCTATAATATTATATACTGTATACTCAGGCCCAATCCTCACTTTTCATATCCCCCCCCCCCCTTCTTTTCCTTTTTGTTGTTTTTTGTTGGGGGGGGGGGGGGGCGAGTCAAGACAGAGCCAGAATAGGGACAACACGGCAGAAAACAATGAACAAAGACCAACAAAATTCAAATTCACACACTTCTAAGTTATCCAAGAGAAGACCCAGAGACCAGGGTCACCAAGGTCCCTCCAGCACTTCCCCGGGCCCCGACCACCGAGAGAGGTTCCGATCTCGGCAGGCAGACATTCAGCAGAGCGAAATCACAAGCCCGCCCACCACACTTCCAGGCGCACCCTTCATATAAACCGTCTCCCCGGGCCAGCTGCCTGATGGAATATTATCTAGTCCAACTTGCGCCCGACCCCTTCCCCCAAACGACCACGTGTTCACTCATTTATTCACAAACATTCTCCATTCATTCCTGTTTATTACAATAATAACATATATTATATACGAATTAATACAAATATTATTAATGTTGCCATTTCGTTCCAGCATTCCAACAAAAGCCAATAAGTCCTCTTGGTGTGGAGCAACGGAGTGGAAACAATAACACACAGACTCTTTGATGTTGACATTTGTATTCCGAGTGTGGCTCTCTTTGTTGTACGTATGTGAGGGAGGAAGGTATGTGTATGTGTGTGTGAGTGTGAGAGGAGGATATGTGTATGTGTGAGAGGATGGTAGGCTATGTGTGTGTTTGAGAATGTGTGTATCCATGCGTGTGTATGAGTGTGTTTCAGTGTCAGTATTTGTGTGCGTTTGTGTTGTATACTACTACTACTACTACTACTACTACTACTACTACTACTACTATGATTCCGGTGCTATTCCTCCCTCTCCACCCCCACTCTCTCCTACTTATACCTAATATCCTAATCTCTTCTAAAGATGTACTTTCTAGTATACCCTCTCTGGGCTTAATACTAAGAAGGCGTACGGTCCGGACGGTGTTCCTCCTGTTGTACTTAAAAACTGTGCTTCCGTGCTGACCCCCTGCCTAGGCAAACTCTTTCGTCTCTGTCTCTCCTTTAACGTCATTCCTTCTTGCTGGAAGTTTTCTCTCATTCAACCTGTCCCAAAGAAGGGTGACCCCTCTCAACCCTCCAACTATCATCCAATTGCTCTCATCTCTTGTATCTCTAAAGTTTTTGAAACTATTCTTGCTTTCAAATTTCTTAAGCATTTCTTTTCATAATCTGCTCTCAGATCGCCAGTATGGCTTCCTTAAGGGTCGCCCTACTGGTGATCTTCTTTCATATCTTACTAACTCTTGGTCATCAAACTTTCGGGACTTAGGTGAGACTTTTTCTGTTGCACTCGACATATCGAAGGCCTTCGATAGAGTCTGGCACAAATCTATAATTTCCAAATTGCGCTCCTTCGGTTTCTGTCCCTCCATCTGTGCCTTTGTCTCTAATTTCCTTTCCGGCCGTTCCATAGCTGCGGTTGTGGACGGTCATCGCTCAATTCCTCATCCTATCAACTCCGGCGTTCCTCAGGGTTCTGTCCTATCTCCTATTCTCTTTCTAATTTTCATAAATGATCTTCTCAACTGTACATCTAGTCCCATCCATTCAAATGCAGGCGACTCTACTTTACACCACTCAATTAGTTTTCCAGAACTCCCCAGCCAGCAGTCCCTCAAAAGTAAACGTAATGAAGCCATAAAATGCTTATCTTCTGATCTAGCTACTATTTCCAATTGGGGTAGAGAAAACCTTGTTACATTTAATGCTTCCAAAACTCAATTTATCCATCTTACTACCCGTCAGGAACCTCTAGAGGACTATCTCTTATTCTTCAACAGTAAAAAAATCAACCCTTCATCTTCCCTCAATGTTCTCGGTGTCTCTTTTTCTTCTGCTCTCACTTGGAAAGACCATATTATCAGTCTCACTAAGGCAGCCTCCCAGAAGCTGGGTGTGCTCAACCTCCTCAAGGGGTTCTTTACCCCTGCGCAGTTACTTGCTCTGTACAGGGGCACAGTGCATCCTTGTATTGAGTATTGTTCACATGTGTGGGGAGGATCCTCTCACACCGCACTCCTAGATAAAGTAGAAAGGAAAGCCTTTCGTATCATTAACTCCCGTCCAGTCACCAACTCTCTGCAATCTCTCTCTCTTCGCCGCAATGTTGTATCTCTCTCACTATTCTATCGCTACTACAATATTCAGTGTTCCTCGGAGCTTTCCCAGTGTATACCACCTCCTCTACATAGGGTACGTAGTACTCACCTTGCAACACAATCCCACCCCTACTCTGTGCAACTCTCCAACCCAAGAGTGAAACGCTATTCTCAGACTTTCTTCTATTCAAATGCTGAGCTCTGGAACTCTCTCCCAGAATCAGTCTTTCCCTCTTCCTATGACTTAAATTGTTTCAAACTCCGTGTGTCCAAGCATTTTAGCTCGAACGTTCCTTGATTTCAGCCCCGTCACTTTTTGAAATCTGGGGGAGGCACTCGCTGCAGGCAGTTATGCCTTTTGTCTCCCTCATTAATATAAAAAATAATAATAATACTACTACTACTACTACTAATAATAATAGTAGAATACTAATAATACTAATATTAATAATAATATTACAAGTAATAATACTACTACTAATACTAATAATAATAGTAGAATAATACTAATACTAATATTAATAATAATATTACAAGTAATACTACTACTGCTAATACTACTACTACTACTAATAATAATATTAATAGTAGAATAATACTAATACTAATATTAATAATAATATTACAAGTAATACTACTACTACTACTACTAATAATAATAATAATAATAATAATAGTAGAATAATAATAATACCAATATTAATAATAATATTACAAGTAATAATAATAATACTAATACTAATAATAATAATAATAATAATAATAATAGTAGAATAATAATAATACTAATATTAATAATAATATTACAAGTAATACTACTACTGCTAATACTACTACTACTAATAATAATAATAATAGTAGAATACTAATAATACTAATATTAATAATATTAGATATAATATAACAGAGCGAGTTCTTTGACCTGAATGTTGGTTTGAAACAGGGGTGTGTGATGTCCCCGTGGTTGTTTACTGTATATATGGATGGAGTTACGAAAGAAATACTATCAAGAGCAGTGGATGTTGGTGTATCGCTGAAAAGGGAGGGAATTGAGTGGAAGCTACCTATACTGCTGTTTGCGGATGATACAGTTCTGATGAGTGATAATGAATGGGAGTTGCAGGGTCTGGTAAATGAGTTTGGAACAGTGTGCGAAAAACGGAATTTGAAGGTAAATACGGGGAAGAGCAAGGTTATGGTCTTCGAAAGGGGTGAAGTCACAGAGTGTGAGGTGACGCTGAACGGTCAGGCTATGGAGATCGTCAACTCTTTTAAGTATCTGGGCAGTGTGTTGAGTAAAGATGGGACTATGGATGAAGAGGTGCGGGAGAGGGTACAACAGGGGAAGAGGGTTGTAGGAACGCTAAAAGCAGTAACAAGAAATAGGGTGGTCAGTATGGAAGTGAAGAAGTCCTTGCATGACAGTGTGGTAATCCCGACACTGACTTACGGAAGCGAAGCATGGACGTTGGTTGAGAGACTCAGACCAAGAGTGAGAGCAGTGGAAATGAATTACTTAAGGAGTGCGTGCGGAGTTACATGGAGGGATAGACAGACTAATGAGGAAGTAAGAAGGAGGTGTGGTGTGGAGGTAGATGTGCTGGAAAGTGTGAAAAGGAACAACTTGAGATGGTTCGGCCATATGGAACGTATGGAAAGCGAGAGAATGACTAAGAGGGTGTACGAGAGCGAGGTGGAGGGACAGAGGGGGAGAGGTAGACCGAATATGAGGTGGAAGGATGGAGTGAGGAACTACATGAACGAAGGCGGTGCTGGTTGGGGGGAGGGGCATCGACTGACTGGGGACAGAGGTGCATGGGGGCGGTTCGTTCGTGGCCACCCCTTCGGGGATCACGGCGTCAGGCAATAGATAGATAGATAGATAGAATAATAATATTACAAGTAATACTACTACTACTACTACTACTAATAATAATAATAATAATAGTAGAATAATAATAATAATAATATTAATAATAATATTACAAGTAATAATACTACTACTAATATAGTAATAATACAAATAATAATAATAATAATAATAATAGTAGAATAATAATAATACTAATATTAATAATAATATTACAAGTAATAATACTACTACTAATACTACTACTACTAATGATAATATTTGCAATTTGAACATACTCTAAAGTTTCCGCGGCACAAATTGCCCTCTGATTTTGGGTGAGTTACTCAGCATGGTACACAGGGGCTATTTTTTGTTTTTGTTATTTAGGTTAAGGGGAGATGGGTCGTTTTTCTAGACCCCCTTTCTCCCTCTTGTTTACCCCCATTACTGTTGATACTTTATGACGTGCATCCCATTAGTTTGGTGATTTACCCCCATTACTGTTGATACTTTATGACGTGCATCCCATTATACCCCCATTACTGTTGATACTTTATGACGTGCATCCCATTAGTTTGGTGATTTTATGAACTTCCGCCTTATTTTTTTCAATTTTAAGACATATCGTGTCATTTAGGTGTCGATTTCATCCTGGCAAGCGATAGCGAGCCTGCAACTTAAGAGGAATCGGCCTTTGACCGAAACATATTTAAAAACAAAATGTACACATTTATTTTGAAAGGCGGTCTAGGGGGTGTAATATTTAGCTTGATGGAGGTCTAGGGAACAAACTAAAATCTCCCCTTAAAGCATAATTATTACCTCAGATGTGGTGTGTCACAAATGTCCGCTTATTATGTTACCTCCACCAACCGACTTTACTCCTAAACTCAATTAATTAAATCAACAAATACATGTGGCAGTCCAGTGATTCGAACCTAGGATTCTCACACCGAGATTCAGTGTATTTATCCATTGCGCTACGAAGACAGTTGCAGGTGGTGTACCTATTAGCGCAGATGGTCTGGGAGAGAAGTACTCAATTATTAAGGGGAGGTCTTTAGTTTGTTCAAGCTTAAGATAACACCCCATAGACCCCCTTTCAAGATTTATATACACATTTTTTGGTAGAAAAAAATCCTGGCTGAAGGCCAATTAATAATCCAAGCATACTTAGTGCCGCGACATCACTTATTAAGCCAACTCTACAGTCGGCCTAACGGCACCAAGTATATTTTGTTCTACAGTATTATTTGTGCGATATCGAAACAGTATTTATTCATTTCAAGCGAGGTATACAAACATCATCCTACACTTATCCACCTTATTCAACATCTGACAGACATTAATACAGCAAAGAGCGAGCCAAACGTAATGATAGCTGAAATATCACTTATTAGACCGATTGTACGGTAGCGCTAATAAGTCATGTTTCAGCCGTCGTAACATTTGGCTCACTCTGTACTTTAATAATGTCTGTTAGATATTGAATATGGTAGGTAAGTGTAGGTAATATTGGTATATCTCACTCAAAAAGAAGAAAACATTTGTTAAATATTTGCTGATACCAATTATTATTGACCCAAACATACTTGGTGCCGCGACATGACTTTAATTAGGCCGACTGTACCTATTAGCGCCCTAAGGTCAGGCAGAAAATCACACACTTATTATTAACCCCTTTTGTACCGGTGACGTATTTTTAATTATATTCTAGCTAATATTTAGACGATTATATGTAGTTTAAGATGGGTCTGTGGCAGTAAAAAGGGTTAAGTGAAATAGTTCAAAGCCTGTTATTTGCTGGAGGCCCATTTTAAACTGAATAACATTGAATAATAGTAGCCAGAATTAAGTATAAAAGACGTCGCCGGTACAGAAGGGGTTAATAAATCATACAACTTGCTACATACAATCACTAGGCCAATGCACATACAATCACTAGACCAATGCACATACAATCACTAGGCCAATGCACATACAATCACTAGGCCAATGCACATACAATCACTAGACCAATGCACATACAATCACTAGGCCAATGCACATACAATCACTAGACCAATGCACATACAATCACTAGACCAATGCACATACAATCACTAGGCCAATGCACATACAATCACTAGACCAATGCACATACAATCACTAGGCCAATGCACATACAATCACTAGACCAATGCACATACAATCACTAGACCAATGCACATACAATCACTAGACCAATGCACATACAATCACTAGGCCAATGCACATACAATCACTAGGCCAATGCACATACAATCACTAGACCAATGCACATACAATCACTAGACCAATGCACATACAATTATTATGTTTATCAATCCCCTTCTCCCTCGTGTTTAGCCCCATTGTTTTGGTTTGTATCGGCATTAGCAGCCACTTTCCTATTAGTAGAATATTAGCGTCCTTATATTAAGGGGGATGGGTCGGTTAATCTGGCTACCCTTCTCCCTCGTGTTTAGCCCCATTTTCTTTATTTTTTTTAGATTTTAAGACGTTCGGCCCATTAGTTTGGCAATTTTAAGACTTTTCACCCCATTTCTTTGTATTTATTTAGACATTTCGTGCTATTTAGGTGTCGATTTTTCCTGTCCAGCGATAGAAGGCCTGTAATTATAAGAGTAACCAGCCTTAGGCCGGAACATTTTTGGAGAACTACTGCTGGATCTATTTCGGATACACAATACAATGCATGAAATATAATAATATAATATTACCAGCCTACTATGCCCGGTACTGCGAGTTGCTCCACTTAATATATAATAGTAAGTGAAATACGGGTAGCTAATACCGTAGAATGTATATTATTTATTTCAATATATCTTTCTCTCTCTCTCTCTCTCTCTCTCTCTCTCTCTCTCTCTCTCTCTCTCTGACAAAAGTAGAGCCATAGACATCCTTTACTTAGATTTTCAAAAAGTTTTTGACAAAGTACCTCATTGCAGGCTAATGTCAACAACGCGTGGTAATCAATGTTGTTTCTTCTGAGTGGACGGAGACATGGCAGATGCCTCTAAACTTGGAAAAGTGCAAGGTGATGCATATTGGCCAAGCAAACCCCAGTTCAGGCTATTCCCTGTTGGGAATGACTCTGGAAGTAACCGACTTGGAAAAGGATTTGGGTGTTCTGATTAGCAGTGACCTAAAGTTTTCCAAGCAGTGTATTGAAGTAGAGAAGAGTTCTCAGAAATTATTGGGCTATATTACGAGGCAATTTAAGTATAGAAATAAGAAAATAGTCCTCACACTATACAACGCTCTGGAGTATACTGTTCAATTCTGGTCTCCAACACTCAGGAAACATATAGAGCGACTGGAAAGAGTACAAGCTAGGGCTACAAAGCTTATTCCATCGCTTAGAAGAATGAGCTATGAGGACCGGTTGAGAGTTCTTGATCTATTCCCGTTGGAGACACGCAGATTATGAGGTCAGCTCATTGAAGTTTTTAAAATACTTAATTGGTTTGATAATGTGGATTATAGCAAAATGTTTAGCCTGAATATGAATACAACACGCAACCATGGCTGGAAATTAGAATTGAAAGGTTCAGCACTAGTATATGTTCTACCTGGAACAAACTTCCCTCCGAAGTTTTAAATAGTTCTTCAGTAGAACAGTTCAAGAAGAGAGTATAGACAGTATTTTGCACACTCTGTAAAGAGTGTATAGTGCACTAAACAGTCTCTTTCCTTCCACTTCGAGTATCTCCTAGGAATGGACTGCAAAGTCTCTGAGATACTAACTATTCCTTGTAACTCATTGTAACCATCTCTCTCTCTCTCTCTCTCATATACTCTAAATTTTCCACGGCACTCATTGCCCTCTCATGGTGGGTGAATTAGTCATCCTGGTACACAGAGGATATTTTGTATTATCTAGCATTCTAGAGTATTAAGGGGAAATGGGCGTATTTATTTGCTAAATAATTATGTATCTTTTTAATTATTGTTTTGGTTTCCTCCATAAACCCCTATCAAGTATAACATTACACCCCCTTGACCCCCTTTCAAGATAAATTTGTAAATGTTCGGTACAAAAATGTGTCAGCTACAGGCCGGATCCTATAAAATTGCAGGCTCGCTATCGCTCCTTAATATGTAATACTAAGTGAAATACGGGTAGCTAATACCGTAGATTGTATATTATTGATTTCAATCTCTCTCTTTCTCTCTCTCTCCACCGGTATATATATATATATATATATATATATATATATATATATATATATATATATATATATATATATACTGTATATATATATATATATATATATATATATACAGTATATATATATATATGCGAATATGCTTCCACACTAAAGGTGTGTAGAAAAGGGTAGGTTCACTGCACAAAGTTTAAAAAATGTCAGTGCTAAAATTAAATTGCATCTAAAATATATTGCATCCACAAAATAAGGGTTTAAAAAGTATGTCCGAGTATCTTATTAAAAGGCTCGGAATGTTGTGTACATATTAAAATAATGTTTATGTTTTTACATAAACATTATTTTAATATGTACACAACAGTCCGAGCCTTCTAATAAGATACTCGGACATACTTTTTAAACCCTTATTTTGTGCATGCAATATATTTTAGATGCAATTTAATTTTAGCACTAATTTTTTTAAACTTTGTGCAGTGAACCTACCCTTTTCTACACACCTTTAGTGTGGAAGCATATTCGCATATATTTTTACCACAAGAATCAATATTTTTCTTGTTTTATATATATATATATATATATATATATATATACTGTATATACTGTATATACGCAGCAAAGTCACAGCAACACATGAACTTATATTATGCTAAATATCCACAGGGAAGGAAGGAAAATAAACACAGAGTGCCAAACGCTTTCGTGTATTACATCTTCAGGGGACAGAGGACAGACAATGATCATATACAATGTGATATTATGCAAATTCAAATTCAATGGTGAATTTTTCTCACAAACATTTGGTATGGCGATGGGCACTCCACTTTCACCCAACCTGAGCATATTGTACATGGAATTTTTGGAAACAAATTTACTTTGTGATATTCTCCCCGCAAATGCATATTGGTTTCGTTATGTTGATGATGTCCTGTGTTTATAGCCAAGTGATGCAAACTTAGATTCATGTTTGGTTTCTCTCAATAACTTAGTTCCCTCTATTAAGTTTACTGTGGAGGTTGAGCAGAACAATAATTTACCATTTTTAGATTGCGTAATCCACAGACATAGTAATGGATTCAAATATAGCATTTATAGGAAGCCGACTAATGTATCATCTTATGTTCATTATTACTCCTCACACCATGATAAAGTGAAGCATTCAGTTTTCTCGTCCATGTTTCTACGAGCCTTTCGTATTTGTAGTCCAGAGTGTTTAGATGATGAAATTCAATGTATATATGACACAGGTACACAGTTAAAATACCCTAAATCTGTCATTGATGTTTCTCTCAAAAAAGCAAACAAATAATTTTATAGAGTTAATCCTAAACCAGAAACTAATTTTCATAATATGCTAAAGTTACCATACAACGCTAATCTCCTCCAGGTACTTCCTATGCTGAAACTGTTTAATGTTAATGTTGTTTTTTGTAACAGCAATACTGTTAAGAATATACTCATAAAGAATTCTCCTGATATGTACGGTGGATATTATTATATACAAACTCCCTTGCACAAATTGTAATAAGGTATATATTGGACAAACTGGAAAACAACTAGCCATTCCAATTAAACAACATGTGACAAGCGTTCAAACAGGACAAGTCTCAAACGGTGTCTTTATACATGTTCGAGATTATCAACACAATATTGATTGGGATAATGCTTCATCAATTGTTTCATGTAAATCATATTATGTTGACCGGAATATAATAGAATCTAGTTTCATTAACCATACAGATAATATAGACATGAATATAAGCAGTGGCATGTACAAACTAGATCATTAACCATACAGATAATATAAACATGAATATAAGCAGTGGCATGTACAAACTATATCATTAACCATACAGATAATATAAACATGAATATAAGCAGTGGCATGTACAAACTATATCATTAACCATACAGATAATATAAGCAGTGGCATGTACAAACTATATCATTAACCATACAGATAATATAAACATGAATATAAGCAGTGGCATGTACAAACTATATCATTAACCATACAGATAATATAAGCAGTGGCATGTACAAACTAGATCATTAACCATACAGATAATATAAGCAGTGGCATGTACAAACTATATCATTAACCATACAGATAATATAAGCAGTGGCATGTACAAACTATATCATTAACCATACAGATAATATAAACATGAATATAAGCAGTGGCATGTACAAACTATATCATTAACCATACAGATAATATAAGCAGTGGCATGTACAAACTATATCATTAACCATACAGATAATATAAACATGAATATAAGCAGTGGCATGTACAAACTATATCATTAACCATACAGATAATATAAGCAGTGGCATGTACAAACTAGATCATTAACCATACAGATAATTAAGCAGTGGCATGTACAAACTATATCATTAACCATACAGATAATATAAGCAGTGGCATGTACAAACTATATCATTAACCATACAGATAATATAAACATGAATATAAGCAGTGGCATGTACAAACTATATCATTAACCATACAGATAATATAAACATGAATATAAGCAGTGGCATGTACAAACTATATCATTAACCATACAGATAATATAAGCAGTGGCATGTACAAACTATATCATTAACCATACAGATAATATAAACATGAATATAAGCAGTGGCATGTACAAACTATATCATTAACCATACAGATAATATAAACATGAATATAAGCAGTGGCATGTACAAACTATATCATTAACCATACAGATAATATAAGCAGTGGCATGTACAAACTATATCATTAACCATACAGATAATATAAACATGAACATAAGCAGTGGCATGTACAAACTATATCATTAACCATACAGATAATATAAGCAGTGGCATGTACAAACTATATCATTAACCATACAGATAATATAAACATGAATATAAGCAGTGGCATGTACAAACTATATCATTAACCATACAGATAATATAAGCAGTGGCATGTACAAACTATATCATTAACCATACAGATAATATAAACATGAATATAAGCAGTGGCATGTACAAACTATATCATTAACCATACAGATAATATAAGCAGTGGCATGTACAAACTATATCATTAACCATACAGATAATATAAGCAGTGGCATGTACAAACTATATCATTAACCATACAGATAATATAAACATGAATATAAGCAGTGGCATGTACAAACTATATCATTAACCATACAGATAATATAAACATGAATATAAGCAGTGGCATGTACAAACTATATCATTAACCATACAGATAATATAAACATGAATATAAGCAGTGGCATGTACAAACTATATCATTAACCATACAGATAATATAAGCAGTGGCATGTACAAACTATATCATTAACCATACAGATAATATAAGCAGTGGCATGTACAAACTATATCATTAACCATACAGATAATATAAGCAGTGGCATGTACAAACTAGATCATTAACCATACAGATAATATAAGCAGTGGCATGAACAAACTATATCATTAACCATACAGATAATATAAGCAGTGGCATGTACAAACTAGATCATTAACCATACAGATAATATAAGCAGTGGCATGTACAAACTAGATCATTAACCATACAGATAATATAAACATGAATATAAGCAGTGGCATGTACAAACTAGATCATTAACCATACAGATAATATAAACATGAATATAACCAGTGGCATGTACAAACTATATCATTAACCATACAGATAATATAAGCAGTGGCATGTACAAACTAGATCATTAACCATACAGATAATATAAGCAGTGGCATGTACAAACTATATCATTAACCATACAGATAATATAAGCAGTGGCATGTACAAACTAGATCATTAACCATACAGATAATATAAACATGAATATAAGCAGTGGCATGTACAAACTAGATCATTAACCATACAGATAATATAAGCAGTGGCATGTACAAACTATATCATTAACCATACAGATAATATAAACATGAATATAAGCAGTGGCATGTACAAACTAGATCATTAACCATACAGATAATATAAGCAGTGGCATGTACAAACTATATCATTAACCATACAGATAATATAAGCAGTGGCATGTACAAACTATATCATTAACCATACAGATAATATAAACATGAATATAAGCAGTGGCATGTACAAACTATATAATTAACCATACAGATAATATAAGCAGTGGCATGTACAAACTATATCATTAACCATACAGATAATATAAGCAGTGGCATGTACAAACTAGATCATTAACCATACAGATAATATAAGCAGTGGCATGTACAAACTATATCATTAACCATACAGATAATATAAGCAGTGGCATGTACAAACTAGATCATTAACCATACAGATAATATAAACATGAATATAAGCAGTGGCATGTACAAACTATATCATTAACCATACAGATAATATAAACATGAATATAAGCAATGGCATGTACAAACTAGATCATTAACCATACAGATAATATAAGCAGTGGCATGTACAAACTATATCATTAACCATACAGATAATATAAACATGAATATAAGCAGTGGCATGTACAAACTATATCATTAACCATACAGATAATATAAACATGAATATAAGCAGTGGCATGTACAAACTAGATCATTTCATTGTCAATTGTTTTTGTAAACAAATCAAAATTTAGGGTTTTATATATTTGTAATTGGAGATAAGGTTTTATAACTGTTTCAGACATTCAATACCTTCTGTATTTTAACTCATATATATTGACTGGATCTTTTTGTCACAATTCGAAACAATTGTTTTTTTGATCGTTATTAATTTTTGTTAAATATACTGAACCGGTATGTATTTCATGACGAGATTTTAGTATAATCGAAACCTCAAATAATCCTTTGAGTCTTCTATTGATGAATATCACTCTGTCTTTCCTTAATATTTTTATATTACTTAGTATGAGTTTTTAATTGTTTTTCGTTTAGGTTTTCGCACTTCAATAATATCACATTGTATATGATCATTCTCTGCCTGTCCTCTGTCCCCTGAAGATGTAATTCACGAAATCGCTTGGCACTCCGTGTTTATTTTCCTTCCTTCCCTGTGGATATTTAGCATATATATATATATATATATATATATATATATATATATATATATATATATATATATATATATATCTATATATAATATATATATATATATATATATATATATATATATATATATATATATATATATATATATATATATATATATATATATATATATATATATATATATATATATATATATTCTGACATACGGAGCCCTGTATGTTAATTTAAGAGTTAGAATTAGAGTTGAAGGAGTGCCAAACTACCCAGGCGGCGAAGCAGACCAGCGAGCGAACCAGCGAGGGGGAAACCAGCTCGTCCGCATACCAGCAAACAAGCCTTCACACCTGCGTGCATCATAGGGGATCCTGCAAACTACTTCGATGACCCGACATTATGACGTATGATCGACGCCAGGAGACTCCATTGGACCACGCACCTGCTACGCAACTCGAGGAGCTGTGATTGGGGCACGCACTACCCGCCGCCTCCTGATTCGTTCCTACACCATCATTGTTTAGTATATAAGACCCGAGTAGTGGGCATTCAAATCAGTCTCATTTGGAGTTGGGGAAGGTGAACTTGCAGCTGGAGGAAGACGGGTGAAGTATTATAATGGGATTGTGACTGTCAGTCAGATTATATAATTATGTGTTAAGTGTGTTCCGTGTAAACACTTACGTTATGTTGGTTAGTGAGATATGTGATTGGGAATTAACGTTAACGCTACTATTATGTACTTAACTCTTTGATTGGGAATTAACGTTAACGCTACTATTATGTACTTAACTATTTTAGTTGACTATCTTGTGGACTAAAGCAACTCTTCAAGTAATTGGGTTATGATAAAAGTAATACTATTGTTTTATATTAAGACTTACGAGTTCTTTCATTTTCTTTTAATTAAGCATACATTGCTTAACGGTACTTAGTACGGTGGTACTATTGTTTCATATTAGTAATATCGCTTTAGACTAACATGGCTGTTTTAATGTTACTTCTAGTGATATCCTAAGCTGAAGAAAATTCCTTTAGCTTCAAAATATTATTTTTGCTTTTCATATTATTTGAGTGAGACCTGAATCGAATCTATGAAGCGATCCTGTAACTTAATTTACTCATAATCAAACTTCAATGTTACGTGGTTAAGAAATACATTTATCTAATTATTAAATATATATCTAACTTTTTATGTGACTTTGATATTAATCCTGATGATAATAATAATATAATACTATTAAAGTAAGACAAAAACCAAGAATAATAACTACATTAAATATAAATAAAAGGACATACAAGAAAACTATTAATTCATTGCAAAGTGGGTAAGAGACAGAAATATTCTTACTTTAATATTTATCTTTCAAGACTTGATATATAATTAATAGTCCTTCTTTAGATATAACTTATTCGGTTCATAACCATAGCCTACTAAGCTTCGGTTAAATAATAATTCTTTATAAATACTACATGACTTTAATTAGTTTCAGTATTTTTCTATAATTAAAGAGTATCAGTCTATAAAGGATACCAAGTCCTAAGATCCAAAAGGAAAGGAAGCAACAACAGGAACTAATTTTATTAGATTTTACTTTTGTTTTGCCTTCAGCTGACTGATACCTTAATATATATCTCTGTGCTATCTAGATTCATCAAGTTAACCACTTGAGGATCAAGATACGTAACAATATATATATATATATAAACAAATATATACGGCCAGGCACATGGTTCTGCACACATACATAAAGACTGACATATTCCTCGACAGACAAACAAACCCTCACACAATCACCACCACCACCACATGTACTCTATTTCCAGGCCCATGAAAGACAGAAGGAAAGATCTGTTCTATCTGACTTACCGATGATACCCCTCCCCCTCCAATGATGTATTATCCGGGCCAAACCTGTGTTTACACTCCGCAGCCACCCCCACAACAATTCTGACGGTCGGACATTTCCCCCACCTGCTCTGTCTGTCTTGTCAGTGCCAGGATTTTACCCCTAAGAGATCATGTAGTGAGAGAGATTGTCCATTTTAGTACCGTAATGAATAATAACAAACAACAACAATCTTATCACGTACAATTTATATCGCAAGCCCAATTTTCTTTGTAAGTCTCCCCTTAAATACTGATATTGACCTCAAACTGCGTAGCCTGGCACAAATATCTAACTGGTCGTGGCTGACTTTTGTGAAGAATGGTACTCTATGTGCATAGAGAGCATGTAGAATCGCGCTAAGAAGTCATGACTCGATTATTTTATCTCTCGGACTAAAGTCTCCAAATCTGGCTACCGCTGGCAACTCTCCACTGCCACTCTGAGACCGGTCGTTTCCTAAAATTAAACTATAGGTCTTTGGATATTCCCAATAATTGGCCTACTGACAAAATTACCTATTTATGCGCTCTAAATTTGACTCATGTTGTAGTTTGAATAAATATATGCAATATTTGTTTTCAATTAATTTATATACAAATGAGAACAATTATTTGACATGCACTATCTAGCATGTTGCACTCCCAGGCCCGGAGGAATCTCAGCGACCGAGTCAGTCATTGTTAGGATATGAGGGTGTGTGTATCTCTGCTTTTATATCCACCTTTGTCCTTTAACACTTGCCTTTCCATCTTTCGTTTTTATATGGGTGTCCCTATGGGTTAATATATATTATAAAAGTGAAAATTCATCATCTGTCTATATAAATTACAAGCTATTCTCGAGTATTGAAGTTTACTCCCAATATATACAGGAGACCGCTTTGTTTTTCAGGCAGACTGTTGTCCCACAGAGAGAATTAAATGTGGAATAAAACAATCTTGATATGTTTATTTACGTGATTTATTGACACTCATGGGTTGAATTTTACTTTTAACGGTTGGTTTTGATTTTATTAGATACTTTTCTCCCAGTATTATTGGTTTAAAAAATAATATAAGCATTAAGAGACTTCCTCCCCATTCTAATCCTGAATCTAGTAAGCGAAATACTACGAGTTTCACATTCTTTCGTTCGGGTTAGTCTCAACTTTCATACTATTTGGTTTGCTCTCACATAATGAAAGAAATACATTGCAACAATACTTATATATCGTGTTTTGGGTGTTTTGTCCTTCAATACAGTTCTCCCCGGTGTGTAATATATGAATATAGTAGCGCCTCAATAGTTGCCAGATACCACTTTCTAAACTAAAGGTACTGGGAATCGAGTCATGACTTCTTAGCGTGATTGTACTGTATGAACAAAGTAACCTGAAGGGGGGATGGCCGTATGAACAAAGTAACCTGAAAGGGGGATGGCCGTATGAACAAAGTAACCTGAAGGGGGGATGGCCGTATGAACAAAGTAAC
This sequence comes from Paralithodes platypus, assembly GCA_032716605.1. Classification (NCBI taxonomy): domain Eukaryota; kingdom Metazoa; phylum Arthropoda; class Malacostraca; order Decapoda; family Lithodidae; genus Paralithodes; species Paralithodes platypus. The sequence continues at coordinate 27,326,022 of CM064540.1, forward strand.
CTGAAGGGGGGGTGGACGTATGAACAAAGTAACCTGAAGGGGGGATGGCCGTATGAACAAAGTAACCTGAAGGGGGGATGACCGTATGAACAAAGTAACCTGAAGGGGGGATGAACGTATTTATTTGATGAATTATGTTTTTATTAAATATATGGTTTAGTTTTTATTAAATATATGTTTTAGTTTTTTCCCTAGACTTCCATCAAACTTAAAAAAACACCCTCCCAACTCACTCCTTCAAGAAAAATGTTTACATTTTTCGATAGAAAAATGTCCCGGCTGAAGGTCGAGTCCTCTTAAAATACAGACTCGCTATCGCACGCCAGGAAAAAATCAACACCTTAATGACACGAACAGTCTTAATATTTACAAAGTAATGGGGTGAAAGGTCTTAACATTGCCAAACTAATGGTCCGAACGTCTAAAAATCTGAAAACTAATAGGACTAAGCATAAGGAAGAAGGGGGACCATAAAAACGAGCCTCTCCCCTGAAGGCGTTTCTGTCCTGGCCTACCTTTACCAGGCGTTGGTGATGATAATGACGGTGTGTAAGCCACTATACCCTGTGTATTATAGCTAGGTCACACAATCCCACACCAGCCTCTCATAACTCAACAACTACTACAGTAATCGATCTATTATTACTACTATTTGGGAAGAGTTATCCAGGAAATAGGTGTGGGAATATACAGCCAATTTGGTCTAGCCCTTTTTGAGTTACCGAGGTTAGGGGTTACGTTTTCTGGCCTACCTATAATTAATGGACAATTGTACAATATATATATCTCCGAAAAGATAAATATTGTACACTCAAGGTAGCAGACTGTGCCCGGCTGGCTCTAACTGCCGGATATTGGACACAACTGGATGGTCTGGAGTTATACCCTGTTACAAAGATAAATATTGTACACTCAAGGTAGCAGACTGTGCCCGGCTGGCTCTAACTGCCGGGTATTGGACACAACTGGATGGTCTGGAGTTATACCCTGTTACAAAGATAAATATTGTACACTCAAGGTAGCAGACTGTGCCCGGCTGGCTCTAACTGCCGGATATTGGACACAACTGGATGGTCTGGAGTTATACCCTGTTACAAAGATAAATATTGTACACTCAAGGTAGCAGACTGTGCCCGGCTGGCTCTAACTGCCGGATATTGGACACAACTGGATGGTCTGGAGTTATACCCTGTTACAAAGATAAATATTGTACACTCAAGGTAGCAGACTGTGCCCGGCTGGCTCTAACTGCCGGATATTGGACACAACTGGATGGTCTGGAGTTATACCCTGTTACAAAGATACATATTGTACACTCAAGGTAGCAGACTGCGCCCGGCTGGCTCTAACTGCCGGATATTGGACACAACTGGATGGTCTGGAGTTATACCCTGTTACAAAGATAAATATTGTACACTCAAGGTAGCAGACTGTGCCCGGCTGGCTCTAACTGCCGGATATTGGACACAACTGGATGGTCTGGAGTTATACCCTGTTACAAAGATAAATATTTGTTACGATCCAGGTTCTCAAAGACACAGGGCTCTTCAACATTGGACTAGATAATGGCAAAATGCAACAACGGTAACACTAGATCCAACCCCTGCCTTAAACACTGGAAAACAAAACACCATTACCGCCCTGAGTCGTGCCTGGACAACGAGGTATCCTATGACTCGGTAACTGGTGCACACACACTAGGCTGACGCTCGATGAAACAGCCTATTCTCAAACAGTAAAAGATTACTCGATTAGGTTACACAAAGAAAAGATAGTTAACGTGATTAATTAACGCTACGGTAGATATTCAAATAAATGGCACTCCTGTATTAAAGAAAGTGCAATGCTAGTCCTGCAACATCAACTGGAAACTTCTGAAATAAGTCTGATGCTGGGAAGATGTTCGTAAAGAATCTTGAACAATTATAATGCAGAATACGGGTCACAATAAATACTAGGACATATAGTAATAATAGGCAGGCGAATAATAAAGGCTGCGCAAATGTAGTAATGCTCGACAACTAAAGAAATGCTTCGTGACACAACGCAACAGCCTACTAGGGTTGTGCAACTCAACAACAACCTCGGCTCAAAAGTGCAGTGAATAATAATGTTGCATACATATAATAATGGGGGCTTATCTCTAACCAGTGTCTGCTCAGTTAATAAAGTCTAGCTGGGGTATCAAGGCAGGGCAACAATGGGCGAGCATGCGGCTTGTAGCCTAACGTTGTCCGAAGGTGGTATAATGAAGATTACGTTATATGACGGGGATGCTCTCTTGATAAATCTAGGTCTCTAGTACCTAGTTCTATCCTGGCGATCCCTCAGAAGTCAACACAAAGAAGCAGCACTATGTTGTGAGGGATAGGCTATGGCCCTCTCACACCACAGCGCTGTGCTCGCAAAGTAAACCCACCCGAAGACAACTTAGGCTCCCACAGTACCTGTCGATGTTGTGCAGGGTTTAGCTAACACTGCACACATCGGAGACAACGACACAGTAACCTTACCCCTAGTCTAGCTTTAGATAACCAAGCAGAATCACTCAACCCCTTGCCAGGGAGACATATACCGGTCTACAACCTTCCCGAGAGAGGACACATAAGGAAAAGTCCGTCTCTCTAACCCTCAATGAAGCATAATACCTCCTTAACCTAATACATGGAAATCTCTGAGAGCTTCGCGTACAATACGACTGGTCGACGGTGAACGTCTATGCTGAAACCAGAAGGGATGTTGAGTTTAATAAAGATTAGAGAATGAGAAAGGAGAAGTCGAGAGAGAGAAATAGTATGCAAAGTGGCGAGTATGGGGGACAGAATTGCAAAGGATGTAGACGATACGCGTCTCAGGCAAGCTCTGAGCTGGTAAAAAACACGAGGCCGCGATGGGCAGGGAATAGTTGACCACCCGGCCGCCAACGCCGTCAGCGCCCAAGCGAGCCGCGTGATAGCTCACCCCGCTGCCAGGTGTACCCCCTCACCCTCTCTCGCTCGCCTCCCACACAAGCAACATTTATATTATAGCGAATATAAAATATAAGGCGCGGTCACAGACCAAAACAAAGACCATTTCTAGACTGTCTGTGGCAACACGACACTAATAAAAGAAAGCAGATCATTCTAGGACAACTGAAGCCCATCCCCCCATCCTGGCGAGCGCTAGCGAGCTGCAATGCCCCACGCAACCATTCTGTCAACGCCGGGAGGCGTCACATATTGTACACTCAAGGTAGCAGACTGTGCCCGGCTGGCTCTAACTGCCGGATATTGGACACAACTGGATGGTCTGGAGTTATACCCTGTTACAAAGATAAATATTGTACACTCAAGGTAGCAGACTGTGCCCGGCTGGCTCTAACTGCCGGATATTGGACACAACTGGATGGTCTGGAGTTATACCCTGTTACAAAGATAAATATTGTACACTCAAGGTAGCAGACTGTGCCCGGCAGGCTCTAACTGCCGGATATTGGACACAATCTGGATCTGGAGTTATACCCTGTTACAAAGATAAATATTGTACACTCAAGGTAGCAGACTGTGCCCGGCTGGCTCTAACTGCCGGTTATTGGACACAACTGGATGGTCTGGAGTTATACCCTGTTACAAAGATAAATATTGTACACTCAAGGTAGCAGACTGCGCCCGGCTGGCTCTAACTGCCGGGTATTGGACACAACTGGATGGTCTGGAGTTATACCCTGTTACAAAGATAAATATTGTACACTCAAGGTAGCAGACTGTGCCCGGCTGGCTCTAACTGCCGGATATTGGACACAACTGGATGGTCTGGAGTTATACCCTGTTACAAAGATAAATATTGTACACTCAAGGTAGCAGACTGCGCCCGGCTGGCTCTAACTGCCGGATATTGGACACAACAGGATGGTCTGGATTTATACCCTGTTACAAAGATAAATATTGTACACTCAAGGTAGCAGACTGTGCCCGGCTGGCTCTAACTGCCGGATATTGGACACAACTGGATGGTCTGGAGTTATACCCTGTTACAAAGATAAATATTGTACACTCAAGGTAGCAGACTGTGCCCGGCTGGCTCTAACTGCCGGGTATTGGACACAACTGGATGGTCTGGAGTTACCCTGTTACAAAGATAAATATTGTACACTCAAGGTAGCAGACTGTGCCCGGCTGGCTATAACTGCCGTATTGGACACAACTGGATGGTCTGGAGTTATACCCTGTTACAAAGATAAATATTGTACACTCAAGGTAGCAGACTGTGCCCGGCTGGCTCTAACTGCCGGATATTGGACACAACTGGATGGTCTGGAGTTATACCCTGTTACAAAGATAAATATTGTACACTCAAGGTAGCAGACTGTGCCGGCTGGCTCTAACTGCCGGATTGGACACAACTGGATGGTCTGGAGTTATACCCTGTTACAAAGATAAATATTTGTTACGATCCAGGTTCTCAAAGACACAGGGCTCTTCAACATTGGACTAGATAATGGCAAAATGCAACAACGGTAACACTAGATCCAACCCCTGCCTTAAACACTGGAAAACAAAACACCATTACCGCCCTGAGTCGTGCCTGGACAACGAGGTATCCTATGACTCGGTAACTGGTGCACACACACTAGGCTGACGCTCGATGAAACAGCCTATTCTCAAACAGTAAAAGATTACTCGATTAGGTTACACAAAGAAAAGATAGTTAACGTGATTAATTAACGCTACGGTAGATATTCAAATAATGGCACTCCTGTATTAAAGAAAGTGCAATGCTAGTCCTGCAACATCAACTGGAAACTTCTGAAATAAGTCTGATGCTGGGAAGATGTTCGTAAAGAATCTTGAACAATTATAATGCAGAATACGGGTCACAATAAATACTAGGACATATAGTAATAATAGGCAGGCGAATAATAAAGGCTGCGCAATTGTAGTAATGCTCGACAACTAAAGAAATGCTTCGTGACACAACGCAACAGCCTACTAGGGTTGTGCAACTCAACAACAACCTCGGCTCAAAAGTGCAGTGAATAATAATGTTACATACATATAATCGGGGCTTATCTCTAACCAGTGTCTGCTCAGTTAATAAAGTCTAGCTGGGGGATCAAGGCAGGGCAACAATGGGCGAGCATGTGGCTTGTAGCCTAACGTTGTCCGAAGGTGGTATAATGAAGATTACGTTATATGACGGGGATGCTCTCTTGATAAATCTAGGTCTCTAGTACCTAGTTCTATCCTGGCGATCCCTCAGAAGTCAACACAAAGAAGCAGCACTATGTTGTGAGGGATAGGCTATGGCCCTCTCACACCACAGCGCTGTGCTCGCAAAGTAAACCCACCCGAAGACAACTTAGGCTCCCACAGTACCTGTCGATGTTGTGCAGGGTTTAGCTAACACTGCACACATCGGAGACAACGACACAGTAACCTTACCCCTAGTCTAGCTTTAGATAACCAAGCAGAATCACTCAACACCTTGCCAGGGAGACATATACCGGTCTACAACCTTCCCGAGAGAGGACACATAAGGAAAAGTCCGTCTCTCTAACCCTCAATGAAGCATAATACCTCCTTAACCTAATACATGGAAATCTCTGAGAGCTTCGCGTACAATACGACTGGTCGACGGTGAACGTCTATGCTGAAACCAGAAGGGATGTTGAGTTTAATAAAGATTAGAGAATGAGAAAGGAGAAGTCGAGAGAGAGAAATAGTATGCAAAGTGGCGAGTATGGGGGACAGAATTGCAAAGGATGTAGACGATACGCGTGTCAGGCAAGCTCTGAGCTGGTAAAAAACACGAGGCCGCGATGGGCAGGGACTAGTTGACCACCCGGCCGCCAACGCCGTCAGCGCCCAAGCGAGCCGCGTGATAGCTCGACCCGCTGCCAGGTGTACCCCCTCACCCTCTCTCGCTCGCCTCCCGCACAAGCAACATTTATATTATAGCGAATATAAAATATAAGGCGCGGTCACAGACCAAAACAAAGACCATTTCTAGACTGTCTGTGGCAACACGACACTAATAAAAGAAAGCAGATCATTCTAGGACAACTGTAGCCCATCCCCCCATCCTGGCGAGCGCTAGCGAGCAGCAATGCCCCACGCAACCATTCTGTCAACGCCGGGAGGCGTCACATATTGTACACTCAAGGTAGCAGACTGTGCCCGGCTGGCTCTAACTGCCGGATATTGGACACAACTGGATGGTCTGGAGTTATACCCTGTTACAAAGATAAATATTGCACACTCAAGGTAGCAGACTGTGCCCGGCTGGCTCTAACTGCCGGATATTGGACACAACTGGATGGTCTGGAGTTATACCCTGTTACAAAGATAAATTTGTACACTCAAGGTAGCAGACTGTGCCCGGCTGGCTCTAACTGCCGGATATTGGACACAACTGGATGGTCTGGAGTTATACCCTGTTACAAAGATAAATATTGTACACTCAAGGTAGCAGACTGTGCCCGGCTGGCTCTAACTGCTGGATATTGGACACAACTGGATGGTCTGCAGTTATACCCTGTTACAAAGATAAATATTGTACACTCAAGGTAGCAGACTGTGCCCGGCTGGCTCTAACTGCCGGATATTGGACACAACTGGATGGTCTGGAGTTATACCCTTACAAAGATAAATATTGTACACTCAAGGTAGCAGACTGTGCCCGGCTGGCTCTAACTGCCGGATATTGGACACAACTGGATGGTCTGGAGTTATACCCTGTTACAAAGATAAATATTGTACACTCAAGGTAGCAGACTGTGCCCGGCTGGCTTTAACTGCCGGATATTGGACACAACTGGATGGTCTGGAGTTATACCCTGTTACAAAGATAAATATTGTACACTCAAGGTAGCAGACTGTGCCCGGCTGGCTCTAACTGCCGGATATTAGACACAACTGGATGGTCTGCAGTTATACCCTGTTACAAAGATAAATATTGTACACTCAAGGTAGCAGACTGTGCCCGGCTGGCTCTAACTGCCGGATATTGGACACAACTGGATGGTCTGCAGTTATACCCTGTTACAAAGATAAATATTGTACACTCAAGGTGGCAGACTGTGCCCGGCTGGCTCTAACTGCCGGATATTGGACACAACTGGATGGTCTGGAGTTATACCCTGCTACAAAGAAGTAGGCCAAAACTCTTAAAAATGTACCTCTATAACTCGCAAACGACTAGTGTAATCCAGATAATATTTCTACCAACTGGGAACGGTCAGCCAGGGAATAAGTGTGGACCTTTACAGCTCATTTGCTCCAGCCCTTGTTTAGTTCAAGAGGTTAGGGTTCACGATATCTGGCCTACCTACTTGGAACAGGGTATAGTAGGATAACAATATTAAGAAGTTGCGCGTTGCAGGAATGTATGGACATGGAGGAATACAGATAATTTGTTGAGATGGCAAGGGAGAGTATTTGCATAATTAACTTAATCATTGCATAATCAACTTAATTTCTGGTGCAGGGGGAACAGCTATTAATTTGATGAATGTCTCTGAAATAAAGCCATAGTTATGGAAAGGCCAAGGCTATAATGTTAGATATTGATTCCCGTTAACCCCTTCTGTACCGGCGACGTCTTTATCATTTTATTCTAGCTTTATTTAGAGGATTTTGTGCAGTTTAAGACGGATCTGTGGTAGTAATTATGGTTAAGTGAGATAGTTCGAAGCCTGTTAATTGATGGAGGTCCTTTTGAAACTGAATATAATTGTCTAATAATAACCAGAAGAAAAGATACAAGAACGGCACCTGTACAGAAGGGGTTAATCCATTCAGCACCAGGGACGACCTTTGCATCATATTTTGGCAACTATTATATGATGTTATTCAACTTAAGAAGGACCTCTAGCAAAAAGAAGGCTTCAAAGTATCTCAACCAACCCTTTTAACTACCACAGATCCTTCCCAAGCTGCATAATATCGTCTAAATATAGTCAGAATAATATATATCACACGTCGCTGCTAACAGAGGCAGGTGTTGGTGGGTGATTTATATTTGTTGGTTCCCCTCCAGTCTATGTGTAGCAGGTCCTGATAATATGTGTAGCAGGTCCTGATAATATGTGTAGCAGGTCCTGATAATATGTGTAGCAGGTCCTGATAATATCTCAGGTCACAGGAGGGAAGCCTATATGTGTTGGTACCCCTACAGTCTATGTGTAGCAGGTCCTGATAATATCTCAGATCACAGGAGGGAAGCCTATATGTGTTGGTTCCCCTCCAGTCTATGTGTAGCAGGTCCTGATAATATCTCAGGTCACAGGAGGGAAGCCTATATGTGTTGGTTCCCCTCCAGTCTATGTGTAGCAGGTCCTGATAATATCTCAGGTCACAGGAGGGAAGCCTATATGTGTTGGTTCCCCTACAGTCTATGTGTAGCAGGTCCTGATAATATCTCAGGTCACAGGAGGGAACCTATATGTGTTGGTTCCCTACAGTCTATGTGTAGGTCCTGATAATCTCAGGTCACAGGAGGGAAGCCTATATGTGTTGGTTCCCCTACAGTCTATGTGTAGCAGGTCCTGATAATATCTCAGGTCACAGGAGGGAAGCCTATATGTGTTGGTTCCCCTACAGTCTATGTGTAGCAGGTCCTGATAATATCTCAGGTCACAGGAGGGAAGCCTATATGTGTTGGTTCCCCTACAGTCTATGTGTAGCAGGTCCTGATAATATCTCAGGTCACAGGAGGAAGCCTATATGTGTTGGTTCCCTACAGTCTATGTGTAGCAGGTCCTGATAATATCTCAGGTCACAGGAGGGAAGCCTATATGTGTTGGTTCCCCTACAGTCTATGTGTAGCAGGTCCTGATAATATCTCAGGTCACAGGAGGGAAGCCTATATGTGTTGGTTCCCCTACAGTCTATGTGTAGCAGGTCCTGATAATATCTCAGGTCACAGGAGGGAAGCCTATATGTGTTGGTTCCCCTCCAGTCTATGTGTAGCAGGTCCTGATAATATCTCAGGTCACAGGAGGGAAGCCTATATGTGTTGGTTCCCCTCCAGTCTATGTGTAGCAGGTCCTGATAATATCTCAGGTCACAGGAGGGAAGCCTATACCCGGTTCCAAATAGGTAGTCCAGAAATCAGAACCCTAAACTCTATAACCCCTTAATGTGCCAGAGGAAGTAGGCTGTAAGTTTCCACACCTATTCCTTGGCTGACTTTTCCCAAATGGTAGATATAATATGAGCTCGACTACTCTAGTGGCTGTGAGCTATAAAGGTTAATGTTCAAGATATTTGGAGACAGGATCGGGGAAGCCTGATTAGTCACTGGCAACATTATTATTCGTTATATATAATGAACTGTACGTTGTCAGTTCATATACGATGGCACTAATAAGTCATGTCTCAGTTGCCTTTACGTTTGGCTCGCTCTGTGCTGTATGAATGTCTGTTAGATGTTGAATAGGCTAGGTAAGTTTAGGAACATGTTTGTATATCTCGCTCAAAAAGAAGATATGTGTAAATATTGCTGGTACCATTTATTGATCAAAACATAATTGGTGCTGAGACATCACTGTTAAGCTGACTTTACAGTTGCCCATATAATTTCTGTTCCTCTCTGTGATCTTATACAGGGCGATATAATACGCATGATTGAATTACGAGTGAACTTTCTTATGCAGTGGTTAGCTAATCGGATTAGTCAACTGACAGAAGAATCGCTACTCACAATTCATTCATACTAACTTACTTTCATACATAAGACCACGACGAGGAACAGAACTTATGTGGGCAAATGTACAGTAAACAGCAAAAGTTCTGTTCAATCTTATCATGCGTATGTAGCAAGAGGTTCACTAATAATAACTTTTGATAATAAGCGTGTTAGTAGAGGGACCTATTGTTATTGTTATTGTTATTGGCGGAGCCTATAGCGGCAAGAAGGTGTGTTCCATTATTTATGGAGAGAGAGGTCTCTTTTCCGGCACCCCTTCTCCCTCATGTTTAGCCCTATTTCTTTTCAGTTTTTAAGGTGTTTGGCCCATTAGTTAGGCGATTTTAAGACTTTATGCCCCATTTCTTTGTCAATATTAAGACCTTTCGTGCCATTTAGGTGTCGATATTTTCTTGGCGAGCGATAGCGAGCCTGTAATATTAAGAGTAACCGGCCTTTGGCAGGTACATTTTTCGGTAGAAAAATGTACAAATGTATCTTGAAGGATGGTCTAGGGTGTGTTATGTACAGCTTGATGGAGGTCTAGGGAGGAAAATAAATAATAATACAAAGAAAATACAACAAGCATAAATACGCCCATCTCCACTTAAATACGCCCATCTCCACTTAAAGGAATATTTTAGACACACTTTAATCTTAGCAGTTCTTCGTAAGTTGTGTAAGTTGTAGCATTGATAAATAGTGTCTGTATCCTGAGAACATATAATTATCTTACGTCAATCAGTATTGCGTTATCTAATTTGACTCTTGGTAGTCGACAATATCTCAATCTCACACACTCTCACTCTCTCTCTCTATCGTCGTCTTATTAGCTTAACATCAGTTGTATGTAAAATGCTAGAAACACTCATAAGAGACAGACTCGTTAATTACTTAGAAGAAAACAACATACTTAAAGATACTCAACACGGCTTTTGTAACAAATGCTCTTGCTTCACAAACCTCTTAGACTTCTTCCACGATATCCTCAACCTATATGATGAGAGTAAAGCTGTAGATATTATATACCATGATTTTCAAAAGGCCTTAGACAAAGTTCCCCACAAACGTTTATTGATAAAACTAAAAGGCATGGAATACAAGACGGTGTGTTGAAATGATAGAAAACTGGCTCCGTGACAGAAAGCAAAGAGTAGTCATACACGGTAAAGCATCCAAATGGGTCAATGTAAGTAGCGGGGTACCCCAGGGATCGGTTCTGGGGCCAGTTCTCTTCCTAGTTTACATTAACGACATAGATGATGGTCTCACCTGTATAATTTCAAAGTTTGCTGATGACACAAAAATTGCAAAGAGTGTAATCTTAAATGAACATGGTGAAGATATGGAACATAATCTAGATATATTGTCATGTTGCGCTCAAACTTGGCAAATATGTTTCAATGCGGATACATATAAAGTACTCCATATCGGAAACCAAAATGAGAAAACAAACTATTCAATGAACGGCACCCAGCTTAAGATTGATTTGGGAGTAACAATATCGAGTAACCTAAAACCCAGTCAACAATGTACAGAAGTTGTTAAGAAGGCAATAAAAAAACCATATATATATACCCGGTATATATATATATATATATATATATATATATATATATATATATATATATATATATATATATATATATATATATATATATATATATATATATTGTTACGTATCTTGATCCTCAAGTGGTTAACTTGATGAATCTAGATAGCACAGAGATATATATTAAGGTATCAGTCAGCTGAAGGCAAAACAAAAGTAATATCTAATAAAATTATTTCCTGTTGTTGCTTCCTTTCCTTTTGGATCTTAGGACTTAGTATCCTTTATTGACTGATACTCTTTAATTATGAAAAATACTGAAACTAATTAAAGTCATGTAGTATTTATAAAGAATTATTATTTAACCGAAGCTTAGTAGGCTATGGATATGAACCGAATAAGTTATAGCTAAAGAAGGACTATTAATTCTATAAAAAGTCTTGAAAGATAAATATTAAAGTAAGAATATTTCTGTCTCTTACCCTTTTTGAAATGAATAGATAGTTTTCTTATATGTCCTTTATTTATATTTAATGTAATTATTCTTGGTTCTTGTCTTACGTTAATAGTATTATATTATTATTATCATCAGGAGTAATATCAAAGTCACATAAAAAGTTAGATATATATTTAATAATTAGTTAAATGTATTTCTTAACCACGTAACATTGAGGTTTGATTATGAGTAAATTAAGTTACAGGATCGTTTCATAGATTCGATTCAGGTCTCACTCAAATAATATGAAAGCAAAAATAATATTTTGAAGCTAAAGGAATTTTCTTCAGCTTAGGAAATCACTAGAAGTAATATTAACACAGCCATGTTAGTCTAAGGCGATATTACTAATACGAGACAATAGCATCACCGTACTAAGCACCGTTAAGCAATGTAAGCTTAATTCAAAGAAAATGAAAGAACTCGTAAGTATTAATATAAAACAATAGTATTACTTTCATCATAACCCAATTACTTAAAGATTGCTTTAGTCCACAAGTTAGTCAACTAAAATAGTTAAGTACATAATAGTAGCGTTAACGTTAATTCCCAATCAAATAGTTAAGCACATAATAGTAGCGTTAACGTCAATTCGCAATCAAATAGTTAAGCACATAATAGTAGCGTTAACGTCCCAATCTCATATCTCACTAACCAACATAACGTAAGTGTTTACACCGAACACACTTAACACACATTTATATAATCTGACTGACAGTCACAATCCCATTATAATACTTCACCCCGTCTTCCTCCAGCTGCAAGTTCACCTTCCCCAACTTCAAATGAGACTGATTTGAATGCCCACAACTCGGGTCTTATATACTAAACAATGATGGTGTAGGAACGAATCAGGAGGCGGGGGGGGGGGGGGGGGGGGTGCCCGCTCCAATCACAGCTCCTCGAGTTGCATAACAGGTGCCTGGTCCATTCACAGCTCCTGGCGTCGATCATACGTCATAGCGTCGGGTAGTTTGCAGGGTCCCCTATGACGCACGCAGGTGTGAAAGCTTGTTTGCTGGTATGCGGCGAGCTGGTTTCCCCACTCGCTAGTTCGCTCGCTAGTTTGCTTCGCCGCTTGGGTAGTTTGGCTCCTTCAACTCTAATTCTAACTCTTAAATTAACATACAGGGCTCCGTATGTCAGAATATATATTGGTTTTATAGGTAGGTCATTTGAGTATAAATCAAAAGATGTAATCCTAACTCTTTACAATTCCTTAGTCCGCCCTCTTCTGGAATATTGCGTTCAATCCTGGTGACCTTACTACCAAAAAGATATAGACAAGCTAGAACGAGTTCAATGTAGAGTTACTAAAATGATACCCAACCTAAAGAACAAACATAGGAGGATCCGTCTTAGAGAATTAAATCTATTTCCTTTAACCCAGCGCAGATTACGAGGCGACTTAATTCAAGTGTTCAAAATCATCAAAGACATCGACAATATGAGCTGTAACAAATACTTCAATATCGACCAATAAAATTACACGCGGGGAAATGGTTGCAAAATTATTGTTAAATCTTTTAACTCACACGAGTCTTGGAATGTTTTCTTCAATCGAGTTGTCAATTTGTGGAATGGGCTTTCCCGAGATGTTACAGACTTCAGCACCGCTGATTCTTTAAAACTTCGCCTAGACAAACACCTTCTCCTAAATCTGCGACTGACTGCATTTGTAAATTAATAGTTTTTTCCCCAGATTCATCAAGAGCTAGTGCATATATAGATAACTAATACGTTCCTCTCTTTTCCCCAGATACACGAAAGATCACTAATAACTGTTATGTTACTAACCCAACTGTCCCCTGCTACATATTCTAATCCTGCCACGGATATCAGTTCCAGGGCAGTACTTGCTTTTCCAATTTTCCCTTACCCACTCTAAACCACTGTTTGGACACTTGAGCATCAGTGTTTTAGAGGGCAAGCAGCCTTGAGGGGTCGCTAGACCTGTTTTTGTTTTATTTCCTGTGTACTTCATTGTACTCTCTCTCTCTCTCTCTCTCTCTCTCTCTCTCTCCATTATAATTATATTCTGCTCTCTCCTTCATCCTATTATCGTCATTATCCTGGTCCACCTTTTATATTTCACATCATCGCCTTTCTTCATTATCCTCCCTTCTGTTCCTCCAGCCCTTCATCTCTCTCCAATTATAATATATAATTTTTACGTATACGAACATTTGGTGTCATCATTATTGCTCTATCTCTCCCTTTCACTCTAGTGTTGTTAATTTAGGTGATTGACATTTCCTCCGGTAATCTTTTGTTTCTTTAATCCCTCCTGTACCGTCAACATTCTTTTTTACTCTACATTGGCTACTATTATTCGAGTTTAGTCAGTTAAATAAGGGCCTCCATCAATTAACAGGCTGACGTCTTTTGACCTCTAATTCTGGATAAAGCTAGACGTTTTTATGCGGTTTAAGGAGGACCTATGTTATTCAGAGAGTTTATTGAAATCGTATTTACCCCTTTGAGTCCTAGATATTGATTATGAGCTAAACAAAATTATCTTATGATAACCAGAATAGGAGGAAAATGAAGTGATGGTGCTGAAGGGGTTAAGACATAGACATCCAAGTATTGCGGAAATACCAATATAGCGGGTCAGTGATGGTTGTATGTGAGGTTGATTATGATTTAAGGGGTTCTCTTCTCTGGACCCCCATTCTCCCTCATGTTCAGCCCCATTATTTTTGATATCTTAACACGTTCGGCCCATTAGATTGACGATTTAAAGACCTTTTGCCTAATTCCTTTGTCAATTGAAATACCTTTCGTGCCACTTAAGTATAAATTATTACCTGTCGAGCGATAGCGAGCCTGTATTTTATGAGGAACCGGTCTTCGACCGGAAAATATTTCAACCGAAAAATGTACCAATTCATCTCCAAGGGAGGTATTGTGGGTATGTTTTAAGACTGATACAGGTCTAGGGAGCAAACGAATAAAAAACAATGACAATAATAAATAATGAAATACATCTTCCCTTAATGGATTTGTGTGTGTGATACATACTTATCCTAGTTATATATCACCTACATAGTGGTGTCCACAGTCTGACTCCTTCTTATAGCCCAAAGCTCCTAAGTGGCCAATTGGGAATGAGAGGACTGTGGTAGAAAATATTACCTACCAAATTGGTCTATATATCTTCTGGTTGGCCTGGTTAGTTAGGAATGCAAGGTTTAGGATCTCTCTCTCTCTCTCTCTCTCTCTCTCTCTCTCTCTCTCTCTCTCTCTCTCTCTCTCTCCAACAAAGCCAATAATCAACAACAGACACGATACTGTCGCAATCCCATAATGTTAAGCTTGCAATATATATATATATATATACAGTATATATATATATATATATATATATATATATATATATATATATATAGCGAGAGAGAGAGAGAGAGAGAGAGAGAGAGAGAGAGAGAGAGAGAGAGAGAGAGAGAGAGAGAGAGAGAGAGAGAGATATCATCGTTCATGTTGTTTAGTTTTTGTTGTTTCCTCTTGGCATTGGATATATAAGCCTGACTGTATCCCATTTTTATGTTATTTATTCCTTAAGAAGCCGTGTCTGCCGAAACGTTGAATAAACTTGGGTCCTACTCTGCATTTGTGTCATTACCTTATCTGTCACAGCCAATGCTGATTCTTCACTATATATATATATATATATATATATATTTTCTTTAATAAATACGAGGTTGAAAGAAATGTTCTGCGTTGGAAATGTTATTATTCAAAGCTTCCAGGTCTCTGATGAGTTTTCGCTGGGTGACAGGAAGTAGATGAATGAGATTAGCAAATTTCATGGTGGTACAGGGTTACATTAATGTACATGATGATACAGGATATACGACGCGTTTCACTGGACAACCAGCATTATCAAGTAAGGATAGAATGATATAAAAGGTAAACAGGAAGGGTATATATAGAGGGTGGAGGATCAGAGGAGGCGAAAATCAGGGGGCAAAAGTCTGCTATTGGTGGAGGGGTATTCTAGGAGTGTTAGAGAGAGATCCGCGTCACGCAGGCGCACTGGATACGGGAAGGTGGTGGTCGGCTGGCGGGGTCGAAGCTGATTGACTGCGTGTCGAGGGGCGTGGCCTAAGTTGCGTAGTACGTGTGGCGCCGGCAGAAGACGAAGCTGAAGGAGGTAGCGCGGGGGGCTGCGTCAAGGGCACCGGGGGGCGAGGGGGGGCACTAGGTCCTATAGGATAGTGCCTTTTGGCAGAAGGAAGGATCTGAAGGTCCAGAGTTTGGTTGTTGATGTTAGGATGTAAGGCTTGGATATATAACGCTTCAAGTCTTGGTAATTGGCGATGGGCAGCCCCCTAGGAGTTCTTTTTGCGAACTTTTTTATGGGTAACATCGAGGAAGAGCTCCTAGCTGCCCAACGACCCGCCATTTACTGTAGATACGTGGATGACATCTTCGTGCAAATCAAGGACCTCCACGAACTACAGGAACTCCAGCGTCGCTTCATGACCTCCTCCGGACTTAACTTCACCTTTGAAAAATCAAACAATGGACAACTCCCCTTCCTCGACATCCTCGTAGCTCTGAACGACCATGGGTTCAAAACCACCGTCTACACTAAACCAACTAACACAGGACAATGCCTCAACGGCGATAGTGAATGCCCCCGCCGTTATCTTCTATCCTCCATCTCCGCTTATGTAAGGAGAGCCCTCACGCACTGCTCTACCTGGGCCAACACCCACCAGGAACTAGAAAGAACTAGGAACTAGGACCAATTCTCTTTCTAATTTACATCAACGACATAGATGAGGGTCTCACCTGTACAATCTCAAAATTTGCTGACGATACAAAAATTGCAAATAGCGTACTCTCAAAAGATCAAGTTGACGATATGCAACACAATCTAGATAAATTGTCACATTGGGCCCAAATTTGGCAAATTACTTTCATTGCGGATAAATGTAAAGTACTACATATCGGATACCTAAATGAGAAAGCAAACTATTTGATGAATGGCACTCAGCTTAAGAATGTAAACAGAGAAACCGATCTGGGAGTAACAATATCGAGTAACCTAAAACCGAGTCAACAATGTTCAGAAGTTGTTAAGAAGGCAAACAAAATAATTGGCTTTATAGGCAGATCATTTGAGCATAAATCCAAAGACGTAATCCTAACCCTTTACAATTCCTTAGTCCGCCCTCTTCTGGAATACTGTGTTCAATGCTGGTGCCCTTATTACCAAAAAGACATAAACAAGCTAGAACGAGTTCAACGTAGAGTTACCAAAATGATACCTAGCCTAAAGAACAAACCATACGAAGAGCGTCTTAGAGAATGAAATCTATTTCCTTTAACCCAGCGCAGATTAAGAGGTGACTTAATTCAAGTGTTCAAAATCATCAAAGGCATCGACAATATGAACTGTAGTAAGTACTTCACTATCGACCAATCTAATTACACGCGGGGAAACGGTTGCAAAATTATTGGTAAATCTTTTAACTCACACGAATCTAAGAATTTCTTCTTCAATCGAGTTGTCAACTTGTGGAATGGGCTTCCCCGAGACGTTATAGACTGCAGCACCGTTGATTCATTTAAATTCCGCCTAGACAAATATCTCGCATCAAACCCGCGACTGACTGCGTTTGTAAATGAATAACTTTAATTTATCCTCCCCTCAGTTACTAACCCATATGTCCCCTACTAACTTCCTAGTCCTGCCACGTTAGTGGCAGGGCAGTAGTTCCCTTTCCAATGTTCCCTTACCACTCTAAACCACTGTTTGGACACTTGATCCTCAGTGTTTTGGAGGACAAGCAGCCTAGAAGGGTCACTAGATCTGTTGTTGCTTGATTTCCTTTGTACTCCTTTGTACTTTCCCAAGTTTTAGTGAATAACGGATACTCTAACTCCGACTTCTCCAGCACCATCAACCACCATCTTGAAAAATGGTACACCCAAAGCCCTCCCAACATTGACCCCCCCAATGAAATTAAGATCTTCTACCGCAATTTTATGTCCTCTGAACACAAAAATGACGAGGCCGTCTTAAAAGAAATAATCTCCAAGCATGTCCACCCAATCAACCCGGAAAACAAAATCAAATTAATAATTTATTACAAATCCCCCAAGACCTCCAACCTCGTTCTCCGCAACAAACCAGCTTCCACCAAGATAAAGAGCCCGATGACCGACGATCACGTCATTTACCAACATACCTGTAATTATGAGGACTGTGGACCTCATTTCTATATTGGCATGACGCAGACTCGTCTTTCACGTCGGTTAACTCTTCACCTTCAGGCTGGAGCCATCAAAGACCACTTTCTCACCCCTAACCACCCCCACCTCACACGCAACGAGTTAGAGAAACACACCACCATACTCGATAGAGAAAGTGACCCTAGATTACCAATACTCGAAGTGTTATATATCCAAGCCTTACATCCTAACATCAACAACCAAACTCTGGACCTTCAGATCCTTCCTTCTGCCAAAAGGCACTATCCTACAGGACCTAACGCCCCCCCTCACCCCCCGGTGCCCTTGACGCAGCCCCCCGCGCTACCTCCTTCAGCTTCGTCTTCTGCCGGCGCCACACGTACTACGCAACTTAGGCCACGCCCCTCGACACGCAGCCAATCAGCTTCGACCCCGCCAACCGACCACCACCTTCCCGCATCCAGTGCGCCTGCGTGATGCGGATCTCTCTCTAACACTCCTAGAATACCCCTCCACCAATAGCAGACTTTTGCCCCCTGATTTTCGCCTCCTCTGATCCTCCACCCTCTATATATACCCTTCCTGTTTACATTTTATATCATTCTATCCTTACTTGAAAATGCTGGTTGTCCAGTGAAATGCGTCATATATCCTGTATCATCATGTACATTAATGTAACCATGTACCACCATGAATTTTGCTAATCTCATTCATCTACTTCCTGCCACCCAGCGAAAACTCATCAGAGACCTGGAAACTTTGAATAATAAAATTTCCAACGCAGAAATTGCCATTTCTTTCAACCTCGTATGTATTAAAGAAAATTTATTACCTGGCTTTACTAACATATATATATATATATATATTAATAGTAACATAATAAGTATATAATGAGGTTTACTAAATTACTGGTGACCAACAGAAAGTTAGACAGACAATACAAGAGAGCAAGAGTCTATACAGATATACTCTCACAGGCTCTTCGAATCTATACTAGTTCTATAAAATACCTTTATATACATTTAATAATGCTATTTTATTTTGAAATGAGAGCACAGATTATCGCAATCGACTTGATTAAATTAAGAATGAGGTTAGAATGTCATAAACTATGGATAGACGTGTTGAGAAGAAAACCTGTACACAGAAGAAATAATAATCTCTCCAACCAATATCCCACATAATATACTATTTTGTTTTGTTTTCAATCTCAGAGATCCAGCGAGGTGTTGCATGTCTGAGTAAATATATGAACCGAACCACTAAAATCTATTCCCCCGCTCCTAAACATGAAAGGCTTGGGCCCCTTTACTGGTGTTCTGAGCAGGAGGTCACGTGTTTAGACCCAAACAGTTGATGGTTTAATGTAAACACGGGGCGGAAGGTGAGGAGAAGGCTACATAAACGTTCAATATAGTGTACTACATGTATTATGCAAACCTTGTGAGCTCCCCTACGTTGTCCGACATTATTTCTTAATACAGTGTGGTACTATATATGGAAGTCAAGTACAACAAAACAGAACACCCTTCCCCCCAAGAAATATAAAGTAAAAGTAATAATGATTGAAGGAGCAATCCCGTTGACCAATCATAAGGCGGGATTTACTCAGGTGTGCCAGCCAGATTTACACCAGGATAGCTACCTGAGTTGCTACCCTGGCACCCAGGAGCTCTCAGCCAATCACAGACCTCCCTCGGCATACGCCTCACACCACCTCCCAAGCGCCCAGCTCATAACTTGCCCTCTGTCCATTCCAGTATTTTCTATCACGTCAATAAACGTTCTGATGTAATGATGCCAACCCCTTACTCCCGTCAGCCACTGAAAAACCTCAAAAATACGCTGCCGGGAAGTTATTACGGTGATAGTAATCCAGAAGAGGGCAAGTGTTCACTTCAAAGATCCCGGGCCTACCCAGACGAGTCCCGGTGCGCGCCTTAGCCAATCACAGGCCAGGGTTGCGGCGGGAGCGGGTATAAAGGGAGGTGGGTGGAGCCAGTGGTACTTGACCACCACAACATCAAATCTCTCCACCACCACCACTCCTGCAGGCCCTCACCAAGATCGAGGGTCTCATCTACAGGAGCATGGAGAGGCTGAGGCTGTGGAGGAGCTCTGAAGATGGCTGGGCGATGCTGTAACTGGGGACCTCGGTATTACTACTGGGGGTCCCACACTGAATACCGAATACCGTGGGCCCTCCAAGCCTGGGTCCTCAGAACAACTTCAGTGGATCTCACCTTCAAAGGAGAACCTCTTCCTTCAACTCAGTGGCAGGCCATCGCCAGTTAAACAAGAACACCAGAACATCCAACAATAACACCGCAGACATCCACCACCACCCCCCACAACCTGGAGAACGGCAGAACACCAGGGGATCCCTACAAATATCAAGGACCCTCCTGAAGAAAGCCAGAGCCCCTGAATACCTGAATGCCACCAGCGAAACAACACATCAGAAGAATTCGACTCAACATCACTGAGAAAGAGACCATCATCATTAACACCTTACGAGCGGCCTATGCGGTTTATTTATGTGTACCGCCCAGCGGGGTGTTTTTAGCCAAAATAGGGCTGTTTACGTGATCATTTTCATGCCTAAATAAGACCCAGAACGTAAAACAAGTATCTATCCCTGAAAGGGCATAAACAGAGCTTTCGAATGACACCATAACGATCCTTGTATGATGGATAGTTTTCTTGCAATAACCGTGCAACGCGAGTGCAAAAAGCAGGTAATTCGGTACTTTCGGTACATAATTGAGTATGTAGCGAGTGAGAGAGGGAGGAGGGAGCTGAGATTTGTGTCAGTAGGTTCGCCGCGGTGGTCTGGAGCAGTCATACGCTCGCTAGTCTCCTGCCACCACTTGTCTCTCTCTCTCAGCCACATTACGTGCTGAAATTGCCACTCGACCTATGTCGAGCGCCGCCACATAGTCCAGCTTTATTTAACTCGACTTAAGTGGTGAGCCGCTTTTTAAGGGTTAACTATCATCTAAACATCAAAAATGTTTTCTTTTTTTTAATAAAAATAAAGTTGCCCTATCCTAAATAAAGCATTTTAATAAAGCTTTTAATCTACTACTTTCCTTCGTAATTTCCTACTTTACCTTCCTGACCAAACCTCTACTCTCCTCCCCCTTCCCCCACTAGGGAAAAAAACAAAACAAAACAAAACAAAAAAATGGTACTTGGTACAGCTAAGGTCTCTCCTAACAGGCCTCTAGCACCCCCTAGCTCTACTTCAAGACCTTCAAGCAGCAAGAATCAGCTCTACTTCAAGATCTTCAAGCAGCAAGAATCAGCTCTACTTCAAGACTTCAAGCAGCAAGAAGACAGAAGATGGACGACTGGAGGACCGGCCATCCCTTGCCCTTCTAGCCGACCAATCGGCTCTCTGATCCTGCCCTTCTCCACCAATCAGCTTCTTCGAACTAGCCTTCACATCTCATCCTTCATCCCATCTCTCTCCATACCATGACTTTTCTATATTCTTCTCCTTCCTCAATAAAGCTCCACTCCTTACCTTTTTTATATTAAATGTGCGTACCCGTTTTCGCCCAGTAGAAGCCCACTTGTAGTACGACGCCGAACCCTGAAGGCATTGCCATGAAAGGGGGGGGGGGGTTAGCCCCTGGTTATAGGAGGCAAGTGGGTAGGGTTTAGCCTTCAAGTAGGATTAGGGCCCTGTGACATAGGCTTGCCTACAGTGCAAGGGCATAGGTAGGAACCTTTTTTTTCTTTTCTGGGGACACTCCATAGGGGTGTCCCCTGGGTACAGCTTAGCTCTTGAATTTCAATTGTCTCCCTCCCCCATCTCCCCATTTTGAAACTTTCTATAAAATTAGCTCTCGAAATGCTTCAGTATGGCACTTTGCCACAGCTGCTACCCCATCAATCCCCACCCATGCCTTCCTCCTCCTCCATCAGCTCCAACCCCCAAAGCCCTTTCTTCAATCGGGATTTTTTGCCCAAACATCAGTGCTGGTAAATGTAGCTCTTCACCTAACAGACCACCAAGTTACCCCAACATTCAATAAACTTTTGAATGACGGCCTCACTGCTCACAATCTCCCTGCCATCTCTATTCCTGAATCCTGGTATCAATTCAGCAAAGCAAAATTCTCCAAAACTCCCACCCCTACAGCCATCTCCTCCCCCAATACCTCCTCATCCTCTACCTCCCCCACCTTAGCCACCCACTCTACCAGCACCTCCACACTCTCCACATCCACCCGCAACTCCAAGACTCCTACTCCTCCTAACACTCAAGAAACAACAACCCAAGAGACTCCTGCCCAGAAACCCCCCCCCCCCCCAATGACGACATGCCTATCCACACTCTTGACCCCTCCCCTATCCCACCATCATCCATGCCTCCCCCAACTACCCCTATCCCCAAAGATCTTCCTGACCTCAATACCCTAACATCTTTCATGCCTCCCCCACCCCCTCCTACACCAAAAAAACTCACCATTCCTCATCAATCTCCCAATCTCATTCCTCCACAATCTCCTCTAAAAAGAAAACCAAGCAGCCCAGCTGAATTTATCCTCCCCTGACTCATACCGTTCTCGATCCAAAAGTCGTAAACAAATAACTCCAAGGAAGAATGCTAACCCTATCTCCAAATCCCTAGCATTTGGAGGAGGCCGCTCCTTTTCATCCTCTCCCTATCACCCACAACCAATTTACGCGGTCTCCGATCGGTCCCTGATCGAAACACTCCCTTACCCACACTAAAAAAATTTTTTTTTTACTCACCCACCAGCCAAAATTTCTCAAAAATTAAAAATTACACAATGTAAATTAAGCCATTCATAAAAGAGTGCAACCATCTCCAAACTCGGCAGTTGACAGCTATGCCTTGCTGCCCCCTTTTAGACCCTTACCATCCAAAATTACCAGGCCACTTTTTAGATCATTTCCATCCAAAATCGCCAACTTTTGTTTGCAACTTTTACCACCCTAAATTATTACTCCTTGCCTCCACCCCTTCTTGGCATGCCATACTGAAGCTTTCCAAAAAATGTACTTTCAATAATATCAACAGAGTCACAACCCTCCACCAACCCAAATTATAAAACTCACGCACGTTCGGTCAAGCCCCGACAATCTTTATCCTCCTACTTTAACACTTTCTCTATTACTACACCAATAACAACTTCCCTTCTTTCACTTTCACCCACCTTTTCTATATTCATTCATGCTTCCAGTGGAGACACACGGACTCAGACAGGTGCCTGTGCCTGTGATCAAAGGCATCGACAATATGAACTGTAGTAAGTACTTCACTATCGACCAATCTAATTACACGCGGGGAAACGGTTGCAAAATTATTGGTAAATCTTTTAACTCACACGAATCTAAGAATTTCTTCTTCAATCGAGTTGTCAACTTGTGGAATGGGCTTCACCGAAACGTTATAGACTGCATCACCGTTGATTCATTTAAACTCCGCCTAGACAAATATCTCGCATCAACCCGCGACTGACTGCGTTTGTAAATGAATAACTTTATTTTATCCCCCCCTCAGTTACTAACCCATCTGTCCCCTACTAACTTCCTAATCCTGCCACGGACATTAGTTCCAGGGCAGTAATTCCTTTTCCAATGTTCCCTTACCCACTCTAAACCACTGTTTGGACACTTGATCCTCAGTGTTTTGGAGGACAAGCAACCTAGAAGGGTCACTAGATATGTTGTTGCTTGATTTCCTTTGTACTCCTTTGTACTCTTCAAGCAATAAACCACCCCTTACCTTTCCCAAGCACAATAGGGAGATACAGAATGAGAAGATACCAGGCCTACAGCATAACATAGAGGCGGAATACCAGGAGAGCAAGGCCAGACTCAACCGCTTGCTCTCGGCACAAGTACACCTGCAATATCCAGCCGCTTGCCAACACATTGCCAGCCTGTACACGGTGTCACAGGCAGTACAAAACAGGAACCAAGTGGTGGATGGGTCGGAGCAGTTTAACCAGGTGTATTGGCCAGCCCTGAGATGGTAGTGGCGAAGAGGTGAAGAAGAAAACCAGACATTTTTATTAAAGGATTCTTTATGGGCCCGAACAAATTATAAAGAGAAATAAATGTTGACAGACCGCCTTGTGTCCCACAAATAAAATTGATGTTTTCTTATAGGACAACCAAAGATGAAAGTTGATTCGAAAAATGTTGTAAAAAAGTAACGTGTTGAAAGATAGCTTTTTCATTGTTGGTATAGCACAAGCTATAGCTATTCAGTTAGTAATAGTAGTAGGCATTTCTAGGAGATTATCAAAAGATAATTAAATATAGGGTGAACATTCTTAAGAGTTTTGTATAGATATCAAAGAGGCTTATTAGACAGGCTTATATAATTGAGAGTACGGGATTTAAATACCCTACTGTCTGAAAATTTAGGCTTGGTGAATGGGGACCTAAGCATCCAGGTCATAGAGAAGACAGAATTATGTAACGGGTAGGTCGGAATCTAAGTATCTAGCTAACCAAGAGGCTAGAGTAATCAGACGAGCTGACAATATTCTAACTCGATCTGATAAATAGGAAATAACGTAACCATACACACAACTTGTGTGGGTTAGAAACGTAGGAATTGTGTTACGAGAAAATTAGCTTGAGAAATAGTTAGGATGGGCAATCAGGCACTGCTTAATAATAGTTTTTTGTATCGCTAATAAATACTTGTTGTGCCTTTTGGATCGGAGTCGAAGTAGGTCAAAGCTCTGAATAGCGATCGTACAGATAGGTTGTAATGGGAACTTAGAATTCCGAGGTCCAATTTATACTGTATTATCATAAGTATGCAACTCTTCAGTTTGAACGCATTTCGACCCAAACATAGAATTAATTGCTATGAGGAATACTGATTGCTATTAAGTTTGGTAAATAAAGTACAAACTTTCAAACAACTGTCGAATCATTCCTACCATATTAGTATAAGTATATTTAATTATATAATACAATGATGATAGATAAATAAATAAATCAATCAAATAAGAATACATTAACTTACATAAATAATGAAAACAAATTATTATATTTGTAAAAAATCCCTTCCACCTTTATTTTACGGCATTATACAAACGTAAAACTAATTAATTTGATTATGTTTACATAATGAAAGATGATATTCATTTTGCCTTATATCAAATTACCAACCTCCTAACTTTCCCTGACAATCGGCAACATAATAAGTAGTCTGGCGGTTTTAAGACCTTTCGCCCACTTTTCTTTGTCAATATTAAGACTTTTCGTGCCATTTAGGTGTGAATTTTGTCCTGGCGGTCGACAGCGAGTCTGTAATTTTAAGAGTAACCGGCTTTCGGCCGGGATATTTTTCTACAGAAAAATTTACACATTTATCTTGAAGGGGGGTCTAGGGAGTGTTTTTACATCTATATGGAGGTCTAGGGAGGAAACTAAAACATATTAAACATATCCAAACACTAATCAAATAAATGTGCCCATCCCTCCTTAACCTTGTGCCCTCTTGTCTCCAAACCATAGTATAGAGATATTACATATTTTGCTTACCTCACATTAATGAACATTAAAGAGTACAACGTATGCCCAGTTTATGATTATAGTGAAACGGAGTCGAATTATATTCTGTGCTTTCGTTCCTTAATACCATATTTTATGTAGCAATGAGACTAAGAGACAGAGAGAGAGAGAGAGAGAGAGTGAGAGTGAGTTAGTGAGAGTGAGAGTGAGTGAGAGAGAGAGAGATAAAGTGAGAGTGAGTGAGAGAGGGAATTGGGGGGGAGAGAAGGAGCGTCGAAAAATAGAAAGTGAAGGACAAATATCAGAAGGGGAGGTTGGGTTCTACCTTTAAGGGGAGATGGGTCGTTTGTCTGGTCCACCTCCTTCGTCATGCTTAGCCATATTAGTTTTCAAATTTGATGGCATTTTCGTCATTAGTTTATCGTTTTTAAAACCTTTCGTCCCATTTCTATATCAATATCAAGACCTTTCGTACCGTTTAGGTGTCGATATTTTCCTGGCGAGCGAAAGCGAGCCTCTAATTTTTTCTATCGAAGCATTTACAAATTTGTCTTTTAGCTTGATGAAGGTCTAGCAAGGAAACTAAAAAAATAATTAATATATAAGTAAATAGACAAAACAAATGTCCACTGTTCCCTTCAGAGTCAAAAGCAAAGTTTTCGATAACATTAGTACACAAATAAAATACAAGAGTTAGAAAATATAATGTATAGAATATCTAGTAGACCATAACTACTTTAATATGGTTTTAATCGGATTAGGTAATAGATCTTTTAATCAAGGCTGTTTACTCTACTTCGAGTAACGTTTCAGTCCAATCATATATTGTTTTCTTGTGTACTGGTTTAACTTGATGATTTAATATAACTCTTAAAAGACCTTTTCAGAGCTTGGGGTTTACGGAAAACGAAAAGAGAGCAAAGTGCAAAAGCAGATTAGGTTCCACATATTAACAATTGTGTATTACTGAGTGAAGATTATGTGAAGGAAGGTATAACTGTAAGGTGATAATGTGACGATGATGATGATAATGATGATGATGATGTAACTCAGCACAGACACCGATATGGGACTCCAGGGGGTCATTTGGTCTGGGAAAATCATTATAAGGCATTTATTATAATGATTATGGTCTCTCTTTTTCTCTCTCTCTTTTCAGCAATTCTTACTTTCTTATTTAGTGCGGACAAAGTGCAAGTGAATGTTGACTGTTATAATATTATGCAAGACCACTGTTGAATGTTGAGTGTACATTGGTTTGTAACCAGACCAAATAGTCTAGGCAATTTTAGATGCAGCCCACCACATTCCCAACTTGTTAAAACTGTGTTACATTGTTTTATGTTTAAATGTGGACCCTGCACCGTTGATGAGACTCAAGTGTGCCTGATAACGACCCCAGACCTCCAACAACCTTTGTGTTTAAATGTAGACCCTGCGCCGTTGGTGAGACTCAAGTGTGCCTGATAACGACCCCAGACCTCCAACAACCTTTGTGTTTAAATGTGGACCCTGCGCCGTTGATGAGACTCAAGTGTGCCTGATAACGACGCCAGACCTCCAACAACCTTTGTGTTTAAATGTGGACCCTGCGCCGTTGGTGAGACTCAAGTGTGCCTGATAACGACCCCAGACCTCCAACAACCTTTGTGTTTAAATGTGGACCCTGCGCCGTTGGGGAGACTCAAAGGTGCCTGATAACGACCCCAGACCTCCAACAACCTTTGTGTTTAAATGTGGACCCTGCGCCATTGGTGAGACTCAAGTGTGCCTGATAACGACCCCAGACCTCCAACAACCTTTGTGCTTAAATGTGGACCCTGCGCCGTTGGTGAGACTCAAGTGTGCCTGATAACAACCCCAGACCTCCAACAACCTTTGTGTTTAAATGTGGACCCTGCACCGTTGGTGAGACACAAGTATGCCTGATAACGACCCCAGACCTCCAACAACCTTTGTGTTTAAATGTGGACCCTGCGCCGTTGGGGAGACTCAAAGGTGCCTGATAACGACCCCAGACCTCCAACAACCTCTGTGTTTAAATGTGGACCCTGCGCCGTTGGTGAGACTCAAGTGTGCCTGATAACGACCCCAGACCTCCAACAACCTTTGCGTTTAGATGTGGACCCTGCACCGTTAGTGAGACTCAAGTGTGCCTGATAATGACCCCAGACCTCCAACAACCTTTGTGTTTAAATGTGGACCCTGCGCCGTTGGTGAGACTCTAGTGTGCCTGATAACGACCCCAGACCTCCAACAACCTTTGTGTTTAAATGTGGACCCTGCGCCGTTGGTGAGACTCAAGTGTGCCTGATAATGACCCCAGACCTCCAACAACCTTTGTGTTTAAATGTGGACCCTGCGCCGTTGGTGAGACTCAAGTGTGCCTGATAACGACCCCAGACCTCCAACAACCTTTGTGTTTAAATGTGGACCCTGCGCCGTTGCTGAGACTCTAGTGTGCCTGATAACGACCCCAGACCTCCAACAACCTTTGTGTTTAAATGTGGACCCTGCGCCGTTGGTGAGACTCAAGTGTGCCTGATAACGACCCCAGACCTCCAACAACCTTTGTGTTTAAATATGGACCCTGCGCCGTTGGTGAAACTCAAGTGTGCCTGATAACGACCCCAGACCTCCAATAACCTTTGTGTTTAAATGTGGACCCTGCGCCGTTGGTGAGACTCAAGTGTGCCTGATAACGACCCCAGACCTCCATCAACCTTTGTGTTTAAATGTGGACCCTGCGCCGTTGGTGAGACTCAAGTGTGCCTGATAACGACCCCAGACCTCCATCAACCTTTGTGTTTAAATGTGGACCCTGTGCCGTTGGTGATACTCAAGTGTGCCTGATAACGAACCCAGACCTCCAATAACCTTTGTGTTTAAATGTGGACCCTGCGCCGTTGGTGAGACTCAAGTGTGCCTGATAACGACCCCAGACCTCCAACAACCTTTGTGTTTAAATGTGGACCCTGCGCCGTTGGTGAGACTCAAGTGTGCCTGATAACGACCCCAGACCTCCAACAACCTTTGTGTTTAAATGTGGACCCTGCGCCGTTGGTGAGACTCAAGTGTGCCTGATAACGACCCCAGACCTCCAACAACCTTTGTGTTTAAATGTGGACCCTGCGCCGTTGGTGAGACTCAAGTGTGCCTGATAACGACCCCAGACCTCCAACAACCTTTGTGTTTAAATGTGGACCCTGCGCCGTTGGTGAGACTCAAGTGTGCCTGATAATGACCCCTACCCTCCAACAACCTTTGTGTTTAAATGTGGACCCTGCGACGTTGGTGAGACTCAAGTGTGCCTGATAACGACCCCAGACCTCCAATAACCTTTGTGTTTAAATGTGGACCCTGCGCCGTTGGTGAGACTCAAGTGTGCCTGATAACGACCCCCGACCCAGACCTCCAACAACCTTTGTGTTTAAATGTGGACCCTGCGCCGTTGGTGAGACTCAAGTGTGCCTGATAACGACCCCAGACCTCCAACAACATTTGTGTTTAAATGTGGACCCTGCGCCGTTGGTGAGACTCAAGTGTGCCTGATAACGAACCCAGACCTCCAATAACCTTTGTGTTTAAATGTGGACCCTGCGCCATTGGTGAGACTCAAGTGTGCCTGATAACGACCCCAGACCTCCAACAACCTTTGTGTTTAAATGTGGACCCTGCACTGTTGGTGAGACTCAAGTGTGCCTGATAATGACCCCAGACCTCCAACAACCTTTGTGTTTAAATGTGGACCCTGCGCCGTTGGTGAGACTCAAGTGTGCCTGATAACGACCCCAGACCTCCAACAACCTTTGTGTTTAAATGTGGACCCTGCGCCGTTGGTGAAACTCAAGTGTGCCTGATAACGACCCCAGACCTCCAACAACCTTTCAATACCCTGCCCAACCCCCCAACACCTAAACCTTCTTTCCCTTTTGATATATATATATATATATATATATATATATATATATATATATATCTATATAATAGTTTCGATTGTCTGTGTGTGTGTGTGTCTGTTCTTAATAGGCGGCCGCAGTTTTGGATCTGGGGAGCTGAAACTTTGCATGTGGGTGTCAATTGACCTGGGTCAGGTCATAGAGGGGGCGAGGCCACGATCAGAGGTAGTTTCGAGGCCAAAATTGAAAACAAAATGAAAACAATTGAACAAAAGTTGCCGTTTGGGGCAGAAGGAGGCCTCCGATCGAAAATGTGTATGGAACGAAAGTTGTTCGCTGCCCCCCAAAATTGGGGTACGGATGAGGTCAGATCCAAAATCGGAGGTCATTTAGCGGCCGAAATCGAGGTCGCCATTTAATGAGGTACAGGGAGGTCGAGGCCGGTGATTATGGTAGTAGTAGTATTGTGATGATTGTGGTAGTAGTGATTGATGATGGTGATTATGGTAGTAGTAGTGGTGGTAGTAGTGATGGTGATTATGGTGAATACCCGGGCAACGCCGGGTACCCCTGCTAGTACTGTATATTAGTAAATCATGCCAGTATTCATCACACTTTAATCATGAATATTGCCATGCAATTGTCACAGTTTTCTGTTTTTATCTGTTACAGGGCCGGTGTCGGATGTTGATGGAGTGGCTGGCAGCCCTGCCCACCTACCGTGTATGGCCGCCCACACCCGCCCGGGGGACGAGGCCGTACTGGTGGTCTGGTACAAGGACGGGGCGCGCAGACCATTCTATAGGTCAGTAGTCCAATACATTACTATACGATAATAGTAGTTCTTATATGTTTATTGTTCAGTCTATTATTAATAACAGTTTGTATCTACGTATATAATGTCTTCACCCTTTCCATACAAACATGAAATATCTATAAACAGAAACAAATCGTATATTATGTAGCCATTACTCCATAACTTTGGTCATCACTTACCATTAAGATTTGAAACAAAGTACTATCCTCACTTAATTGTAGTTAATAGAGAATAATTACTGCATTACTTATTACTCTTACCCTTTTTCTGAGGTCTTGTTATAAAATACATAGTTATAATATGATACATTATAATATTGTATCATATATTGTGCATATAGCTGAACTATGCTGCTTTAACGAGGCAAGTGGGTAAATAGTAACTTGTAATATGTCACGGTGGCTTTGTTGGTGGGTCACGTTAAGGGGGTGGTGCTTAGTTGTTGTCCTATATATTTAATGATGATTATTTAGTATTTTGTATTTTTGTCCTCGCAAGACCTCCATCAAGCTTTAAAAAAAAAAAAAAATCTAGACCCCCTTTCAAGATAAATTTGTATATTTTTCAGCAGAAATAGCACTGACAACCAAAAGCATTTGTATAGTTGTCGAGACTCCTAAGTAACTCGACAGGTGTGGTGGAGTGGTCATGCCACTGGATTGGTAATCCAATGGACCTGGGTTCAAATCCCGATATGTCAATGGGAATATATTATTGGGATTGAATTTGTGCTGTACCTAGTATCAGTGCATTACCACAAAGCCCACCGAAATGCCATAAAAATACCCTCATTGTTCCCTGATTAAATAACACTGTATGAATATTCCCATATTCAAAATATGTTACAGGGGGACAATGCCTAGTGAGTTCACTGCTCAATAGGTGGCGTTCTGAGAGTGAGGGTCTGAGTCTGGAGGGTGAGACAGTGCAGCACTTGAACGAAGCAACCAGCCGCTTCAGAGATGGAGCTGCTTCGAGCCATGAATGGATGCTTCACATGTCTCACTCCTCAGACTGGAACAAGACCTCACGGGCTTCACCGTGTTGAGCGGTGGAATGTACAGGTTCTCAGCCTATGCCCGAGAGGGAGTAGTTGGAATATACAAAACAAAAAAAGTAAACATACTGGAAGTTCAAATTAGGCGCCAGTATTAGGCTAAGTTATATATATCTATATAAAAGATATATACTATTTAGTATTAAGTCTTTATGGGTTTATTATCCATTATTATATCGGGTTGTCATTATAATAAATCCGGTATATATTGTAGTTAGTTAAATGACGCATTGGTAGATAAGATAACTGCGCATGCGTCATATTCGGGAACCTGAGGATCTCTCGCTCCAAGACAAACCAGAATCGCTTTAGCTACGACCTCACCAAGATCTCCTTCTAGCCGCTCCAATACAACCACGTGTTTCCTGCTAAGTCATCCTAATTCTTATATCTTAGTGGCCACTATATCTTCTATCTATTCCTACCACTATCATTGAGCTATCTATCCCTATCAACAAATAAAAGTAAGTTAACTCCTGTGAGTTTATAGGTAAATTCCGCTTTGTTTACTATCGAATTCTCACAATAGCTACGTAAAAAATAACAGAAATAAAAAGCGGAATAGGCCCATAACTAGAGATGATCAAATAGTGGCAGCCGACATAGATATTGCAAATACACTTAACGAATATTTTTGTCATTTTTTAAAAACGAAGTAAAGAATAATACAAACCATAGGGCACTAACAACGCAAGAAATAGGAAACTTTACTATCAGTGCGAGTGAAGTATTATGTAAATTAAATATCAACAAGACTCCGGGGCCTGATAATGTTCATAATATAATAGGGTTATACTGATGTTTTGGACCGGCAGTTAGCCCATCGATATTTTTAGGCCTAATAGGTCCGGTAGAGCATATACATCATTGCTATATATGTCATTAAGAGCTGAAATGTGCTATAAGGGAGACAAAAAAAAATCCTAAAATACAGTATACTGTTAAACAATGTTTTTTCAGCCAGTACCCAACCAGCGGGGATGTGGGGGCAGCAGCCTCCACCCATATACTAGGTTAGGTTAGGTAAGGTTGTTAGGTTAGGCTAATAGCCTAGCACATTAAAAAAATAAAAAAATAAAACAAAATAATAATAATAGCCTAACCCAACCAGCGGGGGTGTGGGGGCGGCAGCTCCCACCCATAATACTAGGATAGGTTAGGTAAGGTTGTTAGGTTAGGCTAATGTCTTCCCAAAGTTGACTATTTTTATAACTTAAGATATTAGGCTATCCACTCCACCCCGTGAAATCCGAGCCAGCTTTCGTCAAAAGTTGGCTCGGGTATTCACAAAATTGGGTTTTATGGGTTTGCAATTTGGGAAAACCCGAGCCAAGTTTTGATACAAAACGCTATATTACTGTATTTTTACGCTTTTAACCCCTCATTTTCCCTGAACTTCATAGCCCTCCCCACTAGTGGGGGGCGTGTTTTTAGATTGTTGGATAATGGGTAAATACTCATTTCAGCTCCTCTTCAGTATAAAACAACAGTATATCTGAAGGAAAAATAAAAAAATACAAACTAAAACTTACTGAAATTGCTGTCGGTCCAAAAAGTCAGGTTTACCTATAATAGTAAAACAAGTAAAAGAAGAAATGTGCGAATCCCTGACCATTATCTTTAACTCACCACTACAGCAGGGTTGCGTCCCGAATGATTGGAAAACAGCCAACATTACACCCATTCACAAAAAGGGTGATCGAGCCAAAGCTAGTAATTACAGACCTATAAGCTTAACGTCAGTAATAGGAAACATTCTTGAAATTATTTTAAGGATAATATAGTTGAGTGTCTTGAATCTAATGAATTAATAAGAAACAGCCTGCACGGATTTAGAACCAGAAAATCGTGCCTAACAAACCTCCTCGAATTTTATAATAAATTGTTTACCTTTAATGACTCAACTAAGGCGCTTGACATAGTCTACCTAGATTTTCAAAAAGGCGTTTGTTAAGGTACCTCACAATAAATGATTAGATAAATTAGAAATGCTCGGAATAAAGGGTAATATATATCAATGGATTAAAAGATGGCTTGCAAACAGAAAGCAAAGAGTTGTTATTAATGGTGTAGAATCAGATTGGGTGCCTGTTACCAGTGGTGTGCCTCAGGGATCGGTCCTTGGTCCGACTTTGTTTATCATATAAATAAATGATATTGATGTAGATCTGAATAACTTTATCTCCAAATTTGCTGACGATACAAAGATAGGGAACATAGTCTTGAATGAGGAAGACAGATATAGCCTACAGTCTGTCTTAAGGAAAATAGTGGATTGGTCAGGAAAGTGGCAAATGCCCTTTAATGTTGACAAATGTAAATTTTGCACGTTGGTTCAAAAAACAAAAAGTATGACTATCAAATGAAAGGCCAATAATAATAGAAAACTCTAAGGTTAAAGATCTCGGGGTTATAATATCAGAAAACCTAAAATCCTCAGAGCAGTGTACGGCTGCGGCAAATAAAGCTAACAAAGCCTTGGGATTTATCAACAAAAATTTTACCTATAAAAACGAAAACATTATTTTGCCGTTATTCAAATTCATTGCTAGACCCCAACTTGAATATGGCATTCAGTTCTGGTCCCCGTATCTCAAGAAGGACATTACAAAATCTAATCTGTGCAGCGTAGAGCAACTAAACAAATTCCCTCTCTGAAAAACAAGCCATATTATGAAAGATTAAATTAATTTTATTTGTTCTCGCTAAAGAAAAGGAGGTTGCGAGGCCAACTTATCGAGTGTTTTAAGATGCTTAAGGGATTTGACAGAGTAGATGTCAGTGCACTGTTCACGTTTAATAATAATGTTGCAACCCGAGGTAATGGAATTAAATAAATTAGAAAAAATCATCATTAGATGTGACACACAGTTTCTTCACATATAATGGGGTTAAAGAGTGGAATAGTTTACCAAGTGAAGCGGTCGACAGTAATTCTATTGATACGTTAAATACGTTGAATTAATCAGTAGGCATGTATAATTTCCTTTTCAAACTAATTTCTTCCTATACTCTATAAACACTTTCCTTGCGGGCATTTCCCGACCCATAAGGTTACACTTCATCCTATTTTCCGGCACAGCTTTTTAGCCGGAGGCGGTGGAGGGTGAGGAGAGAGCCTTGTACTGTACAGTATAATTTTTTCACTATAAACTGTCCCTGTCTATTAGTATTAAGGCCGGACCACCTAGTTGGGACCGCAAGGTCTGTGTGATCTGAGTATCTGTGTAACTCTGTGTAACTCTCTCTCTCTTTATGGCATCGACCTCGTTCCTGTGGCTCAATATCCCTTTGCATATTTTATATTGGGAGGCTCTGTCGTGGGGCTTCCAATTGGGACTTTTTTGGTAATTTGTGGCTGACATTTATTTTTCCTCTTTTACTTATATTTCTTTGTTATTTCTGTGTGTGTGTGTGTGTGTGTGTTCTCTCTCTCTTTATAAGTTGATGGTGTGTATATGTGTCTTTCTGTTATATGTCATGGGTGTCTTTCTGTTATATGTCATGGGTGTCTTTCTGTTATATGTCATGGCTGTCTTTCTGTTATATGTCATGGGTGTCTTTCTGTTATATGTCATGGGTCTTTCTGTTATATGTCATGGCTGTCTTTCTGTTATATGTCATGGGTGTCTTTCTGTTATATGTCATGGGTGTCTTTCTGTTATATGTCATGGGTGTCTTTCTGTTATATGTCATGGGTGTCTTTCTGTTATATGTCATGGGTGTCTTTCTGTTATATGTCATGGGTGTCTTTCTGTTATATGTCATGGCTGTCTTTCTGTTATATGTCATGGGTGTCTTTCTGTTATATGTCATGGGTGTCTTTCTGTTATATGTCATGGGTGTCTTTCTGTTATATGTCATGGGTGTCTTTCTGTTATATGTCATGGGTGTCTTTCTGTTATATGTCATGGCTGTCTTTCTGTTATATGTCATGGCTGTCTTTCTGTTATATGTCATGGCTGTCTTTCTGTTATATGTCATGGGTGTCTTTCTGTTATATGTCATGGGTGTCTTTCTGTTATATGTCATGGGTGTCTTTCTGTTATATGTCATGGGTGTCTTTCTGTTATATGTCATGGGTGTCTTTCTGTTATATGTCATGGGTGTCTTTCTGTTATATGTCATGGCTGTCTTTCTGTTATATGTCATGGGTGTCTTTCTGTTATATGTCATGGGTGTCTTTCTGTTATATGTTATGGGTGTCTTTCTGTTATATGTCATGGGTGTCTTTCTGTTATATGTCATGGGTGTCTTTCTGTTATATGTCATGGGTGTCTTTCTGTTATATGTCATGGGTGTCTTTCTGTTATATGTCATGGCTGTCTTTCTGTTATATGTCATGGGTGTCTTTCTGTTATATGTCATGGGTGTCTTTCTGTTATATGTCATGGGTGTCTTTCTGTTATATGTCATGGGTGTCTTTCTGTTATATGTCATGGGTGTCTTTCTGTTATATGTCATGGGTGTCTTTCTGTTGTTGTTGTTGTTGTTCCCTAAGCTGCCTGGCCGAACAGCCCCGAGTCCCTGAGAAAGGCCATGGCCACGATCGGGCTTTCCCACAGAGCTCTCATTGAGTGTAGATTGCGTTGTTGGCGTAAGTGGTTGTGTGAAATGCAGTCTTCTATGATGTGTTTAATGGTATGGGGTGCTGTGTTACATCCCGGGCAGGCGTCGACAACGGAGTCATCCAGTCTCTTCTGATAGCTCAGGAGAGCTGGATGGTGTCCGCATCTCAGCCTGGCCAGGTGGACTCTGTCCTCGCAAGGAAGGGAGGATTCGGAAGGATGGATTTCGGGAGGTCGTGCATGCAGCTGTGTGTTGTCTGTGAGTGAGTGGATGGATCGGTGAGAGATATGAGTATGGATGTGCTTCTGGATGTTGGTTCGGGGTGGGCAGGGAGGGAGAGAGGACAATAATTGTGTGTGATACCGTGTGCTGGGTGTTGTTTTGATATTTCTTGGTGTCTGTGGGTGTGTTGCCATGTAGTTTAGTGGGTGGTCTTGGTTCGTGGAGGCTGCTGCCAGGAATTGAGTGCCTCTCATGTCCAGATGGTCTTTGACTTTGAGGATTTTGGTTTCTTGATGTAGGTGATCTGTGGGTGCAGTAGCTGTGCAGCCTGTAATGATCTTCAGGGCTTTGTTTTGAATAGTCTGTAAGGTCTTATGATGTGTTTCAGCTAGGTTAGAAGCCCAGGCTGGGCTTGCGTATTCCATCACTGATCTTATGTATTGTTTATATACTGTGGTGGTAGTTTCTTTGTTGTGTCCAAATTTTGTGTGAGCAAGTGACCTGAGGGCGTTAAGTCTGGGTGTCAGTTTCTTTTTAATGTTTGTGGTGTGCTGTTTGAATGTCATATGAGTATCATATGTTTACTCCTAGGATTTTGGGTGTGTGTGTATGTGTTAGGGGTGTGTTGTTTATGGTGAGTTGAGGGATGTATTCGTGTTCTCCTGTCCAACTTGTGAGCAGGGTTGCGGTGGATTTGGCTGGGGCTAGATTAAGTCTGTTTGTAGTGCACCAGCCATGTAGTGTGTTGAGATAGGGTTGAAGGAGATCTGTTGCTCTTTTTGGGTCATGATGTGTGCATGTGAGTGTTATGTCATCTGCATAGGAGGCTAAGTTTATTTGGGGCGTATTGGGTGTAGTTATATCGTGCATGTACAGATTGAAGAGTGCGGGCGATAGGACGGATCCTGTGGGACTCCGTTTGGAAAGTTTCTGATTTTAGATGACTGACCGGCAAAAGATACGTGTGCACATCTGCCTGCTAGGAAGTTGGCCAGCCACCGTTTTGTGTTGTTGTGCATGTTTGTGTTGTAGATTTTGTTTGTTAGGTTGTGGCGGGGGATGGCATCGAAGGCTTTACTAATGTCGAGTGTGGCTAATAGTGATCTGTGTGGTGGTCTAGCTGAATTGATGCCGTCGAAAGCTCTTTGTGTAAGGTCTGTGAGAAGAGTGTTTGTGGAGTGCAGTGGCCTAAAGCCATGTTGTGTTGGAGCTAGGGGTAGGTCAGGTGTAATTAGTTGTAATACTAGGCGTTCCATGACTTTGGAGGGGGAGCAAAGGAGTGTGATGGGGCGGTGCGAGGAGGGTAGCGTGGGGTCTTTGTTGGGTTTGGGGAAAGTGATGATGATACCATGCTTCCAAATGTCTGGTATTGTGTTGTGTGAATAGCTGTAGTTTGATATGTTAGTGAGTGCTTGTATGCCTTGTGGTCCCAGGTGTCTGAGGTGTATGTTGCTTATGTTGTCTAGGCCACAGGCGGGTGAGTGCTTGAGATTGTTGATGATATGCTTTGTCTGGTGATGGGTGAAGGGTGTATAGTCAGGGTCTGTGGGGAATTGTCTCTTACGTCGGATGACACGTCGGTCGTCTTTGTGAGGTTTTAGGTGGCTGACATGTGAAAAGTGATTGATGAGAGTGTTTGCTTGTTGTTTACATGAAGGAGTAGAGTCTGTTGTTGTGATTGCAGCATGTGATTGTGTTGTGTTGCTGTTGGAAAGTGTGATGCTGTTTAGTGTTTTGTATAGTTTTTTGGGGTTTGTTTTGTGATCAAGTGTTTGTAGGAAGTTATTCCAATTTAGTTTTTGTTGTTCTTGTATTTTGTTGTTAGTTGGGGTGTTGAGTGCTTGAATTTGTTGTGTGATGTCTTGTGTGTGGGGTGCTGGGGAGTGTTTCAGTATGTCGCGTTGTCTGATGAGGTTTTGAATTTCTGGTGTGAAGTTGGGGTTGTGTCTTTTTCTGTTACCTCTTGGAATGTGTTTCTTGTCAGCGTTTTGGATAGTTTTATTGAGTATGTGTACAGCATTGTTGATGTTAGTGATGGGTGTACTGTTTAGAGTTGTGAAGTGTTGTTCTGTCTCATTTGTGAATGCTTCCCAGTTAGCTCTTTTATAATTGGTGTATGTGTGTTTGTGGCTAGCTGGGGTGAGTCTGGTTTTGGTGGTGATAATGATCGGGAGGTGGTCAGAGCCTAAGGTTCTGACCACCCTCCAGGATGTTGTGGGGGCGAGTTCTGGGGAGCAAAAGGTGATGTCTGGAGATGATGGGTTATAGAGGGCTTGGTGAGGAATATGGGTATGTTGATGGATGTCGTTAAGGATGATGAGGTTATCGGTTTGGTTTTGTAGTACCAGCCCTCTGTCTGTGTCGGGGTTGTCGACAAACCAGGCCGACGTCTTGGCGTTGAAGTCACCACCCAGGATGATGTGTGGGTGTGTGGGGTGTTTGTGATGTGTTGTAAGTGTGGTCTGTATTCATTTGGTACTGTAGGGGATGTTTGGGGAGGGATGTATGTGTTTATGATGGTTGATGATGGAGTTGTTGCCAGTGCGTATTTTAATTGACTGTATTTCTGTTGTGTTATCATTTGGGGGGAGGAGTGATTTGGTTTGTACACTGGTTACTATGTATGATATTTCTTTGTGTACCAGGGTGATGAGTCCACCGCCCCCGCCGACAGCCCGGTCTTGTCTGATGGTGGTGAAATTATGAAATGTGGGTGTTTTTTGTGTTGTGCGGAGTTTTGTTTCTTGTAAGATGGCAATGTGTATGTTGTGTTGTTTGATGAAGTGTGAGAGTTCGTGTTTCTTTGTGTTGATGCCATCTATGTTCAGTTGAAGAATGTTAATGTTATGTGCACGATGTACGTTGGGTGCTGCTGCACGAGGATGGGGTGGGGGTGGGGTTGATGGGGGGGGTGGCTGTGAGGGAGTGGCTGGGGGTTGGGATGGGTGAGGTGGGGGTGGGGATTGGGGAGCAGGAGATGGGGGTTGGAATGGATTAGGATGGGGTGTGGTGTGTTGAGTTGAGGATGTGGATGGTATGGGAAGATTAGGTGGGTTAGGGAGGAGAGGTGGACGGGTTTTAGGGGGGGGAGTGGATGATATGGGAAGGTTAGGTGGGTTGGGGAGGAGAGGTGGACGGGTTTTAGGCGAGGGATTTGACTGGGAGAGGGAGGGGCATGAGGAACAGGTCCAGGTGTTTGTGTAGTGTTTCTTGGAGGCAAGTGTTGTGCAGGTGAAGTGGGTCCAGTTCCCACATGAATTGCAGAGAACTGAACCCTTAGTATGGCGACTCGAAGTGATGGGTTTTGAGCAAGTTGGACATATGTGTCTTTCTGTTATATGTCATGGGTGTCTTTCTGTTATATGTCATGGGTGTCTTTCTGTTATATGTCATGGGTGTCTTTCTGTTATATTGTCATGGGTGTCTTTCTGTTATATGTCATGGGTGTCTTTCTGTTATATGTCATGGGTGTCTTTCTGTTATATGTCATGGGTGTCTTTCTGTTATATGTCATGGGTGTCTTTCTGTTATATGTCATGGGTGTCTTTCTGTTATATGTCATGGGTGTCTTTCTGTTATATGTCATGGGTGTCTTTCTGTTATATGTCATGGGTGTCTTTCTGTTATATGTCATGGGTGTCTTTCTGTTATATGTCATGGGTGTCTTTCTGTTATATGTCATGGGTGTCTTTCTGTTATATGTCATGGTGTCTTTCTGTTATATGTCATGGGTGTCTTTCTGTTATATGTCATGGGTGTCTTTCTGTTATATGTCATGGGTGTCTTTCTGTTATATGTCGTGGCTGTCTTTCTGTTATATGTCATGGGTGTCTTTCTGTTATATGTCATGGCTGTCTTTCTGTTATATGTCATGGGTGTCTTTCTGTTATATGTCATGGGTGTCTTTCTGTTATATGTCATGGCTGTCTTTCTGTTATATGTCATGGGTGTCTCTCTGTTATATGTCATGGCTGTCTTTCTGTTATATGTCATGGCTGTCTTTCTGTTATATGTCATGGGTGTCTTTCTGTTATATGTCATGGGTGTCTTTCTGTTATATGTCATGGGTGTCTTTCTGTTATATGTCATGGGTGTCTTTCTGTTATATGTCATGGGTGTCTTTCTGTTATATGTCATGGCTGTCTTTCTGTTATATGTCATGGGTGTCTTTCTGTTATATGTCATGGCTGTCTTTCTGTTATATGTCATGGGTGTCTTTTAAGGGGCTAGTGTTTTTTTTTTATTTTTCTATTAATCAATTTATTCATATATTTGTTTAGTTTCCTCGCTAGACCTCCCTTAAACTTCAAAAAACACCCTCCCTCAAGACAAATGTGTACCTTTATCGTTAGAAAAATGTCCTGGCCGAAGGTCGGTTCCTCTTATTATTACAGGCTCGCTATCACTCGCCAGGAAAAAATCTACCTAGATGGCACGAATTGGAGCTAAAGGTGTTAAAATCGCCAAATTAATGGGCCGAACGTCCTACAATGTCACCACTAATGGGGCTAAACACGAGGGAGAAGTGGTCCAGAAAAACGACCCCTCTTCCCTTAAAGGTAGTATACGATTTCTTTTCTGAACAAATCATAAACTATGCGATTGGGAAATGTTATAATTATATTGATCATATTTCGGGTCTATTTCTTTGTTAATATGATCTCTCCCTTAATTAACGTCATACCATCTACAATTTATACATTTATTCCTCATACAACACTTACTTGGTAATACTGCCAATCTTTGTTTGACCATTTTATGTGTACACCATTTCGTATAGTGATCCTTCCTATTAGACGTGTCTTCACTGAGAGCTAGAGTTTTCTGAGACCTCTCTGATTCATAAGAGAACCCTCCTAAGCTGTGTAAAATCGTCTAATGCTCGCGTAAAAATAGTATTATAAGCATGATCAAATACTGTACAGGCTAAATGTATTCAGTATCATATCATACTTAGAAAAATGAGGTAGTTAGCAAGTAGGTATGTTGTAGTGGTCGTACTACTGGGCTGGCAAACCTTGAATCTCGGTTCAGTACCCGTTGTGTCAATGGACAGATATTATTGGGATAGTATTTGTCCTGTACTTGGGTTCAGTGCACCTCCAGTCCACAAAGTTGACTGGCATACCATAAGAACATCCTTGTTGGTTTAGTTACATTAGTACTGTGTGAATATTCCCATATGAAAAAAGTGTGATATTAGAAGCAAATTGTGAGTGAGAACTTCAACAGGTGGCATGAGAGAGTAGGTAGTCCGAGATTGTGAATAGAGACAACGAGACAGTGGTGTTGCAGCTTCACATCGCACACCTAACTCATCACATTCAGCAATAAATATAAATTCTATAAACAAATATAGAAAGCCTATTCCTGGTGGTAGAGTTGAAACATTAAACAAACACTCAATTAGAACTTGCTGTTAGTATTGCTATTAGTATTGCTGGTGGTAGAGTTGAAACATTGAGCAAACACTCCATTATAACTTGCTATTAGTATTGCTGGTGGTAGAGTTGAAACATTGAGCAAACACTCCATTATAACTTGCTATTAGTATTGCTGGTGGTAGAGTTGAAACATTAAACAAACACTCCATTATAACTTGCTATTAGTGTTGCTGGTGGTAGAGTTGAAACATTAAACAAACACTCATTTAGAACTTCCTGTTAGTATTGCTATTAGTATTGCTGGTGGTAGAGTTGAAACATTGAGCAAACACTCCATTATAACTTGCTATTAGTATTGCTGGTGGTAGAGTTGAAACATTGAACAAACACTCCATTATAACTTGCTATTAGTATTGCTATTAGTATTGCTGGTGGTAGAGTTGAAACATTAAACAAACACTCCATTATAACTTGCTATTAGTATTGCTGGTGGTAGAGTTGAAACATTAAACAAACACTCCATTATAACTTGCTATTAGTATTGCTATTAGTATTGCTATAGTTGCAACATTAAACAAACACTCCATTATAACTTGCTATTAGTATTGCTGGTGGTAGAGTTGAAACATTAAACAAACACTCCATTAGAGCTTGCTATTAGTATTGCTGGTGGTAGAGTTGAAACATTAAACAAACACTCCATTAGAGCTTGCTATTAGTATTGCTGGTGGTAGAGTTGAAACATTAAACAAACACTCCATTAGAACTTGCTATTAGTATTGCTGGTGGTAGAGTTGAAACATTAAACAAACACTCCATTAGAGCTTGCTATTAGTATTGCTGGTGGTAGAGTTGAAACATTAAACAAACACTCCATTAGAGCTTGCTATTAGTATTGCTGGTGGTAGAGTTGAAACATTAAACAAACACTCCATTAGAACTTGCTATTAGTATTGCTGGTGGTAGAGTTGAAACATTAAACAAACACTCCATTAGAGCTTGCTATTAGTATTGCTGGTGGTAGAGTTGAAACATTAAACAAACACTCCATTAGAGCTTGCTATTAGTATTGCTGGTGGTAGAGTTGAAACATTAAACAAACACTCCATTAGAACTTGCTATTAGTATTGCTGGCATGAGATTTACAATGGCATTGGTCAAGATAAAACGGTTGTAGGAAGATACAGAAGTCTCAAGTCTTATCTCTCTCTCTCTCTCTCTCCCTCTCTCTCTCTCTCACTATTGAGCTACAAAGTTACCAGTGTTATTCTTTCCTTTCAGTTCTTGCTTGCTCGCTCACTCGCCCTTCTGCTATTATTCTACTATTGATTTGAATATAAATCAAACCTTTTAATAGAACCAGGAATTGTAATGCCCTGGATTCATCGTATACTGACAATGTTAAAGGAGTTATCACATGGGCGCTTTTTATATCAATTATTATAGGCAATCGTACGAAGTACAAAGAAGTACAAAGGAAATCAAGCAACAACATATATAGCAACCCCTCCAGACTGCTTGTCCTCTAAAACACTGATAATCAAGTGTCCAAACAGTGGTTAGAGTGGGTAAGGGAAAATTGGAAAGGAAACTACTGCCCTGGAACTGATGTTTGTGGCAGGATTGGGAGAAGTTATTAGAGGACAGTTGGGTTAGTAACATAACATAGTTATAAGAGATTTGTCATGTATCTGGGAGAAATAGAGTAACATCTTAGTAATTTATTAATGCAATAATCCTTGATGAATCTGAGGGGGAAAATAAAGTTATTAATTTACAAACGCAGTCAGTCGCGGGTTTGAGGCAAGATGCTTGTCTAGGCGAAATTTAAAAGATTCAACGGTGCTGCAGTCTATAACTTCTGGGGGAAACGCCATTCCACAAATTGACAACTCGACTGAAGACAATTTTCTTAGATTAGTGCGAGTTAAAAGATTTACCAATAACTGTGTAACCTTCTCTTAGCGTGTAATTAGATTGGTCGAAAGTGAAGTACTTACTACAGTTTATATTGTCGATGCCTTTGATGATTTTGAACACTTAAATTAAGTAGCCTCTTAAGTGCTGGGTTAAAGGAAATATATTTAATTCTATAAGACGCTCCTCGTATGGTTTGTTTTTTAGGCTGGGTATCATTTTGGTAACTCTACGTTGAACTTGTTTTAGCTTGTCCATATCATTTTGGTAGTAAGGGCACCAGGATTGAACGCAATATTTCAGGAGAGGGCGGACTAAGGAATTGTAAAGAGTTAGGATTACATCTTTGGATTTATGCTCAAATGACCTGCCATTAAGCCAATTATTTTGTTTGCCTTCTTAACAACTTTTGTACATTGTTGACTGGGTTTTAGATTACTCGATAGTGTTACTCCCAGATCAGTTTCTCTGTCTACACTCTCAAGTTGGGTGCCATTCATTGAATAGTTTGCTTTCTCATTTCGGTTTCAGATATGGAGTACTTTACATTTATCTGCATAAAAACTCATTTGCCAAATTTAAGCCCAACATGACAAATAATGTAGATTGTGTTGCATATCTTCAACTTGTTCTTTTGAAAATATGCTATTTGCAATTTGTATATCGTCTGCAAACTTTGAGATTGCACAGGTGAGACCTCATCTATGTCGATGATGTATACTAGGAAGAAAATTGGCCCTAGTACCGATCCCTGGGATACCCCACTACTTACATTGATCCATTTAGATGCCTTACCGTTCATGACTATTCTTTGCTTTCTGTCACTGAGCTAATTTTCTATAATTTCAACACAAAGTCTTGTA
Organism: Paralithodes platypus; assembly: GCA_032716605.1. NCBI lineage: Eukaryota > Metazoa > Arthropoda > Malacostraca > Decapoda > Lithodidae > Paralithodes > Paralithodes platypus. The sequence goes on from CM064540.1 coordinate 27,370,189, forward strand.
TTCCATTTGCTACTAGATTTATCAATAAACGTTTGTAGGGAACTTTGTCAAAGGCCTTTTGAAAATCATGGTATGCAATATTTACAGCTTTAGTCTCATCATATAATTTGAGGATATCGTGGAACAAGCCTAAGGGGTTTGTTAAGGAGGAACGTTTGTTACGAAAGCCTGTTGAGTATCTTTAAGTATGTTGTTTTCCTCTAAGTGATTTACGAGTCTGTCTCTTATGAGTGTTTCTAGCATTTTACATACAACTGAGGTTAAGCTAATTGGACAATAGTTACTGGGTAATGATCTGCTGCCTTGTTTTTATATCGGTGTTACGTTCCCGAGCTTCCACTAATCAGGCATAGTCCCAAACTGCAATGATTTATTGAAGAGCAATGTCAGTGGTTTGGAGAGCTCATCCTTAGCCTCTAGGTGAGATCGTATTAGTTCCAGGCGATATATTTACCTTGCGTTTATCTAAACATTTCAATATTTCTCTCTCTGTAATGCTGATATTTCTTAGAACGTCAGAATTATCAATCTGAACCGGCGATGCTGCGTGTATATCATTAAGGTCTTCTGTTGTAAAAACTGATATAAAGAAGGTATTGAGGGCATTACTCATTTGTACTTCGTCTTTGATGTATTCTCTATTTTCATCGACTAACGGTCCAATGGTTTAAGTAACTACTTTCTTCTTTCAGATGTAACTATAGCATTAATATGGGTTTGTTTTACTTTGATTCGTAACATGTAACTCCAGGGTCTTTTTACTTTGCTTAACGGTTTGGCTTTGCCTCGTAGTTCTACAAATTTCACTCGTTTTTCGTCATTTCGTGAGGATTTGATTCTATGATTAGCGATCATTTTAGCATGCAAGCAGTCCGAAATATCTTTATTTCACCATTTAGGCTTATCATTATGGACTGTACGCCATATTTTCGATGGTCTGCACTATGCAGTTTTACACTACTTTTAAATATGTGATTGTGAAAAATTCCCATTATGTATGTATGTCGTGATTGTTAAATAGAACGCTCCAGTCAATTTCTTTAAACATTGCTCAAAGTTTACGGAAGTTTGCTTTCTTGAAATTAGGGACATTCTCGATGCTGCTACTGTTATCTGGGAGCTTGGAAATGTAAGTTCCATAGCATTTCAACTAGCTTACATAATATACCTTCGATTTTGTTCGCGATACCAATGCAAAAACAAAAACAAATAATTATAAATAAATAAATATATAAATATATATATACTGTATATATATATATATATATAAAATAAGTAAATAAAAGAATAAATAAATATATATATATACTGTATATAAAACAATCCCAAAATAATACGATAAAAGGTTGGTCATAGAAAATTGCCGTCAACATCATTGATGTGACCTCGGCTGTACTTCCGGTTGCTGCCATACATCTTCCAGGCTGTAATAAGGTTGGTCATGACACCAGAGTAAATACTAGTCCTTGGCTTCAGTGATCACAGAGTCTGAGAAATTGTGGAAGTAGTGTGAGTAGTTTTGTGATGGCTAATATTCTATGTTCTATATTATATGAATTATTAACCCCTTCAGTACCGGTTACGTCATTTTCATCATAATCTGGACAGTATTAGACGACTTTATTCAGTTTGAAAAGGGCCTCCAGTAATTAACAGGCTTCCTACCATCTCACTTAACCACTTTTTCTACCACAAATCATTCTTAAGCTGAACATAATTGTCTAAAGATAGCTAGAATCAAATACAGACGACGTTACCGGTACAGAAGGGAGTACAAAGGAGTACAAAGGAAATCAAGCAACAACAGGTCTAGTGACCCTTCTAGGCTGCTTGTCCTCCAAAACACTGAGCATCAAGTGTCCAAACAGTGGTTTAGAGTGGGTAAGGGAACATTGGAAAGGGAACTACAGCCCTGGAACTAATTTCCGTGGCAGGATTAGGAAGTTAGTAGGGGACAGATGGGTTAGTAACTGAGGGGAGGATAAAATAAAGTTAGTCATTTACAAACGCAGTCAGTCGCGGGTTTGATGCGAGATATTTGTCTAGGCGAAGTTTAAATGAATCAACGGTGCTGCAGTCTATAACATCTCGGGGAAGCCCATTCCATAAGTTGACAACTCGATTGAAGAAGACATTTTTAGCTGCGTGTGAGTTAAAAGATTTACCAATAATTTTGCACCTGCTTCCCCGCGTGTAATTAGATTGGTCGATAGTGAAGTACTTACTACAGTTCATATTGTCGATCCCTTTGATGATTTTGAACACTTGAATTAAGTCGCCTCTTAATCTGCACTGGGTTAAAGGAAATAGATTTAATTCTCTAAGATGCTCCTCGTATGGTTTGTTCTTTAGGTTAGGTATCATTTTGGTAACTCTATGTTGAACTCGTTCTAGCTTGTCTATATCTTTTTGGTAATAAGGGCACCAGGATTGAACGCAGTATTCCAGAAGAGGGCGGACTAAGGAATTTTAAAGGGTTAGTATAACGTCTTTGGATTTATGCTCAAATGACCTACCTATAAAGCCAATTATTTTGTTTGCCTTCTTAACAACTTCTGAACATTGTTGACTCGGTTTTAGGTTACTCGATATTGTTACTCCCAGATCGGTTTCTCTGTTTACATTCTTAAGCTGAGTGCCATTTATCAAATAGTTTGCTTTCTCATTTTGGTATCCGATATGTAGTACTTTACATTTATCCGCATTGAAACTCATTTGCCAAATTTGGGCCCAACATGACAACTTATCTAGATTGTGTTGCATATCATCAACTTGTTCTTTTGAGAGTATGCTATTTGCAATTTTTGTATCGTCAGCAAATTTTGAGATTGTACAGGTGAGACCCTCATCTATGTCGTTGATGTAAATTAGAAAGATAATTGGTCCTAGTACCGATCCCTGGGGTACCCCGCTACTTACATTGGTCCATTTAGATGCCTTACCGTTTATGACTATTCTTTGCTTTCTGTCGCTGAGCCAATTTTCTATCCATTTCAACACACCGTCTTGTATTCCATGCGCTTTTAGTTTTAACAGTAAACGTTTGTGAGGAACTTTGTCAAAGGCCTTTTGAAAATCAAGGTATATAAAACCTACAGCTTTACTCTCATCATAGAGGTTGAGGATATCGTGGAAGAAGTCTAAGAGGTTTGTTAAACAGGAACGTTTTTTACGAAAGCCGGTACGTTTTTGTTTAATTTTACGGCTTGTTTTAACAAAATTAACTGACGACAAGCTGTTATTTCCCCTTGCTAGTAATATATATGATGATGACAATAAGTCAGGGGGTGGGGGGGGGGGGGTGAGGAGCACAAAGCCCCCTCAACCTCTTATTGTATCCCACGGCTGGTAACAAAGCAATTTACCGGACAGCTGGCCGAGGGATACAATTATGAAATGTTGATGTATTGTCATCATCATATATATTACCAGTAAGGAGCAAATAATAGCTGACCATGGGATAATTTTGTAAAATGAATAAGTAAAATTATACGCGAATGTAACTGGGAACGTACGACTTATGTAAACAAATCGACGTGTATGCCCGCTAACACACCCTTTCTTGAGAGAGTGTCCACAGAGCGGAGTTAAGGTAGGCTACTGACTGTTCTCTCCACCACACAGTTTTGGACATACGGGAGGGTGGGGAGAGAGTGGCCACTCAGCTGAGTTAGGGTAGGCTACTGACTGTTCTCTCCACCACACAGTTTGGACATACGGGACGGAGAGGAGGGCGGGGAGAGAGTGTCCACCCAGCTGCAGGATAGACTGAGGTCAGACCCCCGAGGCACCAGACTCACACTGGACCCGGCTCAGGGCCAGGACTCAGGGACATATAAGTGTAGAGTGGACTTTAACATCTACCCCACCAAGTCATCCCTAGTCACTTTAACTATATACGGTAAGTCTATAAGTGTAGAGTGGACTTTAACATCTACCCCACCAAGTCCTCCATAGTCACTTTAACTATATACGGTAAGTATATAAGTGTAGAGTGGACTTTAACATCTACCCCACCAAGTCCTCCATGGTTACTTTAACTATATACAGTAAGTCTATAAGTGTAGAGTGGACTTTAACATCTACCCCACCAAGTCATCCATGGTTACTTTAACTATATACAGTAAGTCTATAAGTGTAGAGTGGACTTTAACATAGTATGGTTGCAAAGGAGAGGTGTGGGGGGTGTAGGAGAGGGGTTTGACTGGGAAAGGGAGAGACATGAGGAACAGGTCCAGGTGTTTGTCTAGTGTTCCGTGGATTCAAGTGTTGTGCAGGTGAAGTGGGTTCAGTTCCCACATGAATTGCAGAGAACTGAACCCATTGTGTGGTGACTCAAAGTGATAGGTTTTGAGCATGTTGGACATATGTATTTGTGGGTGGATCCTGGGTTGCTCTCGATGTCTCCGGCTAGAAGAAGTCATCTATAAATGACAGCTGGAGAGTCATTTTTCTGTGTGGAAAAAATAACAGTGTAATTTGTGTGTGTGTTTTTTTAAGAGTGTGGTACTTGCCCAGGTGACCGAAGCCATTCCAAAGTTCTCGTGCCCCACAAAAGGGGGACAGGGGTTGATTGTGGCGGTTGGGCTCCCTGGACTGCTAGTCTGCTCCCTTATGGTCGCCGGCCTGCTGTCCCCCACCGGTCACAATCTTGTTACCAGTCGAGAGAGTCGGCAGCCATCCATGGTCGGCAGTCCCGGAAGGTGGATCCACGGCGAAGACGTCGCCACTCCAGATCCTCTCGTCTCTTGTTATATATATCTCTGTCTCTATCTTCATTCAACCCGCAAATACACTGGTGGTATATTATTTTACAAGCGCTTCTCCAGGATTATGAAAGCTTTACCACTCGTGTATTTGTATATATAAAAACAAAAAAATCCATATACTGCAAAGGCTACAGTTGGTTGGTCTCAGGTAAAGATAAGGGGGAATGGGCATATTAATTTCCTCATTATTATATTTTGTTATCTTTCTTATAGTTTCCTCCCTAGACCTAAATCAAACATAAACAAATACAAAAAAACAGACCCTCCTTCAAGATAAATTTGTAAATTTTTTATAGAAAAATATCCCGGCCAAAGGCTGGTTCCTCTTAAATTACAGGCTCGCTATCGCTCGCCAGGAAAAAAACGACACTTAAATGACACACAAAGTATTAATATTGACAAAGAAATGGGACGAAAGGTCTTAAAATCGCCAAACTAATGAGCCGAACGTCATGCTTCATACTTTTTGTGCTCATGTATTTTGCGTTCCTATGTGTATCTGATGGCGTCATTCAGATTTAAGGGGAGTTGGGTTCGTTTTCTTGCCCCCCTTCTCCCTCATGTTTAGTCCCATTAGTTTTCAGATTTTATGACGTTCGGCCCATTACTTTGGCGATTTTCAGACCTTTCGCCCCCTTTCTTTGTCAATATTAAGACTTTTTGTGGTATTTAGGTGTCGATTTTTTCATGGCAAGCGATAACGAGCCTGTAATTTTAGAAGGAACCGGCCTTCCGCCAGGACATTTCTTTACCGAAAAATGTACAAATTTATCTTGAAAGGGGATCTAGGGGGTTATATTTAAGATTGATGGAGGTCTAGCAAAAAACATAAAACTAAATAAATACATATATTTTATAATAACCAAAAAGCAAGCACTACCTCCTTAATGCTGGCTATCATTAGATGATTTTTATTTGTTTTATTCCAACTACTCCCTCTCGGGCATAGGCTGAAAGCCTGTACATTCCACCGCCCAACACGGTGAAGCCCGTGAGGTCTTGTTCCAGTCTGGGGAGTGAGACATGTGAAGCATCCATTCATGGCTCTAAGCAGCTCCATCTCTGAAGCGGCTGGTTGCTTCGTTCAAGTGCTTCACCGTCTCAGCCTCCAGACTCAGACCCTCACTCTCAGAACGCCACCTATTGAGCAGTGAACTCACTAGGCATTGTCCCCCTGTAACATATTTTGAATATGGGAATATTCATACAGTGTTATTTAATCAGGGAACAATGAGGGTATTTTTTTGGCATTTCGGTGGGCTTTGTGGTAATGCACTGGTACTAGGTACAGCACAAATTCAATCCCAATAATATCTTCCCATTGACATATCGGGATTTAAACCCGAGTCCATTGGATTACCAATCCAGTGGCATGACCACTCCACCACACCTCCCCTAAATTGATCACTTGCGAATTGATGACTATAAGGAAGTTGAATCTGAAAGCATAGGTATTTAACAAACAATACAGGCTACAGTAAGGTTGTATTACATGATAAGCACGTACAACCAAATTCAACAAACTCATATCCATAATTAATTCGCATTATAATTGAATGTTTGTGTAATATCGAGGTTCATAGCTTAATTTTCCTTATAGTCAGAAATCCGCACATGAGTGTGTGTGTGTGTGTAATAATAATAATCATCGGTTTATTTCAAGCTGGCAGCCAAAGAGGCTGAATATACACAATTCCTTAACCTAACTTACCCTAAGTAGTCAACATATTTGACTCTGGCTGCCACATGGGCGCCTACATACCCCCAGAAGGGGTAGGATGGGGGCAGGGAACCTGATGGAACACAGAGGTGGCGCATCCACACCTAACCTCCAAAGCCCGTAATATTTTGACAGAAACCTCACCAGCAGGTAGCTGGGATCGAACCCGCACTACCCGAGTCAAGCGACTAGAGTATGGTGCTTAGTCTTATAAAGATACCCCAAAGACACATTTATCTTCGAGATAAATGTGTACATTTTTCGGTAGAAAAATGTCCCGGTCGAAGGCTGGTTCCTACTACAGGCTCGTTATCGCTCACCAGGAAAAAAATCGACGCCTAAATTGCACGAAAGGTTTTAAAATTGAAAGAAATGGGGCAAAAAGTCTAAACATTGCGAGACTAATGGAGCGAACGTCTAAAGATCACAACACTAATAGGTCTAAACATGAGGCAGAAGGGGGGCCAGAAAAATAGACCATCTGCCCTTAAGCACTTAGAATTATTATGTTCTCTCCACCAACCAACTTTACTCCTAAACTCGATTAATGAAATTAACAAACACATGTGGCAGTCCGGGAATTAACAAACACATGTGGCAGTCCGGGAATTAACAAACACATGTGGCAGTCCGGGAATTAACAAACACATGTGGCAGTCCGGGAATTAACAAACACATGTGGCAGTCCGGGAATTAACAAACACATGTGGCAGTCCGGGAATTAACAAACACATGTGGCAGTCCGGGAATTAACAAACACATGTGGCAGTCCGGGAATTAACAAACACTCCGGGAATACAAACACATGTGGCAGTCCGGGAATTAACAAACACATGTGGCAGTCCGGGAATTAACAAACACATGTGGCAGTCCGGGAATTAATAAACACATGTGGCAGTCCTGGAATTAACAAACACATGTGGCAGTCCTGGAATTAACAAACACATGTGGCAGTCCTGGAATTAACAAACACATGTGGCAGTCCTGGAATTAACAAACACATGTGGCAGTCCTGGAATTAACAAACACATGTGGCAGTCCTGGAATTAACAAACACATGTGGCAGTCCGGGAATTCGAACCTAGGATGCTCACACCGAAAATCAACACACTTATGCATTGCACCACGAATATTTGGTAGAGTGGGTTTGGTTGAGTCGTAGTAATGTACATTTGTATTCTTTCTGTTCGTGTTTGTGAGTTGTCCCTTTATTACTGAGCCTCCAGCCCTCCCCTTAGTATAACTGTAATTACCATCCTTTACTTCCACTTTTCCATTTCTCCCCTTATACTAACTGTAATTACCTTCCCCCCCCTCCTTATAACAGCAATCACCATCCTTTTCTTCCACCTTCCCTTCCTCCCCTTATTATAACAGCAATCACCATCCTTTTCTTCCACCTTCCCTTCCTCCCCTCATTATAACAGCAATCACCATCCTTTTCTTCCACCTTGCCTTCCTCCCCTCATTATAACAGCAATCACCATCCTTTTCCCTTCCTCCCCTCATTATAACAGCAATCACCATCCTTTTCTTCCACCTTCCCTTCCTCCCCTCATTATAACAGCAATCACCATCCTTTTCTTCCATCTTCCCTTCCTCCCCTCATTATAACAGCAATTACCATCCTTTTCTTCCACCTTCCCTGCCTCCCCTCATTATAACAGCAATCACCATCCTTTTCTTCCACCTTCCCTTCCTCCCCTCATTATAACAGCAATTACCATCCTTTTCTTGCACCTTCCCTTCCCCCCTCCTTATAACAGCAATCACCATCCTTTTCTTCCACCTTCCCTGCCTCCCCTCATTATAACAGCAATCACCATCCTTTTCTTCCACCTTCCCTTCTTCCTCTCATTATACCAGCAATCACCATCCTTTTCTTCCACCTTCTCTTACTCCCCTCATTATAACAGCAATCACCATCCTTTTCTTCCACCTTCCCTTTCTCCCCTCATTATAACAACAATCACCATCCTTTTCTTCCACCTTCCCTTCCTCCCCTTATTATAACAGCAATTACCATCCTTTTCTTCTACCTTCCCTTCCTCCCCTCATTATAACAGCAATCACCATCCTTTTCTTCCACCTTCCCTGCCTCCCCTTATTATAACAGCAATCACCATCCTTTTTTTCCACCTTCCCTTTCTCCCCTCATTATAACAACAATCACCATCTTTTTCTTCCACCTTCCCTTCCTCCCCTCATTATAACACCAATCACCATCCTTTTCTTCCATCTTCCCTGCCTCCCCTCATTATAACAGCAATCACTATCCATTTCTTCCACCTTCCCTTTCTCCCCTCATTATAACAGCAATCACCATCCTTTTCTTCCACCTTCCCTTCTTCCCCTCATTATAACAGCAATCACCATCCTTTTCCCTTCCTCCCCTCATTATAACAGCAATCACCATCCTTTTCTTCCACCTTCCCTTCCTCCCCTCATTATAACAACAATCACCATCCTTTTCTTCCACCTTCCCTTCCTCCCCTCATTATAACAGCAATCACCATCCTTTTCTTCCACCTTCCCTTCCTCCCCTCATTATAACAGCAATCACCATCCTTTTCTTCCATCTTCCCTTCCTCCCCTCATTATAACAACAATCACCATCCTTTTCTTCCATCTTCCCTTCCTCCCCTCATTATAACAGCAATCACCATCCTTTTCTTCCACCTTCCCTTCCTCCCCTCGTTATAACAGCAATCACCATCCTTTTCTTCCATCTTCCCTTCCTCCCCTCATTATAACAGCAATCACTATCCTTTTCTTCCACCTTCCCTTCCTCCCCTCATTATAACAGCAATCACCATCCTTTTCTTCCATCTTCCCTTTCTCCCCTCATTATAACAGCAATCACCATCCTTTTCTTCCACCTTCCCTTTCACCCCTCATTATAACAGCAATCACCATCCTTTTCTTCCACCTTCCCTTTCTCCCCTTATTATAACAGCAATCACCATCCTTTTCTTCCACCTTCCCTTTCTCCCCTCATTATAACAGCAGTCACCATCCTTTTCTTCCACCTTCCCTTCCTCCCCTCATTATAACAACAATCACCATCCTTTTCTTCCACCCTCACACACTTTTCACCCTTCGCTCTTAACCTACTTGATAAACCACACCCTCCTTCATCCATCACACCTTGATAGGGGCTAAAAATAGAGCTACCAATTACCCACGATTAAACTCACTCTTATTCTCTCACTTTCACTCTTACTAATTCCTCACCTACTCTTTCTCGGTTTGTCTTTCTGTATGTCTTTCTCTTTCTATTTATCTACTTTTTCTCTTTATCTTTCACTCACTCACTCACTCACTCTCTTTCACCCTCTTGATCCAATGCTAATGATTATTATTACAGGAATAATCACAACTTTATATCTCAAGCGAAGGGAATGGTAATTATAACTTTGCTGACCTGCGTAAGAATATACCTTAAGGGGAGATTTCCACTCGAGGGATTTTTTTTCTGGACCCCTTTCTTCCTCATGTTTACTCCCCATTGCTTTTGAGGTTTTAAGAAGTTCGCCCCATTAGTTTGGCGATTTTAAGAACTTTCGCCCAATTTCAGTAAATTTTTAGACCTTTCGTGCCATATAGGTGTCGATGTTTTTCCTGGCTAGTGATAGCAAGCCTGTACATTAAGAGGAACTGGCTTTCGGCTGGGATATTTTTACCGAAAAATTAAAAAATTTATCTTGAAAGGAGGTCTAGAAGGTGTAATTTCAAGCTTCATGGATGTCGAGGGAACAAGCTACAAATCTCCCCTTAACCCAAGAAGAATCGGAATTAAACTGTTCATCGATTATTCAAGGTTGATGAAGAAAATACAGAATATGAGAAATCGATGTATTAGCTAGAGTTAATTAAGGGGAGATGGGCGTATTTATTTGCTTATTGTTCTATATTGTTATTGTTGTTTTAGTTTCATCCCTAGACCTCCATCAAGCTGTAAAAAAAAACCCTATGGAGGACTTGGTGGGGTGTACCATCCATATCCTCAACCCCTTACATCCCACCCCAACCTATTCCATCCATAGCCTCATCTCTTGCACCTCAATCCCCATCCCCATCACCACCTCACCCATCTCCTTCCTCTTCACCCCAACCCTCGCCCCCACCCTCACCCCTGTGCAACAGCACCCGACAGACACACAGCGCACACACAACATCAACATTCTTCAATTAAAACATTGATGTTATTAACACAAAGAAACACAAACTCTCACACTTCATCAAACAACACAACATACACATTGCCATCTAAAGGGGACCTCACACAGTCAGGAGTGCGAGCTAGTGGGAGTCTAACAGGAGTCACTAGGAATCGCTAGAGTCACTAGGAGTCATCAATTTTCACCGCAAGCGAGTGGGAGTCTAACAGGAGTCGCTAGAGTCACTAAGAGTCATCAATTTTCACTGCGAATAGGCTCGCAAGTCCGAATTGTCCCCTACTCCTAGTGAGTCTAGCTCGCACTCCTGACTGTGTGAGGGCCCCTTTACATGAAACAAAACTCCGCACAACACAAATAACTTCACCACAATAAGACAAGACCGGGCCGACGGCGGCGGCGGTGGACTCATCACGTTGGTACACAGAACAATAAACTTCACAGACACAAGTGCACATACCAAATCCCTCCTCCTCCCACATGATATAACAACATAAATTCAATCCATCTAAATAAGCACTGGCAATAACTCCAACATAACCATCATAAACACATACAAACCTCCCCCCGCCCCCCCCCGAAACATCCCCTACAGTACCCAATGACTACAGACCACAATTACAACAGATCACAAACACTCCGCACATCATCCCGGGTGGTGATTTCAATGCCAAAACGTCGGCCTGGTTTGTTGATAACCCTGACACAGACAGAGGGCTGGTCCAACAATGCCAATCAGATAACCTTTACATCCTTAACGACATCCACCAACATACCCATATTCCCCACCAAGCCCTCTTCTTCCCATCATCTCCAGATATGACCTTTTGCTCCCCAGAACTCCCAGAACTCGCCCCCACAACATCCTGGAGGGTTGTCAAAAGCCTTAGGCTCTGACCACCTCCCGATCATTGTCACCACCAAAACCAGACTCACCCCAGCTGGCCACAAATACACATACACTAACTATAAAAGAGCCAACTGGGAAGCTTTCACAAATGAGACAAAACAACACTTTGAAACCTTAAACAACACACTCATCACTAACATCAACAATTCTGTTCACATATTCAACACAATTATCCAAAATGCAGACAAGAAACACATTCCAAGAGGTAACAGGAAAAGACACAACCCCAACTTAACATTAGAAATTCAAAACCTCATCAGACAATGCGACACACTGAAACACTCCCCAGCACTCCACACATAGGACATCGCACAATAAATCCAAGCACTCAACACACAGATTAACAACAAAATACAAGAACAACAACAAACACTTGATCACAATTTCTCAATTTCACTCAATAAATGCTGGTGTTCCCCAGGGATCAGTTTTGGCCCCAATTATGTTCCTCATTCATATCAATGATCTCATATCTACCACTCATAATCCAATACATTCCTACGCAGATGACTCAACACTCCACAGTTCCTTCACATTTACCAATTCTTTCACCCAACCCGATCTTATAAATTCAAAAATAAACACTGCAATTTCTCTGAACCAGGACCTTTCTAGAATTAATGGATGGGGACAAAAGAATCTAGTTTCCTTTAATGTACAGAAAACAAAGTACATTCAATTTTCCAACCGACAGAATCTCACTGACTCCCATATATTTTTTAATGATGTAAATATTCCCACTTCCCCTAGTATTGACATTCTCGGTGTAACATTAACTACTAACTTGAGCTGGACACATTATGTTAGAAGCATTGCTAAGAATGCCTCTAAAAAACTGGGACTCCTGTACAGAGTTCGAGAATTCTTCACTGACGAGCAGTTGGCCGTAATATATAAAAGTCATGTGCGTTCTCAGATGGATTACTGTTCACCTCTGTGGGGTGGAAGTGGAGTGGTTGCATTGAGGCAGTTGGACAAAATTCAAAATAAAGCTATTAGATTAATCAATAACCCTGCAATCACACAGGACCTTCCTACATTATCCATACGAAGAAACGTTGCATCCCTTGCATTATTCTACAGATATTTTCACAGCAATTGTTCCGAGGAACTTGCTTCAATTGTGCCGCCTCTCCACATCTTTCCCCGTAGAACTAGGGCAGCTGAGAGCGCCCATGAATTTACACTTTCTCCTCCACAATGCAGAACTTCTGCTTATCAGAATTCATTTATCCCCAGAGCTACTACTCTTTGGAATTCACTTCCCTCGAATTGCTTTCCACAAACTTACAATCTACAAATGTTTAAATCCAGTTGTTACAAACATTTTATGAATGGAGGATGCCTTTAGGCACATGGACCTTTTTCTTTTATCTGTGTTTTTCCTTCCTCCGTTCATGGTCTCTTAAAAAAAAAAAAAAAAAAAAAACACTAAATTGGAATAATTATCTCCAAACACTTGATCACAAAACAGACCCCATAAAACTTTACAAAACACTAAACAGCATTACACTTTCCAACAGCAACACAACACAATCACATGCCACAATCCCAACAACAGACGCTTTACCTTCATACAAACAACAAGCAAACACTATCATTAACCCCTAACTAGCGGCCCACATCATAAGTCGAGTATAATAAATTTGGACTATCTGGCGGCGCGCGACATAGGTCGTGTGGCAATTTCAGCACGTAATGTTGCTGAGAGAGAGACAAGTGGTGGCAGGAGAGTAGCGAGCGTATGACTGCTCCAGACCACCGCGGCGAACCTACTGACACGAATCCCACCTCCTCCCTCCCTCTCTCACTCGCTACATACTGAATTGTATGGGGAAAGTACCGAATTACATGCTTTTTGCACTCGTGTTGCGCGGTTGTTGCAAGAAAACTAGCGGTCATAAAAGGATCGTTGTGGTGTCATTGGAAAGCTCTGTTTATGCCCTTTCAGGGATAGATACTTGTTTTACGTTCTGGGTCTTATTTAGGCATGAAAATGATCACGTAAACAGCCCTATTTTGGCTAAAAACACCCCGCTGGTGGCTACATATTAATTACCGCCTAGCCCGCCAATAAGGTGTTAATCACTTCTCTCATGTCAGCCACCTAAACCCCCATCATGACGACCGACGTAAGGGACAATTTCCCACAGACCCTGACTATGCACCCTTCACCAACAACCAGACAAAGCACATCATCAACAATCTCAAGTACTCACCTGCCTGTGGTCCAGACAACATAAGTAACATACACCTCAGACACCTAGGACCACAAGGCATACAAGCACTCACCAACATATCAAACTACAGCTATTCACACAACACAAAACCAGACATCTGGAAGTAAGGTATCATCTTTACATTCCTCAAACCCAACAAAGATCCCATGCTACCCTCCTCACACTACCCCATCACACTCCTTTGCACCCCCTCGAAAGTCTCAGAACACCTCGTACTACAACTGACCACACACGCTCTAGCTCCTAGCTCCAACACAACATGGCTTCGAGCCACTACTCTCCACAAACACTCTTCTTACAGACCTTACACAAAGAGCTTTTGACGGCATCAACTCAGCTAGACCACCACACAGAACACTACTCGCCACACTCGACATTAGTAAAGCCTTAGATGCCATCCGCTGCCACAACCTAACAAGCAAAATCTACAACACAAACATGCACAACAATACAAAAAAGTGGCTGGCCAACTACTTAGCAGGCAGATATGCACATGTATCATTTGCCGGTCAGTCATCTAACATCAGAAACTTAGCAAACTGAGTCCCGCAAGGATCCGTCTTGTTGTCCTCACTCTTCATTCTATACATGCATGATCTACCCACACCCCACGCACCCCAATTAAATATAGCTTCCTATGCAGATGACATAACACTCACATGTACACACCAAGACTCAGACACAGCAACACGTCTCCTTCAACCCTACCTCAACACACTACATGACTGGTGCACTTCAAACAGACTCAAATTAGCCTCAGCGAAATCCACAGCAACCCTTCTCACAAGCTGGACAGTCGAATACAGAAATGCCCCTCTCCTCACCATAAACAACAGCCCCTTATAACACACACACAAACACACGAACACACACAATCCTAGGTGTGACATATGATACTTTATTGACATTCAAACAACATATCACAAACATCAATGAAAAACGGACACCCAGACTTAACAGGTCACTTGCCCACGCAAAATTTGGACATATCAAAGAAACTACCACCACAGTATACAAACAATATATAAAATCAGTTATGGAATATGCAAGCCCTGCCTGGGCTTGCATGAAACACATCAAAAGACCTTACAGACCATTCAAAACAAAGCCCTAAAAAGCATCACAGGCTGCACATTGACAGCTACTACACCTACAGATCACCCACATCAAGAAACCAAAGTCCTCAAAATCAAAGAGCACTTGGATATGAGAGGCACTCAATTCCTGCCTGCAGCCCCGCCACAAAGGAACACCATCCACTACACTATATGGCAGCACACCCACAGACACCAAGGAATGTCAAAAGAATACCCAACACACGATATCACACACACATACTGTTAGACCTCCCTCCCTGCCCACCCCAAACCAGTTTCCAGAAGCACATCCATACTCATCTCACTCGCCATTCCATCCAGTCACTCAAAGACGACATGCAGCTGCATACACGACCTCTCGAAATCCATCCTTCTGAGTCCTCTTTTCCTTGCAAAGACTGAGGCCACCTGGCCAGACAGAGATGTGGTCACCATCCAGCTTTTCTGAGCTATCAGAAGAGCCTGGATGACTCCGTAGGTGACTCCTGCCCAGGATGTAACACAGCACCCCATACTATTAAACACATCATAAAAGACTGCATTCCACACAATCACTTATGCCAACAACATAATCTACACTCCACCCTGTGGGAAAGCCCGATCTCGGCCATGGCCTTCTTTAGGGACTCGGGGCTGTTCGGCCAGGCAGCCTAGGAAACAACAACAACAAAAGACAAGAACTCCTTAAAATATTTAGAAAACTAATACAAATTGCTGTGAGAAAATGCACAAATATTGAGATTTGTTTATCTCCTCATATTTCATCCGATGTTTCGTGTTGCATTATATAACACATTTTTCAGCCTTGTATTTAGTATCCCTCTTAATGCCATGATAATTAAACATTGCATAGGAAAAGAGACATCGTGCTATACCAGTATTACACAAAATATTTAGGAACAGAAAAAACTCACACATTCATTTCCCACGCAATACCATGCAGTAAAAGGTACAGAACATTCCGGTGTGTAACATTGCGTAATATCTTTTTGTACAATTATTGTACTCCTTCCTCCACCTTTGGCCAAATTGCAGGTGTTCGTGTGGAGTACTACTGTAATTTCCTGCAATGATAATATAGCTTGTAACCACCACGTAGCGTACTGTAATTACCCGTATTACTGGACTTCGTAACTTGGCTATACAACCACTGAATTGGGGAAAATTATAGTTGTTACATGGGTAAATATTAATTTATTATTATTTTGACGTTAAAAGAGAAGATTTTTTTGAAAAATATTGGTGTTATTCTAATATTTTGTGTTTATATACCAACAGTGGCTACGTTCTTACCTGTTGCAATTAGATATAAGCTTTTTCAACTATACAATGTTTAGTTCATAAAGTACAATTTATGAAGACACGTCCATGAAAACTAAAACATATCTTGCTTGATGTCTGAATCCCCGAGGGGATGGACACGAAGGAATCACCTCTATATTAAATGTTAAAGTACTAAAAACAAGATAAGCTATACTATACAATCACCATGCCCCAATCACAATGCCAGAGTTGTTTCAGATATTGTAAAATGCAGCAACGACAGGCGATACCAGCACTAATATTCTAATACAATATATTTACTAATAATCTATTATACCACATACAGCTTATGACCTCACTCTATACTTCTTGAGAGGCCATTTCCTTCCTTCCATAGCTAATATAACCTTCATTAACATATGACCAATAACCAAAATGTGAAGGTTTAAATGTAGCCACAAGTCTACATTATGAAAAATCAAGTGTATGGGTAAGTTATACATTTTGTTTTATATATATTTTTGGACAGTTTAATTGTCATTTTCATACCATGCACAGCGCAGGTAATGGTGTGCTTTATCTATAGTTAATTAATTACAGGTAGGCCAGAAATCGTGTTCCATAACCTCTGTAGCTCAAAAAGGGCAAGGGTAAATGAGCAGTACAATATCACTCCTATTATTATATGCCCTGGCTGGCTCTTCCCAAATGGTAGTAGTATTAGCTCGAGTACTCTAGTCGTTTATGTGTTATAGAGGTTAGAGGTCAAGAGTTTCGGTTTACTTACTTGGAACAAGGTACACTAAATCCTTCACTTGCATAACAACAATTAACCAAAACATGAAGGTGTAAATTTAGCCACCTGACAACGTAGTAAATACGCAGGTGCATGAACAAGATATAGTAGATATTCGGTTATAATGTTAGTAATTATGTTAAATTGGTTTATCACTAATAATCTACCATGATAATGTAAAACTCTATATGGACACTTTATTTTCCATTTGCCTACCTATAATGCTTGAAAAGGTACAAAACATAATAATATCAAAATCATATATCTAGGATTGTAACCACGTGTGTTGTTTGCTTGCAGTGGTACCGTCCCGGCTGGTGGTGCTGGACGGTGATAGTCAACCCATACACGGTGGGGTCCTCAGGTCACTCACGGAGGGTCACTCTCTCACACTATACTGTGTTGCTTCTGGAGGTCTGTACTCACTCGTAATATACAACTATCACTAGTTACATACTTATTAACTCCTTCTGTACCAGCGACGTCCTTGTCATTAAATTCTGGTTATAATTAGACGACTGTATTCAGCTTAGGAAGGTCGTCTACCTATTAAAATGCTATAGACTATCTCAATTAATCGTTTTAGCAACCATATATTCTTCCTGAGCTTCATAAAATTGTCTAAATATAGCTGAAATCAAATTAAAAAGAAGCCACAAGGTACTGAATGAGTTAACTATGTATTTTAGTTAACATTTGAAATTGTAGGATATAAACATTTTACTCTGTATATAATGAACTACTATAGAGCCGTTATGAAACTGGTGGGGATTTATCCAAGTACCAATGGTTCCATACAGTAGGGACGGATGTTTGACAAACTGATTACATTCTCCCCTGGCTGGTAAAGGGAAATTATTACCCCTTTCAGGTAACGTGAAGAAGATCACCAGGACTGCAATAACCACCACAGTGTTTCACTGCTCAGTGTGCCATCCAAAATCTTCGCTCTTTTTCTGCTGATGCAAATTCCATGTCATCTGCTAGAAAATCAGAGTCCTAAGCAATACGGCTACACATCCAAGAAATTTACATCAAATTTAGAACTTCGACATGTGTGTTAAACTGGACGGTTTCAATGTACTGTATTAATGATTTATAATATATTTGTTATTAATTTCAACACAACACCAAACACCTCCAATGAAATTAATGAAAGCATATATGTGATCCACCAGGATTCGAACCCAGGTTATCGCACATACATTTTTAGACACCTTAACCATTACACCATCCGAGTGGATGGGACTCGTTAGCCTTGGTCGGCAACCCATCTAGGGGAGACAACCTTATAAAAACCTGGGTGGATGGGACTCGTCAGCCTTGGTCGGCAACCTGTCTAGGGGAGTAAACCTGATACAAAATCCGTACTGTTTACCTAAGGGTAAGGCAGGTTAGTGGATGGACTAGCCGAACACCACTATAGAAAAATAGAGCTAACAAGATACATAGAGGGCCTCGGAGTCGGACGGACCCTAAGTTGAATGGTCAATCCTGTAAGTCCTTCAGTAAACTGGCTCGGGTTGTCCCTCTTACAGGGAATAGGTCCGCTTGAGGGCATTCTGTGTATGGCCACCCTCTTAAAGGAGAGTAAGGCGTCCGGCAATAGATAGATAGATAGAACCATTACACCACCAAGACGGTAGGTCAGGCCACAATACATAAAATACATACATACAATTTTAAGACTGAGTGTTCCACACATACGTGCAGTTTCAGTCTCTTGTCCTAATGGCGGCGTTCCAGGCATCCCTGTTAAGGGCTGCTTCACTTGTCAAGTTCTTGGATTTGAGATCGGCACTTATAGTCCGATCCCAGGTCTTCCTCGGTCCACCCCTTGCTGCAGCTCCTTCCACAATCACAGACCTGCATTTTTTCACCCAATTTTGTTCATCCATTCTCTCCACATGTCCATACCATCCCAGTCTACTTGTATGCATCACCTCGCTAATACTCTTTATACCTAAACGTCTCCTCAGCTCAAGATTTGTTATTTTATCCTGTAGCCTGGCCCCACACATCCATCTCACCATTCTCATCTCATTACGTTCCATTCTGTTGACATCCTCTACTTTAACGGCCCATGTTTCTGAGGCATACGTCATTGCACTTCTAACACATGAGGCATACACCTTTCCCTTCAGGGGGAGAGGCATTCTTTTCATGGTCAGGATTGGCAGCAGTTCTCTGAACTTCCCCCAGCCACATCTAATTCTAGCAACAGTGGCAGCCTCGGCCCCACCACCGGCAGAGATGGTATCTCCTAGGTAACAAAACTTGTTCACCAGCTCCAATGACTCATTTCCAAAATTCACAGCCACAGGATCATCACTTAACACAAGCTCGCCTTTGCACACTACGCACTCAAATTTCTCTATTTCTGACTTATCCTTCGGCAGGGGTCCCTTTATTCTACTACAGCGCTTACTCCCATGGTGTACCCAACATCGACAGATGCTACATTGAATTGAGTTAACGCCCACACCCTTTCCACACACTGCACATGGGTATGCACCGCTCTTTTCCACATTGCCTCGTCTCAATCTACAATGCATAACCGTGGTTTTGTTAATATTGACTCTTAAACCCTTGCTTGCCATGGCCTCTCTCCATTCTCTGAATTTGGCCTCAGCATCTTGCATACTGTCAGATATTAGGACTAAATCCTCTGCATAAAACAGTTCCAACGGGAGTCCGCTCTAAAAACTCTAGACAGTGCCTCCAAGACCATAATAAAGAGGGGGCTTGACACTGAACCCTGATGGACTCCAACACGGACTGCAAACTCATCACTCAGTACACCCTTCACCCTCACCGCACTTCGCGAATCCTCATACATCTTCATTATCACACGCACCAGCCACTCTTCCACACCAAGTTTCCTCATAGCCCACTGCACAACATCTCTAGGCACCCTATCAAAGGCCTTCTCCAGGTCTACAAACACAAAGTAAGGATCTCTGCCTTTTAGTAAGTATCTTTCCTGTATCTGCCTGACTATGAAGATAGCATCGGTTGTACCCCTTCCTGGCATAAAACCAAACTGCATATCATCAATGGAGATGCTTTGCCTGATCAAACCCTCAAACACTCTCTCACAGACCTTCATGATTTGGTCAAGCATTTTCAGGCCCCTATAATTTCCTCTATCTAGCGCATCCCCTTTTCCTTTGTATATATTTACTATTACACTTTTGAGTCAATCTTCTGGGATTTTCTCATCTTTAATAATGGTGTTTATCAACTCAGTGACTAAGTTGACACCAGTCTCCCCTGAGGCTTTTATCATCTCAGCGACAATGTCAGAGCACCCTGGAGCTTTACCGTCCTTCATTTTATTGATGGCATCGCTCACTACAGCTGGTGTTATCAAAGGAGGGGGTCCAGATATTGGCTTTTCGATACTAAGCTGTTCCTCATCCCATTCAAACTCTACATTTAGCAATCGTTCATAGTGTGCCTTCCATGCTTCTCTGATTTTATTTTCTGCATACACAATCTTCCCATTATCGTTTCTAACACACTGTTCCCCTATAATATCCCTACTGTCATTTTTAACTTGCATAGCTAGGTTGAAGATCCCATTGGGATTGTCAGTGTTACACACTTGTTCGAAGACCAGGTCCTTAACCTAAGAAGTGCGCATGGGGGTAATTAGAAACGTCCCCCTGTGCTGACGTATTTGAGGTGTTTCCATCACTAAAATATTCATTTTACCATAAATAGTATTAGTACTTATCCATATGTGACTATTATGGGTTGATTATAAAGGTATTAACATGAAACAACAATAAAACAAGTGAAAACAGCGTTTGGATGGTCAAAATCGGAGATATAGGCCGCGAGTTATAGAATGTATGGGTGAGGCAACCTGCTTTCCCGCCAATTTCCCCCAAGGCCACTGAGACACAGTCGATCGATACTCTCTCTCTCTCTCTTGCACTCGCTTTCTATCAGTGATGACAACGCCCTGCTTGCAACTCGCTAATGTTAGCACGAAAATATACTTCAGAATAAGGGAATAACAGGGAAAATAGGTGATAACTGAGGGAGGGGAGGAAAGTGGGGAAGGAGGGGAGGTAGAGGACTGAGATTTTGCATGGCCCAGGGGCCAAAACAAATTTTTTTTTTTTTTTTTTTTTTTTTTTTTTTAAGTTGATTTTTTTTTCTCTGACTCTGAGTCTTCCCGCAGTCCGCCGGGGGAACTCTTAAGAGTCTCCCCGCAGTTGCCAGGTTAATGCCTGTTTTAGCATTGTAAATAACTCTTTTGACAGTTCGTTTAGCTGCCTGGTATTCCTCCTTGCTGCCTCCCTTCTTCCATGCTTTGAAGCATCTCCTTTTCTCTTTCACAGAATGTTCTACCTCATCGTTCCACCACCAGGAGGTCTTATTTCTGGGGTGACCCTTTGTTTTCCCACAGACTTTGTCAGTGGCAGCGATAAGGCCATGCTTAAGAAAGTTCCATTGACTATTTACATAGTTTGGCCTAGCTTCCTTATTTCTATTCATTTCCTCCAGTTCACTATGAAACCTATCACTAACTTCCTTGTTCTTCAGCAGCCACACTTTCCTTTTGGGTATGTATACCTTCTTGCGCTTAGGATCTCAGTATAAGCTCATGTCGCACACAAGTAGCTTATGCTGGGGGATACATTCTTCGCTCGGGATGACCTTTACATCTCGAACCAGTTTCCAGTCTTTCCTGTTAACCAAGAAGTAATCTATCTGGCTACTGGAGACCCCAGAGTTATATGTGATCAGATGGCTCTGTCTTTTCTTAAACTTCGTGTTACACACAACCATGTTGAGTGCAACGCAGGACTCCAATATATATTCACCTTCCGTGACCATTCAGGTCCCCCCCCCCCACGATTGTTATTTCAATCTCCGAGAGGCCTGAAATGACACTGACGGTGTCATTCCAGAAGTCCTCTTTTATCTCTTTCTGTAGACCAGCCTGTGGGGTATATGCAGATATCACATTCAGAATTCTTTCACCAACTTTCAACTTCAAAACAATCAGCCTTTTACTAACTCTCGTAATCTGAAGCACACTTTCCGCCAGCTCTTCAGCCACCAGAACACCCACTCCTCCTTTCGCTTTATCAGTCTCCACCCCCATCCAGTAGATCCTATATCTTTTCTTTCTTCCGACAATCCACTGTACCCCATGCCTCTTCCAGAGTGTTTCCTGGGTACAGCAGACGTCCACTCGCCATCTCTCACACATCTCAGCCACTTCATTTGCACGCAGATTCAAACTACCAATATTCACACTAGCAAGTCTGAGATTGTGGGGGACATTTGTCCTTGTCCTGTGCGGTTTTGATTCATCGGAATTACGTTGTTTCTTTTTAGGTTGTTTAGTCATATTTGGGTAATTTGGCTGTCAAATGGGCATCACCCCCCCCCAGAACTCCGGTTCCAGTCTACCCCGGGACCATTCCCAGTACCTTCCCCCAAGAGATTACAAGGGGGTAGGATCCAGTGGCCTCGGTACGCCCCACCAAAACCAGCCTCAGGGACGCACCCCATGCGCGTACACGGTACTACGACTGGCCTGGTAATTTTCAACCAATGACAGGGCAGTCTCCTGGAGCGCTACCACCAGGTTCGGGCCCCTATACTATTGGGCGGAAAGTGCCAGTCCGGGGAAACACTACGTACTGTACCCTCTGGATCCATTTCGACCAGGTTGGGCCCAGGGCGCCAGATCCGGGTCCAGAGGAAGTGACACCCACTGCCAGTATGCCGCCATTAGGCAACTTGGAGCAAGAACAATGAAGCCCTGTCACAGCACTGTCATATGGAGACAATGCCAGCGCCAATAACAAGGCTTCATTGTATAGTGATTGCTACTTGGTCCGCAAGTCTAACACCATCCCCCTTATTAGTCGCCATGTACGACATGCAGTAGGATGCGTGAGGCATATTCTTTTTTTTCCTACACCATAGGTGAAGGCCCCCTTACCTCCTGAGCCATGATCATGTGGTTATGGAATCAATCAATCAATCACGGCATACGCCATGACAGCACATTGCCGCACTCACCTGCTAACGCCACCCAAGGGGATCCTCCCGGGAAAGATTCCAGGCATCTGCCTGGTCCATAATTATAAAGCATTCCATCTTTGATTTACCGATTTCCTTCAGCCATGAGTTCTGTGGTCTTCCCACTGGCCCCCTCCACTCTTGGTTGCCTTCTGTAGAGACCACCTGGTGAGCGGGATCAACTTCGGGAAGGCGAACCACATACCCATATAGCCGACGTTGGCGTTCATGGATTATGCAACTAATATGTTTCGAGGCAGTTTCATGGAGTAGTCGCTGGTTTGAAACACGATCGTACCAGCGGTAACCCATGATCATGCGGAGACATTTAGTACGTTGATACGTTTCTTCAAAACACTGTTAAGTGTCCATGTCTTAAAATGACAAAACCAGTGGGGCTAAACACGAGGGAGAAAGGGGTCCAGAAAAACGACCTATCTCCCCTTTAATGCTACCTGCAGATCGAAATCTTCCTGAAGTAACGTGGTGGAAGGCAGATATTATCTAACCGGAGCGTAACAATGGGAGAGGATGGCACCTTACTAATGTCCCATATACTAACACTATTAATGTTTCCTGCTGGTCATCCTCCTCCTAAAGTAACGTGGTGGAAGGGGCGACAGATGTTGTCTAACCGGAGTGTAACAGTGGGAGAGGACGGCACCTTACTAATATCCCATATACTAACACTATTAATGTTTCTTGCAGGTTGTCCTCCTCCTGAAGTAACGTGGTGGAAGGGGCGACAGATGTTGTCTAACCAGAGTGTAACGGTGGGAGAAGACGGCACCTTACTAATGTCACATATACTAACACTATTAATGTTTCCTGCAGGTCGTCCTCCTCCTGAAGTAACGTGGTGGAAGGGGCGACAGATGTTGTCTAACCAGAGTGTAACAGTGGGAGAGGACAGCACCTTACTAATGTCACATATACTAACACTATTAACGTTTCCTGCAGGTCGTCCTCCTCCTGAAGTAACGTGGTGGAAGGGACGGCAAATGTTGTCTAACCGGAGCGTAATGGTGGGAGAGGACGGCACCTTTCTAATGTCCCATATACTAACACTATTAATGTTTCCTGCAGGTCGTCCACTTCTTAAAGTAACGCGGTGGAAGGGGTGGCAAATGTTGTCTAACCGGAGCGTAACAGTGGGAGAGAACGGCACCTTACTAACGGCCCATATACTAACAGTATTAATGTTTCCTGCAGGTCGTCCACCTCCTGAAGTAACGTGGTGGAAGGGTCGGCAGATGTTGTCTAACCGGAGTGTAACGGTGGGAGAGGACGGTACCTTACTGGCGTCGCACGAGGAGGATGACGACAACGTTATGCTAACTGTGGGCGTCGGTGTGGGCGTCCGATACGTCAGGACCATACTCACCATCCCCACCCTCACTAGAGACTACGCCAGGGCCAATATTACCTGTAAGGCCTCCAATAACAATATCACGGAACCACTTAGTACAACGCTCTTCCTAGAACTGTACAGTGAGTATCTTGTTTACTATTTTACTGAACCACTTAGTACAACACTCTTCCTAGAACTGTACAGTGAGTATATTGTTTATTATTTTACTGAACCACGTAGTACAACACTCCACCTAGAACTGTACAGTGAGTATCTTGTTTACTATTTTACTGAACCACTTAGTACAACTCTCCTCCTAGAACTGTACAGTGAGTATCTTGTTTACTATTTTACTGAACCACTTAGTACAACGCTCTTCCTAGAACGTCACAGGGATTATCTTGCTAAAAATGTTACTAAACCACTTAGCACTACGCTCATCCTCAATCTGAACAGAATCATTATTTACTGTACAGCGTAACTCCAACTTACCATTCCTGAAGCTAGTTAAATCTAAGCTCACGTCGTGAGTCAAGACTACATTTGCAGTGAAGTTGAAGGGACCACTGTGTTAACAGCCGGGCCACTAATAATAATATAACTGAACCACTCAGGACAATTGCCTTCCTATAACTATACTGTTAGAACCCTATTTAGGACACTTGTTTCATATAATGTTACATTCATATATTCATTTGTTTATTCAGTTACGTTAGTCAGCAATTATAACAAATTGTTAAATCTATGTGTAAGAATGAGAACAAAAGGCAAAGCTGCCTGTAACGAGCTTTCCCCCCAAAAAATTAAAGGCTGACAGAGGACCAAATTCATGATACGTTTGAGTCAAATGGTCGGGATACACGGAGCTTGAAGCAGTGTAAGTTGTAGGAAAAGGGAAAGACTTCAAGGGTTTACATGTTGAATAGGAATATCGGTTCCCTTATTGGGTTATGGCATTGGACACGACTTGGGTGGAAATGTGTTGAAAGGAGAGTGCCACCTTCTCTCCTTAATGGAAGAGGTATACACTGATAAAGCTCTAGAGAACACTGATTATTGTAATAGCAGTAGCAGAAATAGGGAAAGAGTTGCAACATTACGGCGTACAGAGAGGGATTATGAGAAACAATAAGAGGTGGTGAGTTGACGAGACAATATAATAAGAGGTTGTGAGTTGACGAGACAAAAAGCTTTTGATATTATCCTTTCGAGAAGTGGGTTATGGATAAATTAATCCCACACATGCTAACAGTACTCAATGCATGGGAGCACAGTATGGAGTAAGAAGCTGTGCAGGGGTAAGGAGCCCACGGAGATTGTGATCATCCAACGATATATGACTATTTATTTTTAAGTTTCCTTTATGTATATGTTTTAGTCATACATGTTATTTATTTGTTTATTTATTTATTTTGTTTTAAGTGGTGTCTGTCTTTGTTAAGGGGGGATGGGCCGTTTTGTCTGGCCCCCTTCTCCCTCGTGTTTAGTCCCATTGGTTTTTAGATTTTAAGACCCATTCATTTGGCGATTTTAAGACTTTACGCCGTATTTCTTTGTCAATATTTTGAGCCTTAAAATCTAAAACCTAATGGGGCTAAATATGAGGGAAAAGGGGGACCAGAAAAGAGACCCATCTCCCCTTAACTTTGACCAAACTCATAAATGTTGCATTCCTTTATAACACATTTGACAGGATTTGTTGTAAGAATTGTTGCAGAATACTAATATGCACTGTTTATGAGTACCAGTTGTGTTGCAGTTTGCGTTCTAAATTATACACTAAATTATATACAGGGTGTTTTAAAACAACACTGCCAGAGTATGACGACCACATTGATAAAAATATATAATGCACATAGTTCTATTCTATTTTTACCAAAAATATATTGTAACGGAGATAAATGGTTATTTAGAAATGTAGCAAAACAGGGTTCTGAGCTCAGCACAAAACATATGATACATAATATGAATGATTACCAAGTAAAAAAGGTAAAGAGGAGATATCTAATGACCTAATCACATATGAATAATTACAAAATCAAAGTAACATAAAATTGGTAATGATATTTTGCAATTAGAAGAAAACTGCTAAGTATTATAATCCAAGTAGCGTAAAAAGATATGCACCATTTGTAACGATGACCAAGAGGTAAAATAATGAATCTCAAGTCTGGGTCACATATCCAAACACTGCTATAGGTAATTTAATCGTTCGTGAAACTGATTGAATGGGAAAAAATTGTTCCTGCGCAATTTACTGTTTCATTACAAATACCTCATTACGTTACTATTATCACAGAGTACTAACGAAATATGTCTATCAGTTTTATGGTTGATGTTTGACGATTTTACGTAGCTGTAGACATACAAGTATACGGTGTTCACTAATGAATATTTAAAATCATCTAATGGTACCCAAAACAAACAATTTACGTCACTTGGACTTAACGAGTATAAAATAACAAAGGCAGAGACACACCTAAATAATGACAATCCATATTTATATGATATTATAAGGTAAATAAAATCACTATGACAGAAGAAGATAGCACCATGGCTGAGCAGATGATTAAACACATGAGAAGATGCGTTATGACTCCAAAGCTTCGAAGAAAAACTGGAACTGGGATGGAAGGCAAGAGGTAGGCTATTTGGGGGGGAGGGGGAACACTAGCCCGTGTTCGGATTATAGCTCATACCTGGGTGTCACTAATTATTTTACTCTATGCGGTTTAAATCATTAATGATATATTATTTTGCATTTTGTCCTTTGATAATCTTCTTCGTTATTGTATTTACTAATTAGCAGATGAGGTCTGGCAGTGTTGTTTTAAAACACCCTGTATATATATATATATATATATATATATATATATATATTTATATATATATACTGTATATACAGTATATATATATATATATATATATATATATATATATTGAGAATATATCACAAATACACGTGAGCCACTAAATGTTTCTAGTCTCTCAGTGGGGATCGAACCACTGCCGTGGTGTAATTGATTAAGCGTCGGCTATCGTTCTGATGGTCGATGGTTCGATCCCCACTGAGAGACTAGAAACATATATATATATATGTGTGTGTGTGTGTGTGTGTGTGTGTGTGTGTCATAAATCATTGGAGCGCACGCAGAACAGTTTATAGCCGCGTATTCCCTGAAAATGACTGTTGTTAAGATGGAATTTATGAGTACACAGGTCTGCGGTTCATGTGTATATGTATGGGAACCATGGAGGGTTACCAAGTCCGCTAGGTAGTAAATATATGCCGCAGATCGCTAGAAAAATTTCACAATCTCTGCAATATTGCTCTGAAATGGATCAAATCTCAAGAGTATCGCTAAAAATCATGTCGCTAGATTATAGAATTTGTCTCTAGATCGAAGTAAATACCTCTAGATGTAGCGGGACAGTAGATACATTGGCAACACTGATAGAAACCCTTAAGCACAAGTGTCACACTATGCCGATTTAAGTGTCGACGCTCCACGACTTAAGGGTCGGGAGCAGGTCTTTGCCTACATCGCCACGCGACGTGGGTGGGCGCCGACTCAAGAGAGCCATCGGGAGAGGTCATCAGGGGCCTCAGGAATAGTTTGACATGCACAACTATCATGAGTTGAGTGCGGCTAGTAAATGGACGGGACGGGGACGGTAGGCTGGCGATTTCCAGTATGCGTCAGATGGTACAAGGGCGCCGGCCTGTCTGCGCCAGACGCCGCTATAACGTAGGTCGCCGTCAGGCAGCGAACCCGGTAACGCCCAGGCGGCGTCATAGGGGGAGGGCATATCGTGAGTCCGTGACCTGGCAACGTCGCACGGGACATCGTTGATAGAGGGTTTTGGGGGTGTTTTTTTTAAGTTTGATGGCGGTCTAGCGAGGAAAATAAAAAAATAAATGAATATATTATAAAGTAGACCCCAAAAATCACCACTGTCCCCTTAATCCGATCCGATCAACGAGTGACTATCTATAAACCCTTTCAATAGCGGTGGCGTCTGTTTTGCCATAGTTCTGCTATACTTAAACGATTTTATGCAGCTTAAGAACGGTCTGTGGGAGTTAAGAGAGATAAATGAGAGGAATGGAGGTCTTGTGATTGCTACAGGCCCTTTGTAAGCATAATACAATAACCTAATAGTTGCCAGACAATAACGAGAAAGACGTCACCGGTACTGAAAGGGTTAACTATAGATGGCCTTGTTATACCAATTACTCAAAGAACCACTTAATTAATGGGAGATGGGCGTATTTATTAGCTCATTTATGGATTTTTTTTATTATGCTTTTAGTTTCCTCCCTAGGCCTCAAGGTTAATACCCCCCCCCCCCCTTCACACACACACACACACACACACACACAAACGTCGCCTCCGACGGACCGGTTTGCCTCGGTCGGGATCAAGTGTGACGGAGTAGGGGTTCAGTGTGACAGGGTGGCTGTCCATCGCCGCCGTAGTATCTATCGGCGCCGCCCTACCTCCTATAGGCGCCGCTCGTCAAGAGCATTGTCACCAACCAGTTTGCGCGCTATGGCGCATGACGCCGCCCCAGTGGCGTCATTTATCTCCCTTAGGTCTTACATGGTTGCCGCTTGACCCCGTCCAGTTGCCGTTAGGCGG
This sequence comes from Paralithodes platypus, assembly GCA_032716605.1. Taxonomy (NCBI): domain Eukaryota; kingdom Metazoa; phylum Arthropoda; class Malacostraca; order Decapoda; family Lithodidae; genus Paralithodes; species Paralithodes platypus. Next base: position 27,399,207 of record CM064540.1, read on the forward strand.
CGTGCCCGTCCATACTACCCGCCGTGGGCGTCCCGGGACGTCCCTTGATCACCCACGATACTTGGCAGTGGTCTCCCCCTTGTAACGCCACTCCTTAAGTCGTGGAGCGTCGGCACTTAAATCGGCATAGTGTTACACTTGCTTTAAGCATATAGCTGGATTGAGGGTTTGCGTGTCTATGGAAATACGCATTTTTTTAACCCCTTTTGTACCGGCGACGTTTCAATTTTACTCTAGCTATATTGAGACGATTATGTGCCATTTAAGAATGGTATGTGGTAGTAAAAAAAGGTTACATGAGATAGTACGAAGCCTGTTAATTGCTGGAGGCCACATTTTACCTGAATAAAATTGTCTAATAGTATCCAAAATAAAGATTATATCATTGTGACATGTCATCTGGCGCACAATTATGGCCTCTCTGCATAAACAATTAAGGCCTCTCTGCATAAACAATTAGAGCCTAAATACATTGAATATTATTGTGACATGACCGAGCCAGGGCTCGAACCCAGACCAATAGTGCAGCACTCCAATACCTTAACCACTAGACCACCGAGGAGCTTAAAAGTAATGGTTTCATTTGGAATTAATTCCATCCACCACCACCCCGGACGTTACCGGTACTGAATGGGTTATACACTGGAATGTAAAAGTGAAAAACTAGTGTATTTTTTGTCTTGATGGGGTACAGGTTGGTTGATCATTTATGTTTGGACAGACTGGTAAATTGCCGTGTGTGCGTGCGAGAAAGAGAGATAGAGAGAGCACTTAAGGGGAGATGGGCTGCTTTTTTTTGCACCCCTTCTCTCGTGTTTAGCCCTATTGGTTTCTTTTTTAGATTTTAAGACATTCGTCCCATTAGTTAAGCGATTTTAAGACTACGCAACATTCTTTGTCAATGTTAAAACCTTTCCTGCCATTTAGGTGTTGATGTTTTTCCTGGCGAGCGAAAGGGAGCCTGCAATTTTAAGAGTAACCGGCCTTTGGCCGGAGCTTTTTTCTTCCGAAAAATGTACAAATTTATCAAGAAGGGGTCTAAGGGGTGTTTTGTCTTAAAGCTTGAGAGGTCTAGGGAAGAAACTAAACAAAAAAGAAAAAGAAAAAGAAATAACACTGATTAAGCATATACTGTAAATAGGCTCATCTCCCCTTAATACTTTTCAGGGCCCAGCGCAATAACTTTTCTAGAGGTATGTTCCCCATGTTGTATGTATTAGGTCTGACAAATACATTACTTCTTCTAGATTATTCTCTCTGGCAATCATCAATTATCTTAGGAATTTCTTTTAATGTTTTTGCCTCATTTTTCCATTTACGTCTTCTTCTATAGATGGCGCCAGCGAACTTCTTCTATAGATGGCGCCAGCGAACTTCTTCTATAGATGGCGCCAGCGAACTTCTTCTATAGATGGCGCCAGCGAACTTCTTCTATAGATGGCGCCAGCGAACTTCTTCTGTAGATGGCGCCAGCGAACTTCTTCTATAGATGGCGGCAGCGAACTTCTTCTATAGATGGCGCCAGCGAACTTCTTCTATAGATGGCGCCAGCGAACTTCTTCTATAGATGGCGCCAGCGAACTTCTTCTATAGATGGCGCCAGCGAACTTGACAATAACCTTGACCCCTTAACTTCTTATAACTCGAAATTAATTAAAGTAATCGGGCTAACGTTTCTATCATTTTAGAAGAGTCCACCAGGAAATAGGTGTGGATATTTACAGTCAGTTTGGTGTAGGCCCTTTTGAGTTACAGAGAGGTCGGGGATCAAGATTATTGTCAAATTCGTTAGCGCTACCTATACCAACCTCTAAGATTATCTCTTTGTCTAAGCTTCTAACTCTACCTCTCTAAACTCGAACACTTCCCTCTCTCCATCATTAAGGGGGGATGGGTCGTTTTTCTGGTCACCCTTCTTCCTCATGTTTAGCCCCAATGGTTTTTAGATTTTATGACGACTCATTAGTTTGGTGATTATAAGACCTTTCACCCCATTTTTGTTCAATATTAAGACTTTTCGTGTCATTTAGGTGTCAAATTTATCCTAACGAGCCATAGCGAGACTGTAATTTAAGAAGAACTGGCCTTCGGCCTGGAAATGTTTCTATCGAAGTATGTACACATGTAGCTTGATGGAGTGTCCTGGGTGTGTGTGTTTGTGTTTTATATTTTGTCTTATTATTTGTTTTTTTTGTTTAGCTTAATTGAGGTCTAGAGAGGAAACTAAACAAGAATATATAAACAAATATATAATGAACCACTAAATCCATATCCCTCCCCCTTACATCTGTGTGCCCCCAGCCCGGCCTTCGTCAGTAGTGATCCAGCCGCCTAAGGAGCCCTTGGTGGAGGGTCGGTCAGCGAGGGTGGAGTGTGTGGCCAGTGGAGCCTATCCCTCCGCTGCCATCACTTGGGAGAAAACCCTCCAGGGACACTCAACACTGCTCAAGGCTACGGTATGGAAACTCTCCATGTTTATATATTGATTTATCTTAGTTAATTTTAATTTATTTATTTTTTATATTTTTTCCTATGTTAATGAAGGACAAAAAAGGCAAAGCTGCCTGTAACAAGTGTCTGCTCCAAAGTTTAATAAGTGACAGAGCGCCAAATTCAAGTTTAGTTTATGGGTAATGGTGGAAAGGGCTACTAGCGAAGAGGGCTATTGATTATAATATAACAATACTGTATTCTGCAAGACTTTCTGTTTTATTGATGTTAGGTTGAACAAATAACCTTCAATAATAAGTCTATTATACCTAGTTGCTGATTTCATTTACATACTTTATATATATAGATATACATACAGTTTGTTTATATATAATGAATCATCAACTCTCTGACAACCTTGGTAAAATCCCATCCATAACTGTAATTATTGCATGGTCACTAAACCCGCTGAGTGCCAGGTCCGTATATGTATGGACTGGGGTGTTGTCACGCCCAGTGCCAGGTCCGTATATTTATGGACTGGGGTGTTGTCACGCCCAGTGCCAGGTCCGTATAAATATGGACTGGGGTGTTGACATGCCCAGTGCCTGGTCCGTATATATATGGACTGGGGTGTTGTCACGCCCAGTGCCAGGTCCGTATATTTATGGACTGGGGTGTTGACATGCCCAGTGCCAGGTCCGTATATGTATGGACTGGGGTGTTGTCACGCCCAGTGCCAGGTCCGTATATATATGGACTGGGGTGTTGACATGCCTAGTGCCAGGTCCGTATATATATGGACTGGGGTGTTGACATGCCCAGTGCCAGGTCCGTATATATAGGGACCGGGGTGTTGACATGCCCAGTGCCAGGTCCGTATATATATATAGACTGGGGTGTTGACATGCCCAGTGCCAGGTCCGTATATATATGGATTGGGGTGTTGACATGCCCAGTGCCAGGTCCGTATATATATAGACTGGGGTGTTGACATGCCTAGTGCCAGGTCCGTATATATATGGACTGGGGTGTTGACATGCCCAGTGCCAGGTCCGTATATATATGGACTGGAGTGTTGACATGCCCAGTGCCAGGTCCGTATATATATGGACTGGGGTGTTGACATGCCCAGTGCCAGGTCCGTATATATATGGACTGGGGTGTTGACATGCCCAGTGCCAGGTCCGTATATCTATGGACTGGAGTGTTGACATGCCCAGTGCCAGGTCCGTATATATATAGACTGGGGTGTTGACATGCCCAGTGCCAGGTCCGTATATATATGGACTGGGGTGTTGACATGCCCAGTGCCAGGTCCATATATATATGGACTGGGGTGTTGATATGCCCAGTGCCAGGTCCGTATATATATGGACTGGGGAGTTGACATGCCCAGTGCTAGTTCTGTATATATACCGACTCGGTGAAAACAATTTGTAGCGCTGTAGCTAGGTCACCCATGCCTTCCATATTCATACCACAAGTACCCTACCCTTTGACTTTCTTGCCACCAACCACTCCAGCCCCCTTCCTATCCCAAACACCCTGTTAATGACATGTAAACATATGTGTATTAGAATATAAGAATAAATATATGAATATTTTCCAGTGATTTTATATTATAAGACTTTGTGACAATCATTAGTATGTGTGTAAGGGATAAAATACAAGCCAAATAAATTTCAATTATATAAAAAATTAAGATAATGAACATAAAAACTTGTGTAATTTGCTGACCCGTAGATTGTTTCCTGAGTTTGTTTACATCCCCATAACATTTGTGGATCGAAAAAGCAATTCATATTCAATGCTAATATACTCCAAATACTCTCAAAGTGTGTTTACAAAGATAAAAACTAACTCCAATTTTGTTTACAAAATGCATATTTATATTATTTTGCGTAACCATGGTGCCTCTCGTGCACGTCACAAAATCTCAAAAATATGTGTTCGTACTAAACGTTGTCCATACTCAACATAACACTACTTCAAATGCATGCAATCTTTGAAACCAGATGCTGGGAGCACTTGGAAGTCGGTCAAAATAACAACAACAACAAAAAACGATAAATTCTACGATACATTCTTCAGTATTTTCATTGATACTTTCAACTCACTAAGTATGACATTGTCTACATATTTCCGAGCCAATAGGACTAGGTGAGTGTTTTTGTACCACTATCCTTCCTTTATCATCCAACATGATAGGTTTAGCTTATACACAAAAATAGTAATTCGTCTGGCACTGGGGATGACACAAGGTCAATAAAATACCGACATTCTTAGGGTTAAGGGGAGATGGGTCGTTTTTCTAGATCCCCTTCTCCCTCATGTTTAGCCCCATTAGTTTTTGTTTTAATTTTTAGACCTTTGCCCTATTAGTTTGGCGATTTTAAGATCTTTTCCCCCATTTCTTTGTCAATATTCAGACCTTTCGTATTATTTAGGTGTCGATATTATTTCTGGCGAACCATAGTGAGCCTGTAAAATGTAAAGAATCGGCCTTCAGCCGGGACATTTTCCTACTAAAATGTTTTACAAATTACTCTAGAAAGTGGATCTAATGGATGATTTTTTAAATTTTGATGGATTTCTAGGGAGGAAATTAAAAAAATAATAAATATATGAAATAATCGACCAATATATAAACCCATCTCCCCTTAAGATGGCAAGAGACTATCTGCATAGTTTATTAGACGAGGAACACATGATAGCAGAGCACAGGCTCAACAGGTTCAACATTCACAACAAAATTCTGTAATATACATATATTTCAAAAGCCTGAAGGTAAATTACTATAGCTGGCTGAAATCCCGACTTCCAAGCTGAAATACAAGAGTTGCCGAAGATAGTTGCTGGATAAGGAGCTCGTGTGATACTACCTTACTTTAGGGGAGGTTTTTAGTTTGTTCCCATAACCTCCATCAGGTTTAAAATTACTCCCCCTAGACCCCTTTTCAAGAAAAATGTGTAAATTTTTTCAGTTGAAAAATGTCTCGGCCGAAGACCGGTTCCTCTTAAATTACAGATTCGCTATCGCTTGCGAGGAAACAATCGACACAAATGATCTCAAAATTGACAGAAATGGGGCGAAAGTTCTTAAAATCATCAAACTAATGGGGTGAACGTCTTAAAATGCCAAAAACAATGGGGCTAAACATGAGGGAGAAAGGGGTCCAAAAAATATCCCTAAGTGCTGGTGGCTATAAGGGTACGCCGCCACATAACTCAGGGCGGAGGTCGATATAGTCAGTAGCTTACCCAGAACTATCAGGCACTATATTATGGTAACTTATGATTCATAATGTTATTCTATTATAGTGGCATTTAGCTACTATTATAGTGGCATTTAGCTACTATTATAGTGGCATTTAGCTACTATTATAGTGGCATTTAGCTACTATTATAGTGGCATTTAGCTACTATTATAGTGGCATTTAGCTACTATTATAGTGGCATTTAGTTACTATTATAGTGGCATTTAGCTACTATTATAGTGGCATTTAGCTACTATTATAGTGGCATTTAGCTACTATTATAGTGGCATTTAGCTACTATTATAGTGGCATTTAGCTACTATTATAGTGGCATTTAGCTACTATTATAGTGGCATTTAGCTACTATTATAGTGGCATTAGCTACTATTATAGTGGCATTTAGCTACTATTATAGTGCATTTAGCTATTATAGTGGCATTTAGCTACTATTATAGTGGCATTTAGCTACTATTATAGTGGCATTTAGCTACTATTATAGTGGCATTTAGCTACTATTATAGTGGCATTTAGCTACTATTATAGTGGCATTTAGCTACTATTATAGTGGCATTTAGCTACTATTATAGTGGCATTTAGCTACTATTATAGTGGCATTTAGCTACTATTATAGTGGCATTTAGCTACTATTATAGTGGCATTTAGCTACTATTATAGTGGCATTTAGCTACTATTATAGTGGCATTTAGCTACTATTATTCACTACGTTACGAGTGTGAAAGTAGATTATCGGAGGTGATAAATTCTTATGAAGGGATCATTTTATAAATTGCTGGCAATGTGGTGTACTCCGCTTCATGTCTGCCTAAATAATACAAATATATAAATAAACTAAATGGGGTATGTGCCTGAGTATATAGATAGATATATACATCAGAGTTGCCCGAAACTAGCTTATGGTGAGAACAATCATGATCTACAGTAGGTAATTGTAGTGTAAGTATTACTGGTAGAGAGAGAGAGAGAGAGAGAGAGAGAGAGAGAGAGAGAGAGAGAGAGAGAGAGATAGCTTATGGTGAGAACAATCATGATCTACAGTAGGTAATTGTATATACATACACATACACACAAACACATACATACATACATATATATACAGTATATATATATACATACTGTACAGTGCACACACATACACTTACATACATTTTTTTTTTTTTTTTCATATCACCCCAGCCCTCTGCAGATAGAGGTCAAGCCTTCCCTTGAAAGCGTTTATTGTGTCGCTCTCCACCACTCTCGCTGGTAGTTTATTCCACTCTGTCGCCACACTGTAGGTGAAGAAACTCTTTGTGACATCTAGGTTTACCTTTTTGTTTTTTAATTTCATTCCATTTCCGCGAGTTTGATTAGTATTGTTTAATGTGAATAGTGCTAAATGCACTATTCACATTAAACAATACTAATCAAACTATACTATCGACAAAGTCGAAACCTTTTAGTATCTTAAAGCACTCAATAAGCTGATCCCTCAACCTCCTCTTTTTTAATGAGAACAGGTTCAATCGTTTAAGTCTTTCTTCATATGGTTTATTTCTTAATGAGGGTATCATCTTCGTCGCTCTACGCTGTACTGACTCGAGTCTTACAATGTCCTTGATCAGATAAGGTGACCAGAACTGCATACCATATTCAAGGTGGGGCCTCACCATACTTTTGAACAGTGGCACTATTACGTTTTCATGTTTATATGTAAATTTTCGTTTAATAAAGCCCAATGCTATGTTTGCCTTCTTTGCAGCTGCTATACATTGGTCGGAAGAGAGAGAGAGAGAGAGAGAGAGAGATAGCTTATGGTGAGAACAATAATAATCTACAGTAGGTAATTGTAGTGTAAGTATTACTGGTAGAGAGAGAGAGAGAGAGAGAGAGAGAGAGAGAGATAGCTTATGGTGAGAACAATCATGATCTACAAAAGGTAATTGTAGTGTAAGTATTACTGGTAGATAGATAGAGAGAGAGAGATAGCTTATGGTGAGAACAATCATGATCTACAGTACAAAGGAGTACAAAGGAAATCAAGCAACAACAGGTCTAGTGACCCTTCTAGGCTGCTTGTCCTCCAAAACACTGAGGATCAAGACTTCGTGTCCAAACAGTGGTTTAGAGTGGGTAAGGGAACATTGGAAAGGGAACTACTACCCTAGAACTAATGTCCGTGGCAGGATTAGGAAGTTAGTAGGGGACAGATGGGTTAGTAACTGAGGGGGGGATAAAATAAAGTTATTCATTTACAAACGCAGTCAGTCGCGGGTTTGATGCGAGATATTTGTCTAAGCGGAGTTTAAATGAATCAACGGTGCTGCAGTCTATAACGTCTCGGGGAAGCCCATTCCACAAGTTGACAACTCGATTGAAGAAGAAATTCTTAGATTCGTGTGAGTTAAAACATTTACCAATAATTTTGCAACCGTTTCCCCGCGTGTAATTAGACTGGTTGATAGTGAAGTACTTACTACAGTTCATATTGTCGATGCCTTTGATGATTTTGAACACTTGAATTAAGTCACCTCTTAATCTGCGCTGGGTTAAAGGAAATAGATTTAATTCTCTAAGACGCTCTTCGTATGGTTTGTTCTTTAGGCTAGGTATCATTTTGGTAACTCTACGTTGAACTCGTTCTAGCTTGTTTATATCTTTTTGGTAATAAGGCCACCAGGATTGAACGCAGTATTCCAGAAGAGGGCGGACTAAGGAATTGTAAAGGGTTAGGATAACTTCTTTGGATTTATGCTCAAATGACCTGCCTATAAAGCCAATTATTTTGTTTGCCTTCTTAACAACTTCTGAACATTGTTGACTCGGTTTTAGGTTACTCGATATTGTTACTCCCAGATCGGTTTCTCTGTTTACATTCTTAAGCTGAGTGCCATTCATCGAATAGTTTGCTTTCTCATTTAGGTATCCGATATGTAGTACTTTACATTTATCCGCATTGAAACTCATTTGCCAAATTTGGGCCCAACATGACAATTTATCTAGATTGTGTTGCATATCGTCAACTTGTTCTTTTGAGAGTACGCTATTTGCAATTTTTGTATCGTCATCAAATTTTGAGATTGTACAGGTGAGACCCTCATCTATGTCGTTGATGTAAATTAGAAAGATAATTGGTCCTAGTACCGATCCCTGGGGTATCACGCTACTTACATTGGTCCATTTAGATGCCTTACCGTTTATGACTACTCTTTGCTTTCTGTCGCTGAGCCAATTTTCTATCCATTTCAACACACCGTCTTGTATTCCATGCGCTTTTAGTTTTAGCAGTAAACGTTTGTGGGGAACTTTGTCAAAGGCCTTTTGAAAATCAAGGTATATAATATCTACAGCTTTACTCTCATCGTAGAGGTTAAGGATATCGTGGAAGAAGTCTAAGAGGTTTGTTAAACAGGAACTTTTTTTACGAAAGCCGTGTTGAGTATCTTTAAGTAAGTTATTTGCCTCTAAGTGATTTACGAGTCTGTCTCTTATGACCGTTTCTAACATTTTACATACAATTGAGGTTAAGCTAATTGGACGATAGTTACTGGGTAGGGATTTGCTGCCTTTTTTTAATATCGGTGTTATGTTGGCTAGCTTCCACTGATCAGGCATAGTCCCAGACTGCAAGGATTCATTGAATAGCAATGTCAGTGGTTTGGAGAGCTCATCCTTAGCTTCCTTTAGAACTCTAGGCAAGATTGTATCAGGTCCAGGCGTTTTATTTACCTTGAGTTTATCTAAACAATTCAATACTTCTCTCTCTGTAACGGTGATATTGCTTAGAACATCTGAATTATCAATCTGAATCGGCGATGGTGTAGGGATATCACTGAGGTCTTCGGTTGTAAAAACTGATGCAAAGAAGGTATTGAGGGCATTACTCATGTGTACTTCGTCTTTGGTGTATTCTCCATTTTCATCGACTAATGGTCCAACAGTTGAAGTAACTACTTTTTTCTTTCTGATATAACTATAGAATTCTTTCGGGTTTGTTTTACTTTGATTCGCAACATGTAACTCCAGGGTCTTTTTACTTTGCTTAATTAACTTTTTGGCTTTGCGTTGTAGCTCTACAAATTTGACCCGTTCTTCATCATTTTGTGAGGATTTTAATCTATCATTAGCAAATTTTTTAGCAAGCAGACAGTCTGAAATATCTTTATTCCACCATTTGGGCTTATCATTATGGCCTGGACGCCGTATTTCCGATGGTATGCAGTCTTGCACTGCCTTAAGGTAAGTGGTTGTGAAACACTCCCAAGATGTATTTATGTCGTTATTGTTAGTCAGAAAGCTCCAGTCAGTTTCTTTAAGCTTTGATTTAAGTTTATGAAAATTTGCTTTCTTGAAATTAGGGACTTTCTCAATGCTTCTATTTGATTTGTTACTAGTAAACTTTAAAGTGAAAGTTATCGTACGATGGTCGCTGTTACTGAATTAATCACCAACATTCAAATTCTCGATTAATTCTTCTTTTGTTGCGAGTACAAGGTCAAGCACATTATTACCACGGGTCGGAGATTGTACAAATTGAAAAAGTGAACTCTCTTGCAAGTTAGCATAGAGGTCGTGTCCAGAGTGTGAAGTAAGAATATCGCCCCATTTAGTCACAGGTAAGTTGAAATCGCCAAGAATTACGGTATCTTGTATGTTAGTTATTTCTGTAATTTGTTCATAAATTTCACTGTCAGTTTGCACTGATTGAGATGGGGGTCTGTATAATAAAGCTAGTGTTATTTTAGTTCCTCGTTTATTATTTAATAGTACGTAAGATATGTCTATATTCGCAATTTGAGGTTTTGACATAAGACGGGATTAAGACTTTCCTTTATAAAAAACAGAACTCCTCCTCCATTTCTATTGATCCGACTTTTCTCAAGCATTGTATAACCAGGAAGCGTATATTCGGCTAAAAAGTCTCTGTCTTCCGTATTTAACCAAGATTCTGTAATGCCGATTATATCATAATGTTCTGTAAACACGATTTCCTCTAGATCTGAAAATGTATTGCGTATGCTACGAGCATTTACATAAAACACCTTAAGAGTATTAGAGTTGGATGTTACCGATTGTGCATTGTCTGAATTTTCAGTTCGTATTTGACTTACACTACCCTGTCTGGGGTCTGGTTGACCCCATTTTTTGAACGGAAATCCTTGACTGCATCGTTCAGCAGACGACCAAGACGTGCAGCTCCTACTTCATTGAGATGTACACCATCTCCTGAAAACAAAGATTTATCATAGTAAAAATGATCCCACGTGTCGACAAAGCCGATGTCCTCCTCCCTGCAGAGTTTGGCTAGTCGGCGATTTGTACTGGTAGCTATGTTGTAGAATCGGTTTTCTACATCAATCCGGGGAACAATTCCTGAAATTAAGATTCTATTAGATTTTTCCTTGAAGGACCTGATCAGCCGCCGGTACTTGCAAAGTAGTTCCTCTGACCGCGTCCGTTGGACATAGTTAGATCCAACGTGGATGACGTACGTAGTGCTTGCGGGGGCGAGCCTGGAAACCTCTTCCCCAGCCGCAACAATGTCGTCCACGCTGCCACCTGGGATACAGAATCGCTTTCTGGTCCTGGGTGCCCTGGCGCAGAACTCGGTTAGTTGGCCACGGACCATGGAGTCGCCCACAAGCCGAACTTCTTCCGTTTCCTCTTCCTCGTCAATAGCCAGAATTTTGAAGCGGTTTTGGCATGTTGTCGGGATGACCTTCCTGGTACTGGTACTGGGATGCACATTGTTTCTCACTAACTGAAAATTGTCCTGGGGGGGAGTGAGAGTAGAGTCATTATTACTTTCTGCAACATCTAAGGTAGCTGCTGGTGTGGGTACCGGTACTGTATGCACTGGAATGGCAGTTGACATCGTAGTGGTTTCTTGGGCCGAGGGCACTCCTACGTTGAGTGTGGCAAATTCTTGAAGGGATTCAAGCTTCAAAGTCAGGGCATCGATCTTGCGGTGAGCTGCATTCAATTAATCCGCAATCTTCTCTCGGAGCTGGCAAAATCTACAAATTTGGACATCAGTATCAACAAACATGGTAGGGCCAAATTTACCGGAACAACTCGTGCAGGTTCGTTGCGGCGCCATGACGATATAATCACAATATGCCTGAAAATCACACAAATTTATGGTAGCAAAATGGTACAATTAAAGCCTGAAAATCACAAAAAATGTATGTTAGCAATGTGATACAATTAATTCCTGAAAATCACACAAAATTTTGTTAGCAATATGATAAAATTAATATGCCTGTAAATCACAAACAATATGTTAGCAATAGAACACAATTTATGCCTGAAAAAAAAAAAAAATTGATGTTAGCAGTATGACACAGTTAAAGCCTGAAAATCACAAATGGACTAGAAATTTGTTACAAAATTTACTGGAAAAAAAAGTGGGAGAGGGTTAATGTAGCCTAGTGAGAAAACTGGAAAACAGTATACAGTACAGTAACAACAAATATTTGTTAGCAATATGGTACAATTAATGCCTGTAAATCACAAAAAGAATATGTTAATCACAAGAACACAATTTATGCCTGAAAATATAACAAACATTGATGTTAGCAGTATGCCACAGTTAAAGCCTGAAAATTGTAAATGGACTAGTGATTTGTTACAAAATTTACTGGGAAAAAAAAAGTGGGAGAAGGTTAATTTAGCCTAGTGAGAAAACTGGAAAGCAGTATACACTACAGTAACCAAAAATATTGGTTAGCAATATGGTACAATTAATGCCTGTAAATCACAAAAAGAATATGTTGATCACAAAAAGAATATGTTAACACTAGAACACAATTTTATGCCTGAAAATAAAAATAAAATGATGTTAGCAGTATGACACAGTTAGGCTAAAGCCTGTATATTAGTTTATACAGTGGTCGACACAATACTAATAATAATGGAGTTAGTAATATCCCTGGCAAGAGTGTGAGAGGCCTATTATGGTGACAAGTATCTGAAATGCGATTAATAAATAGGTTATTAAAAAGTATTACAGTAACTAAATTATTCTAACCAATGTTAGTGTGTGCGATTTATATAGATAACCAAAATAAAAAGTTCAACCAAGTACAGTATTGGCTAGACTTTGATAATATAAAATACAAGAAGAGGGTTTGTTTATGCGTACACAGGTGGCGCTGATATCGGCGGCGTCTCTACTAACTTGACAAATAGAATTTTGAAAAACAAACGTTTATTAGTCAAAACTACAGTACAATGTCATGCAAGATAACTACTGGGTGGTTTGCTAAGCACTTAACTACAGTGAGGGCTAAAATATCTACAATAAGTGCTAGAACTTTATAATATGAAACAAGCAAATAGTTTGTTTAATTTAGAGCGTCGATCGTCACTAACCGGTACAAATGTAAACAAAAGCAGTCTCGATAAACCAACGTTTATCAGTAAAAAACACAGCAAAATTACATGCAAGGCAACTACAGGGCAGTTAAGCTAGAGCTTAGCTACAGCTCATGCAAACAAATAAGAGAGAGAGAGAGAGAGAGATAGCTTATGGTGAGAACAATCATGATCTACAGTAGGTAATTGTAGTGTAAGAATTACTGGTAGATAGAGAGAGAGAGAGAGAGAGAGAGAGAGAGAGAGAAGTTTATTCTATCCATTTATTGCCAAACACCTCAATCCCCGAAGGGATTGACACAAATGAATCGCCTCCAAGCTCCTCTGACCTCCATTATTGTGGTCATATTTGTTTTCTTTGTTTTTTTTATATTCCAACTACTCCCTCTCGGGCATAGGCTGAGAGCCTGTACATTCAACATTTCTACATTGAACGGTGAAGCCCGTGAGGTCTCGTTCCAGTCTAAGGGGTGACATGTGAAACCCTTTTTGCTGCAACCAGGCCGTGCCATCTTGCCTTCGCAGGATGCATAGGGCTTAGTTGCTCACTCACGGCTCGAAGCAGCCGTGTATAATATGTTGGATAGGATAGGATAATATGTTGATATAGTTCATAAAGACTATTTGAATAGACTACATTATAATTCAGGGGGGATTTCCACTTGAGGATTTTTTTTTCTGGACCCCTTTCTCCCTCATGTTTAGCCCCATTGCTTTTGAGATTTTATGATGTTCACCTCATTGGTTTGTCGATTTTAAGAACTTTCGCTCCATTTTTATCAAATTTAAGACCTTTCGTGCCATTTAGGTGTATTTTTTTTTCCTGACGAGCGATAGAGTATGTGCCCGAGTATATAGATACATAGGTAGATAGATCATAATGTGGGTGCATAATTATTTGACAGAGTGTGGGTGTGTGTGTAATATAATAATGATAATAATGAAAATAATAATAATGATGATTATGATTATTGGTTTATTTAAAATTAAAAAAATAATAATAGGAAAAGTGGGGATTGGGCCTGAGCATATAGCATAATATATAGCAATAGGTTTATTTAAAGAAAGGCAGCCTGGTGAGCCTGTGTGTGTGTTTGTAATAATCAGTGTTATAGCATAGGATAGTGGTAAATCTCCTTAAGGGAAATGGGCCGTTTTTCTGGTCCCCCTTCTTCCTCATGCTTAGCCCCATTAGTTTTCAGATTTTAAGAAGTTGTTGTTGTTGTTGTTGTTCCCTAAGCTGCCTGGCCGAACAGCCCCGAGTCCCTGAGAAAGGCCATGGCCACGATCGGGCTTTCCCACAGAGCTCTCATTGAGTGTAGATTGTGTTGTTGGCGTAAGTGGTTGTGTGAAATGCAGTCTTCTATGATGTGTTTAATGGTATGGGGTGCTGTGTTACATCCCGGGCAGGTGTCGACAACGGAGTCATCCAGCCTCTTCTGATAGCTCAGGAGAGCTGGATGGTGTCCGCATCTCAGCCTGGCCAGGTGGACTCTGTCCTCGCGAGGAAGGGAGGATTCGGAAGGATGGATTTCGGGAGGTCGTGCATGCAGCTGCGTGTTGTCTGTGAGTGAGTGGATGGATCGGTGAGAGATATGAGTATGGATGTGCTTCTGGAAGTTGGTTCGGGGTGGGCAGGGAGGGAGAGAGGACAATAATTGTGTGTGATACCGTGTGCTGGGTGTTGTTTTGATATTTCTTGGTGTCTGTGGGTGTGTTGCCATGTAGTTTAGTGGGTGGTCTTGGTTCGTGGAGGCTGCTGCCAGGAATTGAGTGCCTCTCATGTCCAGATGGTCTTTGACTTTGAGGATTTTGGTTTCTTGATGTAGGTGATCTGTGGGTGCAGTAGCTGTGCAGCCTGTAATGATCTTCAGGGCTTTGTTTTGAATAGTCTGTAAGGTCTTATGATGTGTTTCAGCTAGGTTAGAAGCCCAGGCTGGGCTTGCGTATTCCATCACTGATCTTATGTATTGTTTATATACTGTGGTGGTAGTTTCTTTGTTGTGTCCAAATTTTGTGTGAGCAAGTGACCTGAGGGCGTTAAGTCTGGGTGTCAGTTTCTTTTTAATGTTTGTGGTGTGCTGTTTGAATGTCATATGAGTATCATATGTTACTCCTAGGATTTTGGGTGTGTGTGTATGTGTTAGGGGTGTGTTGTTTATGGTGAGTTGAGGGATGTATTCGTGTTCTCCTGTCCAACTTGTGAGCAGGGTTGCGGTGGATTTGGCTGGGGCTAGATTAAGTCTGTTTGTAGTGCACCAGCCATGTAGTGTGTTGAGATAGGGTTGAAGGAGATCTGTTGCTCTTTTTGGGTCATGGTGTGTGCATGTGAGTGTTATGTCATCTGCATAGGAGGCTAAGTTTATTTGGGGCGTATTGGGTGTAGTTATATCGTGCATGTACAGATTGAAGAGTGCGGGCGATAGGACGGATCCTTGTGGGACTCCGTTTGGAAAGTTTCTGATTTTAGAGGACTGACCGGCAAAAGATACGTGTGCACATCTGCCTGCTAGGAAGTTGGCCAGCCACCGTTTTGTGTTGTTGTGCATGTTTGTGTTGTAGATTTTGTTTGTTAGGTTGTGGCGGGGGATGGCATCGAAGGCTTTACTAATGTCGAGTGTGGCTAATAGTGATCTGTGTGGTGGTCTAGCTGAATTGATGCCGTCGAAAGCTCTTTGTGTAAGGTCTGTGAGAAGAGTGTTTGTGGAGTGCAGTGGCCTAAAGCCATGTTGTGTTGGAGCTAGGGGTAGGTCAGGTGTAATTAGTTGTAATACTAGGCGTTCCATGACTTTGGAGGGGGAGCAAAGGAGTGTGATGGGGCGGTGCGAGGAGGGTAGCGTGGGGTCTTTGTTGGGTTTGGGGAATGTGATGATGATACCATGCTTCCAAATGTCTGGTATTGTGTTGTGTGAATAGCTGTAGTTTGATATGTTAGTGAGTGCTTGTATGCCTTGTGGTCCCAGGTGTCTGAGGTGTATGTTGCTTATGTTGTCTAGGCCACAGGCGGGTGAGTGCTTGAGATTGTTGATGATATGCTTTGTCTGGTGATTGGTGAAGGGTGTATAGTCAGGGTCTGTGGGGAATTGTCTCTTACGTCGGATGACACGTCGGTCGTCTTTGTGAGGTTTTAGGTGGCTGACATGTGAGAAGTGATTGATGAGAGTGTTTGCTTGTTGTTTACATGAAGGAGTAGAGTCTGTTGTTGTGATTGCAGCATGTGATTGTGTTGTGTTGCTGTTGGAAAGTGTGATGCTGTTTAGTGTTTTGTATAGTTTTTTGGGGTTTGTTTTGTGATCAAGTGTTTGTAGGAAGTTATTCCAATTTAGTTTTTGTTGTTCTTGTATTTTGTTGTTAGTTTGGGTGTTGAGTGCTTGAATTTGTTGTGTGATGTCTTGTGTGTGGGGTGCTGGGGAGTGTTTCAGTAAGTCGCGTTGTCTGATGAGGTTTTGAATTTCTGGTGTGAAGTTGGGGTTGTGTCTTTTTCTGTTACCTCTTGGAATGTGTTTCTTGTCAGCGTTTTGGATAGTTTTATTGAGTATGTGTACAGCATTGTTGATGTTAGTGATGGGTGTACTGTTTAGAGTTGTGAAGTGTTGTTCTGTCTCATTTGTGAATGCTTCCCAGTTAGCTCTTTTATAATTGGTGTATGTGTGTTTGTGGCTAGCTGGGGTGAGTCTGGTTTTGGTGGTGATAATGATCGGGAGGTGGTCAGAGCCTAAGGTTCTGACCACCCTCCAGGATGTTGTGGGGGCGAGTTCTGGGGAGCAAAAGGTGATGTCTGGAGATGATGGGTTATAGAGGGCTTGGTGAGGAATATGGGTATGTTGATGGATGTCGTTAAGGATGATGAGGTTATCGGTTTGGTTTTGTAGTACCAGCCCTCTGTCTGTGTCGGGGTTGTCGACAAACCAGGCCGACGTCTTGGCGTTGAAGTCACCACCCAGGATGATGTGTGGGGTGTGTGGGGTGTTTGTGATGTGTTGTAAGTGTGGTCTGTATTCATTTGGTACTGTAGGGGATGTTTGGGGAGGGATGTATGTGTTTATGATGGTTATGTTGGAGTTGTTACCAGTGCGTATTTTAATTGACTGTATTTCTGTTGTGTTATCATTTGGGGGGAGGAGTGATTTGGTTTGTACACTGGTTACTATGTATGATATTTCTTTGTGTACCAGGGTGATGAGTCCACCGCCCCCGCCGACAGCCCGGTCTTGTCTGATGGTGGTGAAATTATGAAATGTGGGTGTTTTTTGTGTTGTGCGGAGTTTTGTTTCTTGTAAGATGGCAATGTGTATGTTGTGTTGTTTGATGAAGTGTGAGAGTTCGTGTTTCTTTGTGTTGATGCCATCTATGTTCAGTTGAAGAATGTTAATGTTATGTGCACGATGTATGTTGGGTGCTGCTGCACGAGGATGGGGTGGGGGTGGGGGTGGGGGTGAGGGAGGGACTGGGGGTTGGGATGGGTGAGGTGGGGGTGGGGATTGGGGAGCAGGAGATGGGGGTTGGAATGGATTAGGATGGGGTGTGGTGTGTTGAGTTGAGGATGTGGATGGTATGGGAAGTTCACCCCATTAGTTAGTCGATTTTAAAACCTTTCGCCCAATTTCTATATCAATATCAAGACCTTTCGTGCCATTTAGGAGTTGAGTTTTTCCTGACGAGCGATAGCGAGCCTGTAATTGAAGAGTAACTGGCCTTTGGCTGGGACACTTTTGTGCCAAAAAATGTACGAACAATGGTCAGGGGTCCAGGGGATGTAATTTTAACACTTACGGTGCAGGCATGTTTCCGCCTATTTCCGCCATATTAGGGCTCATTGAGGCACTCCTGATTGATTAGGCAAGTGCCTGCATGAAATTTAATGTATTCAGGCAAAAACTAGAAGACAATAGCTTCAAAATGACACAAGAACGAGCTTCGTAGTTTGCGTGGTTCATCCGTAGCGCTACCATAGACATTCGCTAGAATTAACATTTCTCGCTAATTTTGTGGCATTTTTGCCGTGGCAGCATTGTATATCTAGCGAGACTCTGAATCAGACGCTTCAGTGCCTGGAAGAAGGACGGGTGGCCTGTCGAGCTCTCGCTCCCTCACACTCGATTTTACAGGCTTTAAGAGGCTTTAAAAGCCTGTAGATTGCTGTAAATTGCCATGACATTCCGAAACGTCTTGACACAGGGAATGGGTTAAGTTTGATGGAAGTCTAGGAAAAAAAAAAAAAAAAAAAAAAAAACTTCCTCTGTTTCCCCCTCCCCAGTCTGTTGGTCTTGGAGAAACCACATCATCCTGGGTGAGCTTGGTGCCACAGGCTGAGGACCACGGGGCTACCCTCACCTTCCGCGGCCACAACCCCCTTATTATTAACCTTCCTCTCCTTCCCCCTTCCCAGTCTGTTGGTCTTGGAGAAACCACATCATCCTTGGTGAGCTTGGTGCCACAGGCTGAGGACCACGGGGCTACCCTCACCTGCCGCGGCCACAACCCCCTTATTATTAACCTTCCTCTCCTTCCCCCTTCCCAGTCTGTTGGTCTTGGAGAAACCACATCATCCTGGGTGAGCTTGGTGCCACAGGCTGAGGACTACGGGGCTACCCTCACCTGCCGCGGCCACAACCCCCTTATTATTAACCTTCCTCTCCTTTCCCCTCCCCAGTCTGTTGGTCTTGGAGAAACCACATCATCCTGGGTGAGCTTGGTGCCACAGGCTGAGGACCACGGGGCTACCCTCACCTGCCGCGGCCACAACCCCCTTATTATTAACCTTCCTCTCCTTTCCCCTCCCCAGTCTGTTGGTCTTGGAGAAACCACATCATCCTGGGTGAGCTTGGTGCCACAGGCTGAGGACCACGGGGCTACCCTCACCTGCCGCGGCCACAACCCTCATATACCTGGCAACGCAGCTATTACTTCAACCGTCCTACAGATTACTTGTTAGTCTTCTTATGTATACTATGAACAATTGAACATACTAGGGTAGACCTAGAAAGACGTGGGATCAGGTGCTTCGGCCCTACAGATTATTTGTTAGCCTTCTTATGTATACTATGAACATACTGTGGTAGACCTAGAATGACGTGGGATCAGGTACTCCGGCAACAACCCTCACATACCTGGCAACACCGCTATCACTTCAACCATCCTACAGATTACTTGTTAGTGTTCTTATAGATTATACTGTAGACCTAGAAAGACGTGGGATCAGGTACTCCGGTCCTACAGATTACTTGTTAGTGTTCTTATATATACTATGAACATATTGTGGTAGACCTAGAACGACGTGGGATCAGGTACTCTGGCCAGAACACTCACATACTTGGCAACACAGCTATTACTTCAACCGTCCTACAGATTACTTGTTAGTCTTCTTTACAGACCATTTGCACTAGCCCTTTTTGCGTTACAGAGGTTAGAGTTCATTATTTCTGGGCTATTTACTTGGAACAGGGCATAATACTCCCATATCTTTTAATGGTGTAATGGTGTCTTGATGGTGTAATGGTTAAAGTGTGTTAGTTCTGTATGTGGTGTCCTTGGTTCGAATCCCTGGAAGATCACATGCATTAATTAATTTAATTTAGAAGGTTGTTAGTGTTAACCCGTGGAGCTCCGGCTAGTTTTGTAATGTTTGTTCACCAGAACCCGGCCGGTTTTCAAAAAATGGTTTTATTCCAGAAACAATAGCGAATGGGTTAGGAATGAAGGAAAAACCACGAAAAACCGCTCAAAAAGCTTAAAGAATGGTCCTACAGAGCCCCCGAAAACGTATTTTACAAGAGTAAAAAATTGAAGGCAATTACCACAAAAAAACAGGTTATTGCGTGCTCACGCACACGCACGTGGACTTTGAGAGTTTTCAACCATCGGCACGGTTGCGTGGGATACGTACACAGTTCCCATACAAATCTGAGCCCTCTTGAGTGGCTACACCTGAGGTTACGGTCGGCGCAATTAGGGTGACGCGTCAGACGCGTCTCTGGGGCTGTGCGTTACATACATCGCCGACGCGTCAGACGCGTCGCTGGGGCTGTAAGGGTTAAGAAAGATATTACATACTATACTGTATATGTTTTCATGCTGAATAGTATCAATATATCACATACATATTGATACATATGCTTGAGTGTTACATGTGGACCAAACCTTTTTTCTCCTGACAAAAGTAAAAATACACAATCACAATTATCACTAAAGTTAACCCAAGAAATGTACACTCTCTAAACATTGTCAATTCATTTATTGACTGGACCATTTTTTCGGATTGGAAATTTTCAATCAGTCACATCATTAATTAAAAACACTGTCAGCCAAGTCACATATATAATAAGGGTTACAATTTAATTTGATTACAGCAAGACAAATAGTATGACAAAACTTAGCAACCTTTCTTTTCCAGTCTCCCCCAGAGTTATCCTGAAGCGAGGGTACAGCCAAACAGAACAGCCGGTCACAGAAGGAGAGGATGTGTTCTTTGAGTGTGAGGTGGCCAGCAATCCTCCACCACACACTTATAAATGGTTCAAGGATGTGAGTATAGAACCCTCCACCACACACTTATAAATGGTTCAAGGATGTGAGTATAGAACCTTTCACCACACACTTATAAATGGTTCAAGGATGTGAGTATAGAACCCTTCACCACACACTTATAAATGGTTCATGGATGTGAGTATAGAACCCTCCACCACACACTTATAAATGGTTCAAGGATGGGAGTATAGAACCCTTCACCACACACTTATAAATGGTTCAAGGATGTGAGTATAGAACCCTTCACCACACACTTATAAATGGTTCAAGGAAGTGAATGTATAGAGCAGCTTCAGGGCATGACGTAGATTGGGCTTAGTTTTATTCTAGAATAGATCTATGGTAATTTACAGATTAGCCTGTTTGTAAAACTCGGCTGGGAATGTCCAAAGCAGTTCTAGGGTACAAAGGAGTACAAAGGAAATCAAGCAACAACATATCTAGTGACCCTTCTAGGCTGCTTGTTCTCCAAAACACTGAGGATCAAGTGTCCAAACAGTGGTTTAGAGTGGGTAAGGGAACATTGGAAAGGGAATTACTGCCCTGGAACTAATGTCCGTGGCAGGTATATTACAAATCTCATGCTATGTTAAACACTATATTTGTTTATTGAATATTTCCGAACACCTTTAACCACATTTTCAGAGTTTGTTTATCCCTCAATCAATAATCACTGTCTCAGGTTTATCCTATTGCAGTATACGCAAGTCAATTTAAGTCATTGGTTGGCTTGGGCATGAGGCAAAGTCAGCATTGTAGAGTGCCTGCCAGCGCTCATCAAAGATTCGCTTAACCCCTTCAATACCGTTACCGCCCTTTCAATTTTATCCTGGCTACTATTAAACCATAGTATTCAGTATAAAAAGGACCTCCAGCAATTAACAGGTCTCAAATGATCTCGCTTAACCCTTTAAACTACCACAGATCCTTCTTAAACTACACACAATCGTCTAAATATAGCTAGAATATAACAATAAACACGTGACAGTACAGAAGGGGTTTATTCATAGGATAGCTTGTGTATTGTAAATATTAACTCCAGCACGATGACAGTTTTATATCATTAACTCTTGCTGAATTAGACTTTTGTATGCAGCTTAAAAGTGGCCTATATTATTCAGAGGATTTTTTTAGTCCTGAAGGTAGATAATAAGCTACAGAAAATTGTCTATTGATAAAATAGAAGAATTATGTCTTCGTGTTGAAGGGATCAACCAATAATCTGATGCTGTACTGGTATATGTTGTAGGGAGAGGAGGTGGTGCAGGATCAGAGGGCTGGGGTGCTGATATCAACCAATAACCTGTTGTTGTACTGGTATATGTTGCAGGGAGAGGAGGTGGTGCAGGATCAGAGGGCTGGGGTGCTGATATCAACCAATAACCTGTTGTTGTACTGGTATATGTTGCAGGGAGAGGAGGTGGTGCAGGATCAGAGGGCTGGGGTGCTGATATCAACCAATAACCTGTTGTTGTACTGGTATATGTTGCAGGGAGAGGAGGTGGTGCAGGATCAGAGGGCTGGGGTGCTGATATCAACCAATAACCTGTTGTTGTACTGGTATATGTTGCAGGGAGAGGAGGTGGTGCAGGATCAGAGGGCTGGGGTGCTAATATCAACCAATAACCTGTTGTTGTACTGGTATATGTTGCAGGGAGAGGAGGTGGTTCAGGATCAGAGGGCTGGGGTGCTGATATCAACCAATAACTTGGTACTGCAGATGGTTCGACGTACGTCAGCTGGTAACTACACTTGTACAGCTACCAACACCCTCAACACCACCACCAGCAACCCACTCGTCCTCAATATTAAATGTGAGTACTTCAGAGATGCTATGTAGTTACTGCAATGAATCCTTCTGCTGTTTACCTTTAATATATTTCCTTTCATGTAGGCCTAGTTCCATGTTTCCATTTCTATTTTCTTTCAGTCCATTTTTACCTTGGGCATTCACGCAGCATCCTTTAATCCTCTTACTGCAACCATCTCCCCTCTTTTCTATTTTGTTAATTTGTTGCCTGTATTTCTGTATACCCCCAACAACTAATTTTCCCATCTAACCTTCCCCTCCAATATAGCCTTACGTTGCCCTCTTTCTACTTGATGTCTTCTATGTTGAATGCTTTGTTCATTCACTTGACCTCTTGATGGTTATGATGCATTTTAGCAGTATATTCTGGCTATTATTATAGGATTTTATTCTGTTTAGGATGTGCATTATTTGGTTTACACTTATACACATATTGTTGTTGTTGTTGTTGTAGTTCCCCAGACTGTCTGGCCAAGCAATCCTGAGTCCGGTTGACCGAAGCCGCGCCAGATGCTCGGGGCCATGATGGATGGTTAGATGATATCTGTCTCTGAGAGGGCAGCGGGGGAGGGGATCATCAACCCATGGGCTTGCACCCACGGGTCAATGTCCCTACCATCGGCAGCCCTTAATTTGCCACTTAATCGGGCGATCTCGCCAGCACCTAGAGGGAAAAGTAGTACAGGAAAAGAGACAGATATAAACGGCTAAGGTAGGGTAGAGAATGCCAAACCTCACTCTGGATAAGACAAGCCCTCACCTGTCACACATATTGTTGTGTTTGCAGGCAATTTTACCCTGTTCATTATAGGTAGCCCAACAATCACAACCTCTAACTTCTATAACTCAAACATGACTGGAGTAATCATGCAAATATTGTTTACCATTTGGCAAGAGCCTGCCAGGGAATAGGTGTGGACGTGTACAGCCCATTTTATCTAGCTCTTTTTGAGTTACAGAGGTTAGGGGTCAGGATTTATAGCCTACCTGTAATGAGTGAAGTACAATTATAAGGCCATTTCGTCTTATGATTGCAGTAATTAAGACCCAACTAGTTGTGGCAGTGCATATCACTCACTATCACACTATGACATGTATCCTACTTTAGTACTTAGTTGCTACTGTTTGTGTTTGAGGTGTATGTATGTATGGCATCAAGCTACGTGATCACGAGTCGGTGCAGGTGGTAGTGGATGGAATTGATTCCAAATTAAGCCATTACTTTTAAGCACCTCGGTGGTCTAGTGATAAAGGTGTTGAAGTGCTGCTTTACTGGCCTGGGTTCGAGCCCAGGTTGGGTCGTGTCACAAACATATTAAAGATTCCCTCCTGAGGAAGAGCGTTATGCTTTTGTTATGCTCAGATTGTTTATAAGACCTGTTTAATATATTCTGACTAACTTGCAAATGTGTATACTAGTTTTGTGTTTCCTCTAAATATTCCAGATGGTGATCACAGCAGAGGATGAAGATGTAAGACTGATCTGCGTAACTGCGTCCCTTCCCTAGACTTACCCCAGATATGTCTGACCTGTCTAGTTGTTTCCCTCCCCCAGACCTCTCTGTGTGTGTGGACGGTCCCCAGACAGTGATCGTGGCCGAGGGTGAGGATATACGGCTGACCTGCCTAGTTGTTTCCCTCCCCCAGACCTACCTGTGTGTGTGGACGGTCCCCAGACGGTGATTGTGGCCGAGGGTGAGGATGTACGACTGACCTGCCTAGTTGTTCCCTCCCCCAGACCCGCCCGTGTGTGTGGACGGTCCCCAGACAATGATTGTGGCCGAGGATGAGGATGTACGACTGACCTGCGTAACTGCTTCCCTTCCCTAGACTTACCCAAGATATGTCTAACCTGCCTAGTTGTTTCACTTCCCCAGACCTGCCTGTGTGTGTGGATGGTCCCCAGACAGTGATCGTGGCCGAGGGTGAGGATGTACGACTGACCTGCGTAACTGCTTCCCTTCCCTAGACTTACCAAAGATATGTCTAACCTGCCTAGTTGTTTCCCTTCCCCAGATCTGCCTGTATGTGTGGACGGTCCCCAGACAGTGATAGTGGCTGAGGGTGAGGATGTACGACTAACCTGCCGGGTGGACGCCAAGCCCGAGGATGACTTGCGCTTCACTTGGTACTTCAACAACACGCTGGACACGGTGGAGGTTGAGAGGCACAGAGTCCAAGTCCGCACGGGGCTCAGCTACCTCGACTACACCCCAAGGTACAGTACAGTCATTGAACATTACAGGAAATCCAATATTGATCTGTTCCTCAAACTATAATGTAACCTTTCCAAATTTGTAATCCATAAATTAGTTTGTTTGTGTGTATTTCTCTGAAAGTAGCAAACAAGCGCATTTTTACGAAACGCCTACTTTTAGGTGAATCCTATTATGTTTTACACTTTCGGTGCAGTTGAAATTCTGAAACATTTGCAGTATTACTTAATGTTGCGTTTGCTTGTTTAAATATTATTAAAGATTTCCAAATATAATATCCTGCTGACGTCTACTCTGTACAACTTGTTTCTGAGTTTATAGAAGGTATATTAAGATGTTTCATTTGCGGTACTTGATGAAAGGATTTTTTTTTGTTATATTAGTGTGTTCATTATTTAGTTTACCGACTACTAGCAATGGATATCGTATGTTCTAAAAAAAAAAAAAAAAAAAATACCCCTATGCATGCCATACATCAAAAACTACCACCAAAATAATGCCATACAATATAACATATATACAGTATATATATATATATATATATATATATATATATATATATATATATATATTTATATATATATACTGTAGGCATAGGGTTAAAGCCTTACTTAACCTCTCGGCTGCGCAGCCACTGTAGTATACACCATAACCCTGTGCATAGGTATTTTGATTCATTGCTCACTAAAATCGTTAATTTACTGTAAATATAATTAATACTTATCCATATGCGCCTATTTTATGTTTAATATGAAGATAGTAACATGTGACAACAATAAAACAAGTGGGAATAGTGTTTAGATGGTCAAAATCGCGAATAAATACCGAGCGGTCCATTCACAAAATGTGGAGCAGAGCAAGGCAACCCCACCTCTCGCGAGGTCTGAAGCATGACTGAGTCTCTCACTCCACCCTCTACCTTACCCAACAGACTCGCTAGTCACATAACCACACCCTGCAACCGGCTTGCAGATGTTAGCACAAAAATATACCAAAGAATAAGGGAATAACAGGGAAAATAGGTGATAATTGAAGAGGGGGGGGGGGAGGAAAGGAGGGGACTTTGACACATGTGAAGGAGTGATTGGAGGTATGGAGGGGAATTATCTCATTTAAACACAATTTTGTTTTAAAAGTGCCACTGGGGTGTTTTAAGTGTGTTTTTTTAGGGCTAGGATCTTAAGAGTCTCCCCGCAGTCGCCCAGTAAAACCTCTTAAGAGTCTCCCCGCAGCTGCCGGGTTAAAGCAAATCTTACGAACCACTCCTCCAAGCCCTGGATCAATGTAGCTGGGTCGGAAAAATAGCTTCTTAATTTTCCTGTTACCACACGCCATATACTGTATATGTATTTCTTATGTTATTGACCAAACCGATTAGAGTAAGGTATTTTTTGTTTTTCATAGTCAGGCCATTTAGTAAAAAATTAATAATTTGTGTCTGCACTGAGGTCGTAATTTTACAAATTTATAACCAAAGATCCTCTCAGAAAACTATGTCACATTCATTTTCATAAACCCTTACACAATCTCATATAGAGACACTCTATAAATAAACTCAAACTCGATCAGAACCTCCCCACACATATCCTCTCCCATGCACCCACAGACTCTATCCCATACTCCCAATCTCTCCCCACACACATCCTCTTCCATACACTCACACACCCACAGACACCCAAACTCTCCCCCACAAAGCCAGCCAGCCCCACACACATCCTCTCCCATGCACTCACACTCCCACAGACACCCAAACTCTCCCCCACACAGCCAGCCAGCCAGCCCCACACGCATCCTCTTCCATACACTCACACACCCACAGACTCCCAAACTCTACCCCACACACATCCTCTCCCATACACTCATACCCCAACAGACTCCCAAACTCTCCCCCACACACATCCTCTCCCATACACTCAAACACCCACAGACTCCCTAACTCTCACCCACACATATCCTCTCCCATACACTCACACCCCCACAAACTCTCCCTCACACATCCTCTCCCATACACTCACACACCCACACACTCCCAAACTCTCACACACACACATATCCTCTCCCATACACTCACACACCCACAAACTTTCCCCCACACAGCCAGTCAGTCAGCCCCTCACGCACCAATTATCCCGTACATAAACTGGTGCGGGAGTCCCTCAGTAAACAAACAGGCCGGGAAACAAATGACCCTCAGTATCAGGGAGGGAAGAATATCGCTGGTTGGTTGTTTGGTTATCAACTCTGCGAAGCAGAGTGGTATCACTCATACAGATCCCGCCTGTATACTGTGCACCACCAGTCAGCTTGTCTGTAGTCGTCCATTGCCTCGTCCGTCCGGAAACTCCTGTTAGACAGTTCGATGGATTTTCACCAAATTTCACAGGTATATCCATTTGGTCAATGCAAAGGTAAATAAAAAAGAAATGTTCAATTTAACTTAAAGGTTAAGGTCAAAGGTCAAGGTTAAAAATAAGGTCAATATTTCATATTTTATTAGACGTTACTCAAATCTCTTAATTTTCATTATACAAGTTACTGGTAACTTTGATATCTTATTGACCAAATTAGAGATACATATTCTAAAGGGTAAGGTCAAAGGTCACAATAAATTATTTACTAGTATTTCTTATACTAACTGTTAGATTCTCACTAGGCTTACCATGTATATTTGGAATACCTAGGCCAAGGTCATAAAATAAACTATAACATTTCATATGAAAGGTCAACGTAAAATAAAAGGTCAATATGCTAGTATATTTACTTTTCATGCAAACTTAACAAAATTTGATCGGATAGTTGCACTTTAAATGTAAAAGAAAAAAATACATTTTGAGATACATGTTATAAAGTTCAAGATAAAGGTCAAAGGGCAAGGTCAACTATTATATTAATAATATATATGAAACTAACTGATGGAATTTCATGAAAATAGGCATGCTTATTTGATTTTCCTGGGCAACGTCAATGGAAACAAAAATGTACGCTTACATAAAGGTCAAGGTCAAAGGTCAAGGTCAACTTGTATTATTAATTAATAAAGATGCTTATTACTTAAATAACATATACATATAATATTTCATATATATATATATATATATATATATATATATATGTATTGTAATAGTTAAGGTCAAAGGTCAAAACAAGAGTATTTGTCATTATCCCTAAACTCCTCCTAGACTGTTTAACTTAATGACTGCGGGCTGTTATATATAAAATACTGTCATCACTGCGGCACTTGTCATATGACAATTGCCAAATGTCTGCCTAGAACAAGGCCTGGGAGGCAGGTGAGCGAGTATAAGCAGCGCGGAACGGTCCTATTGATAGCTCCACGTGTATGGGCGGTGACTAGTGACAGTGGGAGACATCTCCAATTCCCTTACAGACTTGGGGATAGCGAAAACCGCTAATTTTTACAGATTGAGCATCACCTGTGCAATATTGTTTCACGGCAACCAGTGGCCGTACAGACATAATACAGGTGTCATTGGAAAGGTCTATTCCTCTGCTTTGAGGGATATATCATTGAAATATGTTCTAGCTCTTGTTTATACATGAATGTGCAGGGAATGAAGGTTACTTTTAGTCCAAAACCCCCGTATGGCAGTGGTGACCAAGCAATTGTCATATGACAAGTGCCGCAGTCATTGCGTTAATGCATTTCCACCAAATGGTTCAGGCAAATTCATTTGGTCAAAGCGACAACCATCCAAAAGTATGTTTTTTCTTTTCTTTTTAGTCAAAGGTCATAGGCCTAGGTCACAGTATATGGCCACTATTTCTTATCTATAAGGTTTTATATGAATTACACCATATTCATAACACTAATGTTGATGTTAAGCTAACTAAATTCTTGATAAGAATTTCTAAGGTCGAAGATCAAGGTCAAAGGTAAAAATTAGATTTTTATAATAACTATAATAAGTATTTCATAAAACTGTACGATTTTCACTAGACATATCATGTATATTCGGAATACCTAGGCCAAGGTCATACAAGAATATACAAAATTCCATTTGATAGGTCAAAGTCACAGGTCAAGGTCAAATATAAGGTTAATATACTAATGTCTTGAATATTCAATCAAACTTCACAATATTCGTTTGAGACAGTTGTGCTTTAAATGAAAATCAAAATGTTAAATTTTCAGACATGAAGGTCAAGATGAAGTTCAAAGGTCAAGGTCAGCTATTCCTTTCATACCTCTGAAACTAATTGATGATCTTTAATGAAATTTTGCACACTTATTTGATTTTCCAGGGTTACATCAATGCAAACAAAAAATTAAATCCTACATAAAGATCAAGGTCACAGGTCAAGCTTAAAAGTAAACCTTCATCATAAAAAAAACCTCAAATATCGATAAGCTGACTGTTAGTTGCATTTTGCTTAAATAACATATATATAAATTTCATATAAACATTTTAATACTTAAGGTCAAAGGTCAAGGTCAGAGATCAAAAGAAGTGTTAATCGTTTCCATCAACTCTTCCTAGACTGTTTAGCCCTTTCTGTACCGGAGACGTCTTTTAACATGATATTATAGCTAAAATTAGACAATTTTGTGGAGCTGAAGAAGGATCTGTGGTAGTAAAAAGGGTTAATTAAGATATTTGAAAGCTTGTTAATTTGCTGGAGGCCCTTCTTAATCTGAATATAATCGTCTATTAACATCCAGTACAAAATGAAAAAGACAGAACTGGTACTGAATGGGTTAATGTATCGTCACCAAATGTTGCAGGCAAATTTGGATGGTCAATGCGACGATTGTACATTTTTCTTTTTTGCTATTCAAAGGTCAAGGTGAATGGTGGAGGTCAAATGTGAATATAAACATAAATATAATATAATTATAATATATATACATATATATATATATATATATATATATATATATATATATATATATATATATATTGTTACGTATCTTGATTTAAAAGTGGTTAACTAAATAAAGCAAGATAGAACAGAGAATAAGAAAGGGTATCAAACAGCTGAAGGCCAATAGAACTTAAAATGTAAAAGTTCGTTATGTTGTTACTTGCTTTCCGTTAGCTGTTGGGACCGTTATCCTTTATACTCTGATACACTTCAATTATTTTTAATCATGAAACTATTTAAAGTTATATAGAATTATTTTAATGTTTAATGTTAAGTAGGCTACTAATTACGAATAGAGAAAAGCTTGGTGTGTAAGTAAGGACTTTAAGTAATGATAACCTAATTATATACTAAAGTAATTAATCTGGATTATCATTAAAGTATAAATATTATCAAGATCTTTTCATATATACTTAATTTAGTTTGTTAACCGTTTAAATATTATGTTTTACTCTTTTTATCTTATCTCGTTATTCATTTAATCCTTGTCCTCTTTGCGTATCGTAAATCATTATTATTATCATTATTAGGTTAGCCAATTAGTTTTTCTTATTCTTTCTTATTAATGCAAGACTTTTACTGAATCAATATAATAGATCAGGGAATATATAAAGTCACATGTAAAATGGAATTGTATTTATAAAATAAGTAAAGTATTTAACAATCAAACAAAATAAGAAATGAAAGACATTAATATTAGGTCATGGCTAATTGGTAGGAAGCAGAGAGTCAGCATAAATGGTATGAAGTCAGAATGGGGAGCAGTCAAAAGTGGTGTCCCCCAGGGATCTGTATTAGGTCCTCTGTTGTTTTTTATATACATAAATGACCTTGATTTAGGTATAACTAGTAGGATAAGTAAATTTGCAGACGATACCAAAATGGGGAGAAAAATTTATTCAGATAGAGATATAGAGTGACTGCAAAGGGATCTAGATACCTTACACGAATGGTCAGTAAATTGGCAGATGAAGTTTAACATTGACAAATGCAAGGTATTAAAGATAGGGAAGATGCACACAAATGTTAAATATACACTAGCTAATATGGAATTAGAAAACTCAAATTGTGAGAAAGATCTAGGTGTGTTTGTTAGCAATGATTTGAAGCCTAGAAAACAGTGTATAAGCGTTCGAAACAAGGCAAACAGGATTCTCGGGTTCATCTCTAGGAGTGTGAGTAACAGAACTGCTGTTGTTATCTTAAAACTTTATTTGTCATTAGTGAGACCCCATATGGATTATGCTGTTCAATTTTGGTGTCCTTATTACAGAATGGACATAGATTCATTGGAGAGAGTACAACGTAGAATGACAAAAATTATCCATAATATTAGAAATCTTCCGTTTGAAGAAAGGTTGAAGAAATTAGGCTTACATTCGTTAGAGAGACGTAGAGTTAGAGGGGAAATGATTGAGGTATTCAAGTGGGTTAGTGGGATTAATAAAGGGGGACATGACAAATGTAGTAAAGCTCAGTGATAGCGAAAGAACTCGTACAAATGGTTTCAAATTAGATAAATTTAGTTTCAAGAAAGATATAGGCAAATATTGGTTTGGTAACAGAGTTGTAGATAGGTGGAATAGGCTACCAAGTGCTATAGTGGGATCAAGAACGATAGGGAGCTTTAAGATACAATTAGATAGGCATATGGACGAGATGGGTTGGGTGTGAGGGTGATCTGTCAGGTGTGACCCAGGTGTGGGGATCTGCAGATCCCCGTTTTTCTGACCTATGACCGTTTCGGTGAGGTAAGTCCTAATGGTGTTTTTAAGCTGGGCTTATAATTGGGGTTGGGTGAGACAGGGAAATGCCTTGTGTAGGCCAATCGGCGTTCTGCAGACTCCCATTTTCTTGTGTTCTTGTGTTCTTATAAGATTTCAGGATCGTTTTGTATTCGTTCTGATTTCACTTAAAGTATAAAATGAAGGTATAGCTCAGTAGGATTAAGTCACAATATAATTTATAGGACTTCTTACAATGCTTAATTACTAATGACAATAGCTTTACATCAAGTCATTTAAGTATTAACAGATAAAGTAGTGACTATCACACCAAATCTCCACTATTCAATATTCAATCACAAAATTATATCTAATCACAATATTATATCTATTCACAAAAGTAAACACCAATCCAAAATATATGTTTCCAATCACAAAATCTTAAATCAATAATGAGGCTATGTTTCCGACATACCTCTGGTTAATTATTAACAGTCACGGGTTTCCTACCGGGTAGAGGTGACAAGCATACGCCCTATAAATAAAATAAGATAAACCCTATACAATAATTATACAAGCCTGTCTCTTCTCCATGCAGCTCTTTACTCCCCACAGCTCAGACTGTAACTGATTTGATCTGACTGACTGATTGATGGCTAGAGTAAAGATAGAAACAGACTGATAATGGATTGGAGGAATTTGGGACTTTGGAATGGAAGACTATTTGGAGGGTTAACTTGGAGGGTATTGGGGTGTGTAATAATAGGTGAAGAATAGATAGAAGTTAGAAATATAGTTAGAGAGTAAAAGATTCTGGGCTCAACCAGAACGCTTCATTGTTAACATTATATAATATTCAGTAATTTAAATATATTTTAGTAGTCAGTCTTACTTTGTTACATCATTTCTATATATGTGTTGCCCTGCTCGTCCATTATTAAGTTAATTGTACAAAAAGCCAGTTTTAATTTAGATAAACATTTCAGTGAACACCTGTTGCGTATTATACTTTAATATACATACAATATATATATATGTAACGAGTCAATACAATAAAACAGAAAACAATTTAATTGATCACTAAATGATACATTATAATTGATACATACAATAGAGTATGTATTGTTGGAATAGCATAATGTATATATGAACACTCCTGTATTCTCTCCTTACCTTTTTTTTTTTTTTTTTTTTTTTTTTTTTTGATCTATCAAATATCTGGCTATTTATATCCTTCTCTGTCCACGCTAGTCTAGTCAGAAGTCAGGAAACACGTGCCTAATCCAATCATTGACAGGCTGTTGGCGTCTGCCAATCAGGCGAGGACAGGTGTGTGAGAGCCAAACAGATGTTAGAAGTAGGTGGGAGAAGGGGGGTTGCTCAACACGTCACAGCTGCCCCGCCCCTCTCACACATCTTTGGCGGGAAACAGCTCTCTCTCTGTATCTCGTTGTCACGGGAACCAGGTAGAAAAAAGGAGGGAGAACCAGCATGGGCGCTTTCTCTCTCTCTCTCTCTCTCTCTCTCTTTCTCTCCCTCTCACGCGTGCAAGTGTTTCAAGTCACGTACGCACTCAGGAAACTCGCCATGAGGTGTGGTACAGTCACGAACCACAGCTTGGTGTCTGGTCACACCAAGACTTCTTGGTTGTCTCCAGATGTTACAATATATATATATATATATATATATATATAATACAGTTTTGAAAAAATATTCGAGGCGTTTTATGAAGCTTCGGATTCCACTCGAATCTGCTCAAATATCGAATTATCGGCGTGGACATGATATCATGCCTGTTTTCCAAATAGGCCTATCTAACCTATTATTTTTACAGTACAACTGTTACACACCAATATTGTCAGTAATAGTCGATGACGTTATAATTGAGACAATGAGCAATGATTAAGGAAACTTCACTTCACACACACACACACACACACACACACACGTCTCCCTTTGTCACCTTATTTTATTTACCTTACATAAACATGGAAATGAGAGGTTTATGTGTGTCTGTATGTATGTCTGTGTATGTCAATTATTTTCTTTAATCTCACTCTTTTATAACATTAGTGTTTGGTCAGGTTTGCGTGGTCACAATTGTACGGTATGTAACATTTGGGTCCTATAACTTTTCGTATTGCTCGATGACTCTTTATTCCTGAACATAACTGTACATGCAGTATACTATCTTCATTATATACGTAACAATTGCGCGAGAACGATCAGCCCCCAATAGAACTACGCTTCATAAACGATTAAATTACCTTCTGCTTCGTTCGGATACCCGACCCAGACTTGGGCATCAGCATTATGTCCCATGACCAGAGTTACAAATGTTACATATTCTGTTTACGCTAATATGTTGCTAATAATTAGCATTTTTCTGCTAACCACATAATATCGTCACCACATTCTAAGATACTTTTATTTCGTAATTACTAAGGTGTGAATAGGTAAACCCAAGCTTTCCCTTTAGCTAAGTCGATAATAAATAGGTTTATCATGTATTAATAATTAAGTGCTTTACTTGTAACCCTGTTTTGCTACATTTCTAAAAAGGCATTTATCTCTAAAATAACACATTTATGGGAAAAATGTGATACAACAATATATGTTTGTTTTCCATTTTACAATGTGTTCGTCATAGTCTGTAACAGTTGTTTCAATACACCCTATATATATATATATATATATATATATATATATATATATATATATATATAAATATATACCGTATATATATATATATATATATATATATATATTATATATATATATATACTGTATATATATATATATATATATATATATATATATATATATATGCAAATTCACAGCCGGACTCAAACCACCGACAGTCAGGCTGAGTGTCCATGCTCTAATCTACAACACATAAATGGCCTTCCCTAGGGTTAAGCGCCCCATTAATTACTATTTCCATTCACCTACTGTATGCATAGCCTCCGATAGTGCAGTTGGAATGATTGTACATGCTAAGATTGGTATGCAGGGTTCGAAACTGCATAATAAATCGTAGGCTTGTGCAGCATTCTTTAACTGTCTTCGTGGTGCAATGCATAAGTGTGTTGATTTTCGGTGTGAGCATCCTGGGTTCGAATCCCCGGACTGCCATTTTTTTTTTTTTTTTTTTTTCTATGTGATTGAGGGAGGCAAAAGGCATAACTGCCTATAGCGAGTGCCTCCCCCATAGTTGAAAGAGTGACAGGGCCAAAATCAAGGGACGTTCGAGCCAAAATACCTGGATACACGGAGTTTGAAGCAATTTAAGTCATAGGAAGAGGGAAAGACTGATTCTGGGAGAGAGTTCCAGAGCTCAGATGTTGAGTAGAAGAAAGTTTGAGAGTAACGTTTCACTCTTGGGTTGGAGAGTTGCACAGAGTAGGGGTGGGATTGAGTTGCAAGACGGGTACCACGTGCCCTACGTAAAGGAGGTGGTATGCACTGGGATAGCTCTGAGGAACACTGATTATTATAGTAGCGATAGAATAGCGAGAGAGATGCAACATTGCGGCGGAGAGAGAGAGATTGCAGAGAGTTGGTGAGTGGACGGGAGTTAATGATACGAAAGGCCTTCCTTTCAACTTTGTCTAGGAGAGCGGTGTGAGAGGAACCTCCCCACACATGTGAACAATACTCAATACAAGGGCACACTATGCCCCTGTACAGAGCAAGAAGCTGTGCAGGGGAAAAGAACCCCCTAAGGCGGTTGAGCACACCCAGCTTCTGGGAGGCTGCCTTAGCAAGACTGGTAATATGGTCCTTCCAAATGAGAGCAGAAGAAAAAGAGACACCAAGAATATTGAGAGAAGATGAAGGGTTGATTTTTGTATTGTTGAAGAATAAGGGATAGTCCGCTGGGAGATCCTGACGGGTAGATAGATGGAGAAATTGGGTTTTGGAAGCATTAAAGTTAACAAGGTTTTCTCTGCCCCAATTGGAAATAGTATTTAGATCAGAATTTAAGAGTTCTATGGCTTCATTACGTTTGTCGTTGAGGGATTGCTGGCTGGGGCGTTCTGAAAAACTAATGGAGCAGTGTAAGGTTGAGTCGTCTGCGTATGAATGGATGGGAATTAAGGTACAGTTAAGGAGATCATTTATAAAAATTAGAAAGAGAATAGGAGATAGGACAGAGCCCTGAGGAACACCGGAGTTTATAGGGTGAGGAAGTGAACAATGGCCGTCCACAACCGCAGCTATGGAACGGCCGGAAAGGAAATTAGAGACAAAGGCACAGATGGAGGAATAGAAACCGAAGGAGGGTAGTTTAGAAATTAAAGATTTATGCCAGACTCTATCGAAAGCTTTCGATATGTCTAGTGCAATAGAAAAAGTCTCACCGAAGTCCCGAAAGGAGGATGACCAAGAGTTAGTAAGATATGAAAGAAGATCACCAGTAGAGCGACCCTTAAGGAAGCCATACTGGCGATCTGAGAACAGATTATGAGAAGAGAAATGCTTAAGAATTTTGGAAGCAAGAATATGTGTTTGTTAATTTCATTAATCGAGTTTAGGAGTAAAGTTGGTTATTGGACAGAACATAAAAATTAATTCTGGTTCAGTAGTAGTTTATCGAGAGGCCTTCCCTAGAGTTAAGCGCCCCATTAATTACTATTTCCATTCACCTATGCATAGCCTCCGATAGTGCAGTTGGAATGATTGTACATGCTATGAATGGTATGCAGGATTCGAAACTGCATAATAAATCGTAGGCTTGTGCAGCATTCTTTAACTGTCTTCGTGGTGCAATGCATAAGTGTGTTGATTTTCGGTGTGAGCATCCTGGGTTCAAATCCCCGGACTGCCACATGTGTTTGTTAATTTCATTAATCGAGTTTAGGAGTAAAGTTGGTTATTGGACAGAACATAATAATCATACCGTGGTGCAGTAGAGTAAAGTATGGACACCCGTCCTGACTGTCGGTGGTTCGAGTACAGCTGGGAGTATATACACTTTTAGTAGTTCACGTGTATTTGCGAGATATAATTGAGATATATTTATATAGTATACATTGTATATATATTTTATTTTATTTATATTTTCTATGTATATGAGGGAGACAAAAGGCAAAACTGCATGTGACGAGTGCCTCCCCCACAGTGAAAATGGCCAAAATCAAGGAACGTTCGAGCCAAAATTTCTGGACACATGGAGTTTGAAACAATTTAAGTACTAGGATGACGGAAAGATGGATTCAGGGAAAGAGTTCCATAGCTCAGCTGTTGAATAGAAGAATGATTGGGAGTAACGTCTCACTCTTGAGTTGGAGAGCTGTACAGAGTAGGGGTGGGACTGTGTTGCAAGACAGGTACTACTTACCATACGTAGAGGAGGTGGTATGCACTGAGAGAGCTCTGAGGAACACTGATTATTATAGTAGCGATAGAATAGCAAGAGAGATGCAACATTACAGCGAAGAGAGAGAGATTGCAGAGAGTCAGTGAGTGGACGGGAGTTAATGATATGAAAGGCTTTCCTTTCTACTTTGTCTAGAAGTGCTGTGTGAGAGGATCCTTCCCACACATGTGAACAATACTCAATAAAAGGACGCACTGTGCCCCTGTACAGAGCAAGAAGCTGAGCAGGGGTAAAGAACCCCTTGAGGCGGTTGAACACACCCAGCTTCTGAGAGGCCACCTTAGCAAGAGTGGTAATATTGTCCTTCAAAAATAGAGCAGAAGAAAAAGAGACACCGAGAATACTAAGAGAAGATGAAGATTTGATTTTTGTATTGTTGAAGAATAAGGATAGTCCTCTGCGAGTTCATGGCGGGTAGATAGATGGAGAAATTGGGTTTTGGAAGCATTAAAGGTAACAAGGTTTTCTCTGCTCCAATTGGAAATGGTAGTTACATCAGAAGATAAGTGTTGTATGGCTTCATTACGTTTACTTTTGAGAGATTGCTGGCTGGGGCGTTCTGGGAAACAAATTGAATAGTGTAAGGTAGAGTTGTCTGCATATGAACGGATAGGACTGGAGGTACAGTTGAGAAGCTCATTTATGAAAATTATAAAAAAGAATAGGAGATAGGACAGATCCCTTAGGAACACCAGAGTTGATAGGATGAGGAAGTGAACGATGGCCGTCCACAACCGCAGCTATGGAATGACCGGAAAGGAAATTAGAGACAAAGGCACAGATGGAGGGATAGAAACCGAAGGAGGGTAGTTTAGAAATTAGAGATTTGTGCCAGACTCTATAAGGCCTTCGATATGTCTAACACAATAGAAAAAGTATCACCAATGTCCCGAAAGGAGGATGACCAAGAGTTAGTAAGATATGAAAGAAGATCACCAGTAGAGTGACCCTTAAGGAAGCCGTACTGGCGATCTGAGATTAGATTATGAGAAGATAAATGCTTAAGAAATTTGGAAGTAAGAACAAATTAAAAAACGTTAGATATACAAGAGATGAGAGCAATTGGACGATATTTGGAAGGTGGAGAGTGGTCACCCTTCTTTGGGACAGGTTGAATGAGAGCAAACTTCCAGCAAGAAGGGAAGACGTTAGAGGAGAGATAGATACGAAAGAGTTTGCCTAGGCAGGGAATCAGCATGGAAGTACAGTTTTTTTAGTACAACAGGAGGAAGACTATCCGTAGAAAGTACAACTTTAAAAGAGATTAAGATATTACGCATAAGTAAGAGAGTGGAGAGGGAAGAATAGAACCGGAATCATCCAAGGAAGAAGTGATGGTTGTGCCATCAGAGTGGAAAAGGGGAGGGAAAGACGAGGAAGAAAAATTGTTGGAGAGGTTTCTGGCTAGATGCCAGAAAGCTTGGAAAGAGATAGAGTTGGATAGTTCAGTGCATTTATTATTGATAAAGGAGTGTTTGGCAAGTCGAAGAACAGATTTGGCTTGATTCCGGGCAGAAACATAGGAAGAATGAGATTCTTGAGTTTTAAGGCGACGGTTCCGTTTGAATGTTTCCTCCTTATTGTGGACAGCAGTAGAACAAGCATAAGTAAAGCAAGATTTGTTTGTATTAGTCTGAGAGAAAGAAGATGGAATGTATGCCTCCATGCCCGATAGGATTACCTTTGGTAATGCGTTCAGCACTCTCCGAGGGTACCCGGCCACAAAAGCAAAAAATATTCCATGGGAAATCAAAGAAGTACTGCCGGAGAGCCTCCCAGTCCGCAGCGCCAAAGTACCACAAGCGCCGCTGGCTGGGAGGATCGTGTGGCTGTACTGGAGAGATGGGACAGGTGACAGAGATAAGTTTATGGTTGGAGGACCCCAAAGGAGAGAATAGATCGACAGTATAAGAAGAAAGGTTAGAAGTTAGAAACAAGTCAAGAATGTTGGGTCGAGCTCCGAAGTGATCCGGGATACGGGTGGGTTGCTGAACTAACGGCTTGAGGTCATTTAGGATAGAAAAGACGTAGGCTTGTTCACCAGGTTGGTCAGTAGTGTGAGAGGAGCGCCATTGGCGGTGTTGAACGTTGAAATCTCCCAAGATGGAGATTTCTGAAAACTGAGAAGTGGATAGAATGTGTTCCACTTTAGAATTTAGATAGTCGAAGAATTTGGGAAAGTCGGTAGAGTTAGGGGAAAGATAGACATCACAGAAATATTTAGTATGAGAATGGTAGGATAGTTTGAGCCATAAAGTTAAGAATTCAGAGGAGTCGAAATCGGGAATACGAGAGCAAGTGAGTTTGTTGTGCACATATGCACAACATCCGCCTTTGGCTTTGAAACTAGGATAGAGAAAGTAGGAGGATACAGAGTAGGGGCTGCTGGCAGTTGCTTCAGACACCTGCATTTCAGTGAGGAAAAGAAGATCAGGATTGTAGGAGGAGAGATGGTGTTCAACAGAGGACAGGCCGCGAATGTTACAAAAGTTAATAGTAGGAGTAACAGGTCAAGGTCCAGACAATTTTGAGAGGTCTTCAGGGGAAGGTCGGGCGGGTGTGGGGGCATTTAGGGTTCCCCCCCTGGGGACTCCGAGGCTGGGCTATGG
Source organism: Paralithodes platypus (assembly GCA_032716605.1). NCBI lineage: Eukaryota > Metazoa > Arthropoda > Malacostraca > Decapoda > Lithodidae > Paralithodes > Paralithodes platypus. Next base: position 27,438,424 of record CM064540.1, read on the forward strand.
CTCAACATGTTATTTTTTTAAATTTTGATGTAGAAGAATGAAGTGTGGTGTGCATGTTTAGTGTAGTGAAGTGGATAGGAAGATGAGGTGTTTGTGAGAGCTAGCTGGATTACTCTCAGTATAAGTTAGGCACAAAGGAAATCAGTAAGAGAGGCCAAGCAAATGAAACAGGAGTTCCAGCAACTCCTTATCAAATTTAAGAATTCTAGATGCAAAGTTGGGTATGCAGATTTTTTTTTTTTTTTTTTGTAAATGTGAAAACTGTACATCTACTTTTGTTATACCAAAACCTGAGATGCTATGCAGCCCAAACAAGCAAATCTCCCCTCGCAGCGGCCCGAATAACCGAGACTCCTCCATCCAACACCAGAGTGGAAACTGCGAGAGAAAACGCGAGTACAATATACCTGTCCTCCCCTCTCACAAATCAAAACAAACCCCTGCAAAGCCCCCCCACCCCAAAGAGGCGGCGTCTCTCAGAGAACCCCTGCGTGACGTCATCCACCCAGGCCGGCCGCGGATTGGACGACCGGAACTTCACCTCCACCAACCCCAGCGAGCAGACGTCATCACCCAAGCAGCCGTCTGATTGGTCAATAGAAGGTATCCTGCGATGAATCCGGAGGGCTCTCCCCCTTACCACCCTCGCCGGAACCTTCGACACACCAGAGACCTACACATCACCGTGCCCTTTTTACATGTAACATACCTCAGATGGAGAGCACCTGGAAAAGTGAATAGGTGTTCAGGCCAGATAGGGGAAAAGTATCTCACTCCTCTCCCTGATATCTGAATGCTTACCTGCTTCTACAAGTGCCCTTTGGCCCGACCTCTTGTATAACGGCTAAATCCCGAAACAAGAAGACCTAGATTGCTCCCATGCTCTTGAACCTAGAATGCTTTCGACTGTCTTGGAAACTTGTAATTCAAAGTTATTACTGCAGTTACAGACGCTTGCACAGTCGAGACCTGGCTTTCAGGCCCCTTACATCGTAACTTTCTTATTATCCAGTTGTCTGTTAAAACCCGCACACGCTATCCTTAATGTTAATTCTTCCACTATAGTTATATTGTCACATGTCTGTCTAACCTCTAGGTTGTCAGGCCACTGTGGGAAAAAATAGGGGAAAAGCTCTGCCAGACATAATATAATGCCTACACTAAATTCCAGCTAGGGATTTCCCCACACAATGAGTCTAACTAGGAGTGACTCTCATTTCTTATGTCTCCAAAGTATGTATTAATATTGTACATATCCAGTGTATCCTTATGTATTCATGAGTATTTATTGCTGTACTATTGCTTTCAAGATTAATTATTGATATCTTCATGCATTACCATTGTATAAACCAAACCACAAATGCATATCCGCCTACCATTTAACCCGAGAGCGGCACGCTATTGGTACTTCAAACCCTCCCGCCAAGCGAGGATATTTGACTTCATTCCCTCCTAAAATCGTCATTTTACCATAAATTTCGTTATTACTTATTCATATGCGCCTGTTTTACGTTTAATATGAAGATATTAACATGTAACAGCAATAAAACAAGTGGGAATAGTATTTGGGTAGTGAAAAATACAAATTATTGCCGACCCTCCAGTCATGAGGTGAGAGGCGAACGCAACGTATATCCTCCCTCTCTGAGGCCTGAAGGCAGACTGAGCCCTCAGTCTTGCTTTCTTTCTCTTCCCACGCTCTCTATATGCGCAGTAGATGACCTTGAAGCTGGGTTGGAGATATTGGCGCGATAAATAAACCGATAAACAAGGGAATACGAGGAAATATAGGTGATAATTGAAGAGGGGGGGGGGGAGGAGGGGGCTTTGACACATGTGGAGGTATGGAGGGGAATTTTCTCACTTAATCACATATTCCTTTGTTTTGAGTGCTACTGGAGCCTTTTAAAAGTTTTTTTTTTTAGGCCTTGGATCTTAAGAGTCCCGTCGCCTTTCACCACCAAAACCTCTTAAGAGTCTCGGTGCCGTTCCCGGGTTAAATAATAAAACTTCTACACCTGGATCTTGTATTCTCTCAACACCTCCCCCATGGTAAATCGGAACCCGTGACAGACAGTAAAGAAAGTGTGGCTACTCTAAGTGGTAGTTTAGCATCTTAACTTTATTGGTATTGATAACGTTGTTATTGTTGTTGTTGGGGATCATTACAGTGTTTGATCTAAGGAACCTTGACTGGAGGACTGGGAAATTCTCTAGTAAATATCCGTGCCGAACATGTTGCTCGAGTGAGATTAGTTTGCCATAGTTAAGTGTGAGCACTGGAAATAGCAGTAGAATCGTCAATAGAAATTGAAGTTTAGGCAATAGGAAACTATACCCAAATCAAATTCGCGAATAATTGATATTGAGGCATTGTATGTTTGTCATTAAAAACACATTAATGACACACACAACTTCATCTAGTGTATCTTGCATTACTGAGTTGATAATGTCAGAGGTTTTCTAAGAACTTAAAAGGATCATTGATATGTTTCTGTTTTGGTCAATCAGCTGTCACATCTGGTCTGAACATTGTCGCTAATGACCCAGGCAACCTCACTCACTCTTATGAGTGAATGAAATAGATACTAATGTTTAAGGGGAAGTTTTAAGTTTGTTACCTAGACCTCCATCAGGCTTAAATGACACCCCCTAGACCCCCTTTCAAGATAAATTTGTACATTTTTTTATAGAAAGTTTTTCCTCTTAAATTACAGGCTCGCTATTGCTTGCCAGCTAAATGGCACGAAACTTTTTAAAATTGACAGAAATGGGGCAAAAGATCTTAAAATCGCAAAACTAATGGGTTGAACGTCTTAAAATCTCATAAGCAATGGGGCTAAACAGGAGGGAGAAAGGTGTCCAGAAAAAATTCCCTCAAGTGGAAATCTCCCCTTAACCCTTACTGTACCAGCGACGTACAATGACCGACAGTAAAAAAGTAACTCGCCAGTACCAGCGCCGTACAATGTACGTCAGTAATAATCGGTCCTTGTGCCAAGCGGTACCTGTCACCATGACTTGTAAACACTGCTTTGAGACCTTGGTAGCACTTCTCAGAGTGTATCTAAGGTCCCACGGGCGAGCTGGCTCAGTACTCATCCAACTTTTGGGGTGAGAGAATGCTCTCTCTCTCGACCTTTTTTAAGCCATTTTGGCCACAATGTTTGGTACTGGAGGTTACATTTATAGGAATATCCTCTGGTACAGTAGGGGTTAAGGAATTCCAGAGAAGTGAAAGTTTCTTGGAATCGTTCTATTTGAGGCAATCAGCTATTTTGACAATCCGTCCACTCACAAACTGTAGAAGTACTTCCGCTTCTACCCATAAGAGGAATCCTAGATTGTGTGAATGATGCATGTAGTAAAAGTGCAATGACATTGACAGTGCAGAAACATTACCAGAGAAAGTGGACAACAGTCACAGATGGAATGTAATTGAATGAAAAAGACCAGATGAATATTTGGGATTAATTGAAAGCTAAAGTAACAAATATGGAGCTGAGGAGGTGGTAAGGTATTGACACTATCAGCGGAGAGATACACACAAATAAGCTTGGTTGGGGCATGTGCAGAGGATGGATATCCAAAAGTGGGTGAAGAACGGAAGTCTGTGTGAATGAGGAGTGAGGTGCATGGAGGCTTAGACCTAGAAAAACGAGTAATTAGGCTCTAAGCCTAAGATATGATATCAAACTTAAAATCTTGGCAAATGAGGCAACCCATGACAGGGAGGCTGTATTACATATTCAGTACAAGAATATATATGTTTGTGTACAGTACAGTACTGTTACTGTGTTACAGGACTGAGGGAGTACAACAACCTGTATATTATAGGTAAATATGTTAGTGTACAGTAATATTACTGTGTTACAGATATGTAAGGGACTACAGCAGCCTGTATATAGGTAAATATGATAATGTACAGTAATATTACTGTGTTACAGATATGTGAGGGACTACAGCAGCCTGTATATAGGTAAAGATGTTAGTGTACAGTAATATTACTGTGTTACAGATCTGTGAGGGACTACGGCAGCCTGGCATGTTGGGCCACCAACACCGTGGGCACCCAGCCAGACCCTTGCCAGTTCACAGTATTGGAGGCAGGTCAGAAACAACATTAACACATTTACTAACATTTAACTATCATGTTCTTCAATAATGGAAACACTTGTGATAATGTGGTTACTGCTCTGATTACTAGGTTTGTTTTCTAAGAGGGGATGGGGGAGAGGCTTGCTAGATATCCGGTGTTCTCTTGGGTTTTACAGAGAGCTGCTACAGTAGTTCTCTCTCTCTCTCTCTCTCACCTCCGTCCCTCCCTCTCCCAGGTCCCCCTGAGCGTGTGGAGGAATGCCAGCTGTTGAACCACACCGGGGGCACGCTAGAGGTCCGCTGCTCCCCTGGGTCTGACGGAGGACTGCCCCAGTGGTTCGTTGCCAAGGTGTATGATGCCAGTACCCACACCATCCTCACCACCTTGCGGGAGACAGACGCCCCTAGGTTCCAGGTGACGGGACTCACGGCAGGACATGACTACCTTATCACCATCACCGCAGTAAACAGCAAAGGCATCAGTCACCCACAGGAGATAGATGCCATAAGATTAAAGATAAGTTGTTTTTTTCCCCAGCTCTTACCTCCGGACATACAGTAGGCTTATAGCCTGTATATTTAACCGCTCAACACGGTGAAGCCAGGAGGTCTTATTCCAGACAGTGAATGAGACATGGAGCGCTTCAACCGGCTCGTTCGTGGCCTTACCATCGTAGACTACGACGCCTGATTGGTCCCTTGTGGCTCTGAGGCAACATCAGATTCTGACTTCTCAGACTGCTTCGCCACTATCTCGCTGCCTCACTCACGATCTCGGACTCTCTCTTTCCCAAACACCACCTATTGAGCTCTTAACTCACTATAGGCACTGCCCCCATTAGCATATTTTGAATATGGGAATATTCATACAATGCCAATTTATTGGAGACAACGAGGGTGATTTATATGGCGTGTTGGTGGGTTTTGTGGTAATGCACTGATACCAAGTACAGCACAAATTCCATCCCAATAATATCTTGCCATTGATACATCGGGATACGAACCCGGGACCTTAAGATTACCAGTCCAGTGGCAAGATCACTACACCACACCTCCCCTTTATCACCATCACCAATATCAACACCAAAGGCACCAGTCACCCACAGAAGATGACAATAACTATTAAAACTCAAACTAAAATATATCACAATTTCTCATTATATTTATCTTTTGCAGTCACCCTCCCCTATTCCCCCCCCCCCCCTCTCTCTCTCTCTCTCTCTCTCTCTCTCTCTCTCTCTCTCTCAGGCAAGGCAGTGTACCTCCACCATATCTATTAATTAACATGACTTATCAAACACGCTCACAGTCTTCATCACTCACCTCACATTTCTCCATCTTCCAGGTAGGAATGCAGAAATGTGGTGGAATGTTACAACCATGTATTCCTTTATTCAAGTCTTTCTATCTCTGTCTTGCTCTCCATATCCCTCTCTAGTCCTATTTAACCTACTTAATTTGCATCTTTCATCTTTTTTGATCTTTCGACCTCTCCCTCATTCAGTCTACCACTTCGCATTCTCTTCTCACTACTTTCTTCTCTCTAGGTCTCCCTCTCTGCAACTTGCACTCTCACCATCAGTCTGTTCCCTGTATGCCTGTCTCAAACCGTCTATCTAACCCTTTCCACCTCATTCTTTCTGTCAGTCTGTCGCACTTTCTCATCTTCTCTATCTACAGACCTCCCTCATTGTCTCACACTCTCCCTTTGTTCCTACATATCTCCCTCTGCTCCTTCCCTCTACCCCTCTTCCTCCATTTCTCCTTCTGTGCCTAACCATCACGTTCTCTTTCTCTATATCTCCCTCTGTGTCTCACCCTCACCACCCTTCCTTCACTCTCTCTCTCTTACATATCTTCCTCTATGCCCCCTCCCCTCTCCCTCTGTGCCTCACCCTCACCTCCCCTCCCTCACTCTGTCTTACATATCTTCCTATCTCTCGTACAGGTGGCAGAGAAGAGAATGGTGGATGTATCAAGCCCTGGACTATCACCACTCGTAGGCGTCTTCCTGGGTCTGGTCGGAGGCTTCTTGGGACTACTGCTCCTGGCCATCTCTCTCACCCTACTCAGATCTTACAGGTGCTCCGACAACTATTTTTAACATTGTTATTAAGAAATTAATAAAATCATGTAATTCTCCCAGCATTCGAACCTAGGATATCACATACGGAAATTACACGCTCTAACCATTACACCAAGACAGTTATAATTACAGCACATGACCACAATTGATATCCATTTATCGAATATATACTGGATATAAATTCAATTTATCACAGGCCATCACCCTTTTACTTCTATAATTATTTTCAATCACCTAACCAGTAGACCATTTCGACCAGTAGACCTCATCTACCTGAAACAGAATTATAGTCAGTAGAACGTCGGCTGCTGGTCAAAGAGTCGGCGGATCGAGCCCTCGCTGTCTACATGTTATTGGTAGATATCAAGCCCAGACAATTTTACCTAGCGATTCGTGATAAACGCCTAATGTTCATGGCCATCCCTTCTCGGGAATTACGTTGTCTGGCAAAAAAAGGTTGAACTGATCTATTAGTTACATTATCTGGTCACCCCCTAAACATCTCCAATACTTCAATATATTCTAGCAAACTAATGGTAGTGTAGAAATCAGATCCAAAAGAAGGTCACCCATGCTTAATGTGCGTGGAACAATTAGTCTGTGTGAGTGAGCAGTTGACCTGTGCATGTCCAGATACGTTGGTAAATTTAAATTGCATACATGTACATCACCTTGCTGTTTCAATGCTCTAGTTGGTTATTGTTCAGCCTTTAAAGGTTATTGCTTTTATCTAAACAGCAGGGATCCATTTTATATTTACTCATTTTCTTACACTGTGCAAAAACGAATTTGTTGTTAGCTTTACTGACCTACAGTCGTACGTAATTAATAAGAGTTTTGTGTTGTTATTACCTGCCCTAGATGTGGGTGTATAGGGGGTGGTGAAGGCAGTGGCGGTAATAGTGACTCTCCACACCACTCTCCCACCACCAAGACCCCACCACCTGACACACCCGACACAGGTCACATACAGGAGGACGGACGATCGGGACCTGACGTTCTCATATCAACCAGTAGTAAGTTGGAGTTGCAGTTTGGTCTCAAATAGTGATTCTACTTTATTAGTGTATGTTGTTATATTCTAATGTCAAATGTAGCCTATAGACTATTAATTATTATATTTTATAACTGCTGATATCAAAGTGTAATTACTTAACAATGTTTATATCTACCGTAATTACACACCTACTATTTCATTGTGTTCTTTTATTTCATAGATTTCATTTTAGTAAGCGTTGTTTCCACATAGCGATTTTGATAATTTAATTTGACTTTATATTGTCCTTGTCTCAATTTTGGTTTGTTTAGTTTGCAAGTTATACATTTTAAATTATATTTACCCCTTTTGAGAATAGTCTAAGTAAATTGAAACCCCTTTGCCAGGGAAGTTTGAGTATTTTCATTTCCAACTTATGTGTTTTACTGTAGAGAAAGGTGTTAGGGGAAATGATTCAACAATACATAATTACAATATCTTTACAAATCAACAAATATACACGAGCATTTTGTTTACCTATGATGACGATACCCATTGTGCATTTTTTTTGTTAGTTAATATGGCAGGAAGTAAGACGCACAACAAAGTTTCTAATAGTTGCTCACTGCACTTGATATTGATGTGAAAGTATTATATCATATTTAGCGAATGATGTTGCACTAGCTGAAGTACCCGGCGCTGCCCGGGGGAAAATCGAAGTATGGGCTGTCTATCTTGGGAGGGGTGGGGGGAGGGGGGTGGGCCCTCCGGGAACAAAACAAATTTCGCCTAATACCTATTCTGGCACCCCCTTATTATGCATGCCAAGTATGGGCTCTCCATCTTGAAAACTGAGGGAGTTGGCAACCTCCCTCCCCCCCCCCCCCACTTAAAACCTATTCTGGCACCCCTTTAATGTGCATGCCAAAAATGGGCTCTGCAAACTGATGGAGTAGTTCGTGAATAAACAGCCAAACAGACAGACGACAACCTCACAGAAAGTGCCCTTTATATAATAGAGTGGATTATTTTTTTATCAAGCAAGTTCACACTAACTAAAATTATCCAATATCTTTCAATCAACATCTTGAAGGTATGATTGAAGCCCTGGTCTGATTGGTAAACGTGAGTCATGTGAAAGTCACTGGTTGATAGTGAGTTACCATCTTAGACTGAGAAATACCTCCCCTACAGTGTTTATCCTTTTGTAGGCCTAATTATGACTGGAACCTGCATAATTCTATGGAGGTCACCCAGGGTCCAGGTATACATACTGTATAATGTTTCAAAACATTTAACAAAACAATATTCATCATTTTGTACAGAAGATTATATGCATTATAATAGCAGAGGAATAATCAAGTATAATATTTGGTGTATAATAATGTTAATGTGTGTGGCCTAGGTCGGTCCCTGGCGACATCCAGCGGGTCCCCTCGAGCCAGACTAGTTACCAGTTACTTTAGTGGTGGAGGTGGTAGTGGTGGTGGAGGTGGTGGTGGTGGAGGGGCGGTGGAGGTGAGAGGAGGGAGTGGCACCAGTAGCAAGGATAACACTCTACTCCTACAACCCAAACACTGGTCAACAAGCATGTCTTCTTCTGTTTGAGGTCAGGACATTTACAGTACTGTATATATCACACACATTTGTAGACATATAAAGTAGGTGCAATTAGCAAATATTCTGCTATCTAATACACTCTAGATGATGGATATTAACAGAAGGAAAACACTAAAGGCATGTGGATAATATATATATATATTACCATAATACATACATTTGTCAGAATCGCTCAATAACATATATGTGGTACCACCTTTCACTGCTGGAAATTGTGTAAGTGCTTGAAATGGTAGAAATTATTGGACCACCTAAATTATATATTTTATGAAAATTTTAATTTAATATATTGCCCATTAGTCATAATTTTAGAGAAAATGTATAAAGTTCATTGTCTTAATGCTGTAAACAAATCCATGGAAGCATTATAACAATATAGACCTCCACAGTAGTATAGATGTTCAAGTAGCAAACAATATAGACCTCCACAGTAGTATAGATGTTCAAGTAGCAAACAATATAGACCTCCACAGTAGTATAGATGTTCAAGTAGCAAACTATATAGACCTCCACAGTAGTATAGATGTTCAAGTAGCAAACAATATAGACCTCCACAGTAGTATAGATGTTCAAGTAGCAAACAATATAGACCTCCACAGTAGTATAGATGTTCAAGTAGCAAACTATATAGACCTCCACAGTAGTATAGATGTTCAAGTAGCAAACAATATAGACCTCCACAGTAGTATAGATGTTCAAGTAGCAAACAGTTAGGTTTTCAGATTATCACTGTGTAGATTATATACTTAAGGGGAGATGGGTCGTTTTTCTGGTCCCCCTACATCCTCATGTTTAGTCCCAATAGTTTTCCGATTTTATGACGTTTGGCCCATTAGTTTGGAGATTTTGAGACCTTTTGCCCCAATATCTTTATCAATATTAAGACTTTTCATGTCATTTAAGTGTCGATTTTTTCCTAACGAGCGACAGGCCTTCCCTAGGGTTAAGTGCCCCATTAATTACAATTTCCTTTCACCTATGCATAGCCTATGATAGCGCAGTTGGAAAGTGTGTACATGCTTAGATTGATATGCAGGATTCGAAAATGCATAATAAATCGTAGGCTTGTCCACCTTTCTTTAACTGTCTTCGTGGTGCAATGCATAAGTGTGTTGATTTTCGGTGTGAGCATCCTAGGTTCGAATCCCCGGACTGCCACATGTGTTTGTTAATTTCATTAATCGAGTTTAGGAGTAAAGTTGGTTGGTGGAGAGAACATAATAATTTAAGAGGAACCGGCCTTTGGCCGGGACATATTTCTATCGAAAAATGTACAAATTGATCTTGAAGGTGTGTCTAGGTGGTATATTTTTAAGCATGATGGAGGTTTAGGGAAAAACTAAAAATCTCCCCTTAAACATTGTCCCAGGTGACTTTGGTGCAGTTACTGGTGCTCAAATGTCTGGCTGTAGGAATTGTTAGTCCTCACAAGTTTGACACAAGGATTTTCAATAGCACTCTCATCTTGATGTGAGGATTTTTTAATCCTGGTTCCAGGGACCAGATCCTCACTTATGGTTTTGGTATACTCTTGTTGGTGGGCCAGAGATGGATGTTGATCACGTATGGAAAATACTCATTCCAGTAAACTTCAGGAATGCAAGCTCCACTATAGTCGGTTTCATTTCATCTGACGGTAAATTGAATATCATAGCAACTGATTTATCGATAGTTAATGGTAGAATATGAAACTAATATGCCTCTGCATTATATTAACACTAAGTTTATATAATTTGCCCCATTTTTCACTACACACTCTTCAAAATAGCGAAGAGATCTTAATGGGAACTTTGCAACTTACCGCCACTTGAAGAGAAACAGACTGTATGTAGTGTTGAATTTGTTATCCCGCAGGTGGTGCATCATTGTGTTAAACTTGCCTCCATTTATTGAAAATAATTACTTTCACAATTGAGTTTATAATCATGTTTGTTGTGAATGTTTGGGGGGATTTAGGTGCCATATACCTATTAATGTTTGATTAAATGTATACTTTCAATGAACTGCAGTCCATTTTATTGAAAATGATATTGAATAAAAATAAATATATATATATATACAGGTATATGTTTATCCAGTCTTAATTTACTGTTTTCTTCATGCCCCCCAGAGTGACAATGGAGACTTCGGGGAAAACCTTTATAATTTCTACAACGTTAATTCAGCCCCAAGGAAAAGGAATCCTGTCACCAGCAACAACCTTCCGTATCATCCACTCTCATTCTCATATTCAACTTTCATCTTCTAATATCACATTTTTCCCATTAACTGCTATCTTTACCAAGCTCTGTTATATATTAGCAACCCCTGGATAAGGAAAACGGTATTTCTAGAATATCATCAACTCTTCCTTGTTTTAACCATTACTATTATCATCTATGAGTTTTGCGCTTCATCCCTTACCTGTTGAACTATTATGCCAAGGTGAACTTTAAGGGGATATTTCCACTCGAGGCATTTTTTCTGGACCCCTTTCTCCCCCATTGCTTTTGAAATATTAAGACATTCGCCCCATTAGTTTGGTGATTTTAAAGAACTTTCGCCTAATTTCTGTCGATTTTAAAACCTTTCGTGCCATTTAGGAGTCGAATTTTTTTCTGGCGAGCAATAGCGAGCCTGTAACTTGAGAGTAACCGGCCTTCAGCCGGGACAATTTTCTACCGAATAATGTATAATACACATTTAATTTGAACTTAATGGAGGTTTAGGGAAGAAACTATAAACCTCCCCTTAATGATTCCAATGGCATTGGTAACTATTTTCATTTGGGAAGGGATGAGGAATAATGGTATGATGACAACAAGTATATATATTGATTAACTGATTGACGGTGTGCACAAATATATTCTGTAAAAAGAGTGAAACAGTCAGCAAATTGGGTTAAGCAGTTTATAAAGGTGGCAGGATAAAGAGCGAGGACTAGGCCGGTGAGATGAATGAAACATGGAGTGAACGAAACTATGAATCCTAGAGACATGACCACACCCGAAGAGCGAGGACTAGGCCGGTGAGATGAATGAAACATGGAGTGAACGAAACTATGAATCATACAGACATGACCACACCCGAAGAGCGAGGACTAGGCCGGTGAGATGAATGAAACATGGAGTGAACGAAACTATGAATCCTAGAGACATGACCACACCCGAAGAGCGAGGACTAGGCCGGTGAGATGAATGAAACTTGGAGTGAACGAAACTATGAATCATACAGACATGACCACACCCGAAGAGCGAGGACTAGGCCGGTGAGATGAATGAAACATGGAGTGAACGAAACTATGAATCCTAGAGACATGACCACACCCGAAGAGCGAGGACTAGGCCGGGACTAGGCCGGTAAGATGAATGAAACATGGAGTGAACGAAACTATGAATCCTAGAGACATGACCACACCCAAAGAGCGAGGACTAGGCCGGTGAGATGAATGAAACATGGAGTGAACGAAACTATGAATCCTAGAGACATGACCACACCCGAAGAGCGAGGAGTAGGCCGGTGAGTTGAATGAAACCTGGAGTGAACGAAACTATGAATCATAGAGACCTGACCACACCCGAAGAGCGAGGACTAGGCCGGTGAGATGAATGAAACATGGCGTGAACGAAACTATGAATCATACAGACACGACCACACTCGAAGAGTGAGGACTAGGCCGGTGAGATGAATGAAACCTGGAGTGAACGAAACTATGAATCATACAGACATGACCACACCCGAAGAGCGAGGACTAGGCCGGTGAGATGAATGAAACATGGAGTGAACGAAACTATGCATCCTACAGATATGACCACACCCGAAAAGTGAGGACTAGGCCGGTGAGATGAATGAAACATGGAGTGAACGAAACTATGAATCATAGAGACCTGACCACACCTGAAGAGCGAGGACTAGGCCGGTGAGATGAATGAAACATGGAGTGAACGAAACTATGACTCCTAGAGACCTGACCACACCCGAAGAGCGAGGACTAGGCCGGTGAGATGAATGAAACATGGAGTGAAAGAAACTATGACTCATAGAGACCTGACCACACCCAAAGAGCGAGGACTAGGCCTGTTAGATGAATGAAACATGGAGTGAACGAAACTATGATTCCTAGAGACCTGACCACACCCGAAGAGCGAGGACTAGGCCTGTGAGATGAATGAAACATGGAGTGAACGAAACTATGAATCCTAGAGACCTGACCACACCCGAAGAGCGAGGACTAGGCCGGTGAGATGAATGAAACATGGAGTGAACGAAACTATGAATCATAGAGACATGACCACACCCGAAGAGCGAGGACTAGACCGGTGAGATGAATGAAACATAGAGTGAACGAAACTATGAATCCTAGATACCTGACCACACTCGAAGAGCGAGGACTAGGCCGGTGAGATGAATGAAACTTAGAGTGAACGAAACTATGAATCCTAGAGACATGACCACACCCGAAGAGCGAGGACTAGGCCGGTGAGATGAATGAAATATGGAGTGAACGAAACTATGAATCCTAGAGACATGACCACACCTGAAGAGCGAGGACTAGGCCGGTGAGATGAATGAAATATGGCGTGAACGAAACTATGAATCATAGAGACATGACCACACCCGAAGAGAACAAGTTTGAAAAGAATACAGTTATATTAAATGGGATGCAAGCTTGTTGACAAAGAATATATGGTTCATTAAGAGATGTGTCACCTCATGAAGAGCTTTAACTCTTTGAGGATCATGACGCGTGTTGACAGTTTATTCTGGTTATTAATAGACGATGTTATACAGCTTAGGAAGAACTTGTGGCAGCTAAAGAGTTAACCGAGATAGTATTAATCTCTTTGATTCCTAGATATCCTTCCTAAATTGCATGAAATCGTCTAATGATAGCCAGAACAAACTGTTAAAATGCGTCCTAATCCTCAAGGGGTTAAGGGGGGATGAACGTATTTATTTACTCATTTATATATATATATATATATATATATATATATATATATATATATATATGTTAGTAAAGCCAGGTAATACATTTTCTTTAATACATACGAGGTTGAAAGAAATGGCAATTTCTGCGTTGGAAATTTTATTATTCAAAGTTTCCAGGTCTCTGATGAGTTTTCGCTGGGTGGCAGGAAGTAGATGAAGGAGATGAGCAAAATTCATGGTGGTACAGGGTTACATAAATGTAAATGATGATACAGGATATACGACGCGTTTCACTGGACAACCAGCATTATCAAGTAAGGATGGAATGATATAAAAGGTAAACAGGAAGGGTATATATAGAGGGTGGAGGATCAGAGGAGGCGAAAAACAAGGGACAAAAGTCTACTATTGGTGGAGGGGTATTCTGGGAAAGAGAAAGGGGGGAACCGCTTCACGCATGCGCACTGGATGCGGGATGGTGGTCAGTTGGTGGGGTCGAGGCTGATTGGCTGCGTGTCGAGGGGCGTGGCCTAAGTTGTGTGGCGCCTGCGGAAGACGAAGCTGAAGGAGGTAGCGCGGGGGGCTGCGTCAAGGGCACCGGGGGGCGAGGGGGGGTGTTAGGTCCTGTAGGAAAGTGCCTTTTGGCAGAAGGAAGGATCTGAAGGTCCAGAGTTTGGTTGTTGATGTTGGGATGTAAGGCTTGGATATATAAAGCTTCGAGTATAGGTAATCTCCTTGGGTCACTTTCTTTATCGAGTATGGTGGTGTGTTTCTCTAACTCATTGCGTGTGAGGTGAGGGTGGTTAGGGGTGAGATAGTGGTCTTTGATGGCTCCAGCCTGAAGGTGAAGAGTTAGCCGACGTAAAAGACAAGTCTGCGTCATACCAATATAGGAATGAGGTCCACAGTCCTCATAATTACAGGTATGTTGGTAAATGACGTGATCGTCGGTCATCGGGCTCTTTATCTTGGTGGGGGCTGGTTTGTTGCGGAGAACGAGGTTGGAGGTCTTGGGGGATTTGTAATAAATTATTAATTTGATTTTGTTTTCCGGGTTGGTTGGGTGGACATGCTTGGAGATTATTTCTTTTAAGACGGCCTCGTCATTTTTGTGTTCAGAGGACATGTAATTGCGGTAGAAGATCTTGATTTCATTGGGGGGGTCAATGTTGGGAGGACTTTGGGTGTACCATTTTTCAAGATGGTGGTTGATGGTGCTGGAGATGTCGGAGTTGGAGTAACCGTTATTTACTAAAACTTGGGATAGTCTTTCTAGTTCCTGGTGGGTGTCGGCCCAGGTAGAGCAGTGCGGGAGGGCTCTCCTAACATAGGCGGAGATGGAGGATAGAAGATAACGGCGGGGGCATTCACTATCGCCGTTGAGGCATTGTCCTGTGTTAGTTGGTTTAATGTAGACGGTGGTTTTGAACCCATGAAAAACTCGTCGGAGAATACACCCCTGGTTATGCATACGGAACCATCAAAACACACAAACCTGGGAACCCCCTCCACCCCATCATCTCCCAGATCCCCACTGCCACCTACCAGATCGCCAAGGCCCTGAACAACCTCCTCACCCCCTACGTGCCCAGCCAATTCAACCTTAACTCAGCCCACGATTTCTTGGAAATTTTACGAGACTCCCCCCGTAACAACAACCACACAATCGCCTCTCTCAACGTAGAAAGCCTGTTCACCAACGTGCCAGTGGATAGGACCATTTACATGATTCTACGTCGAATTTATCATTGCCCTGATACACCAACACTGGACATCCCGGAGAAGGCCCTGAAAACACTACTGGAGCTATGTACCAAGGAGGCCCCCTTCCTTTGCCCCCGGGGCAACATGTACAAGCAGATAGACGGTGTGGCGATGGGCAGCCCTCTAGGAGTTCTTCTTGCGAACTTTTTCATGGGTACCATCGAGGAAGAGCTCCTAGCTGCCCAACGACCCGCCGTCTACTGTAGATACGTGGATGACATCTTCGTGCAAATCAAGGACCTCCACGAACTACAGGAACTCCAGCGTCGCTTCATGACCTCCTCCGGACTTAACTTCACCTTTGAAAAATCTAACAATGGACAACTCCCCTTCCTCGACATCCTCGTAGCTCTGAACGACCATGGGTTCAAAACCACCGTCTACATTAAACCAACTAACACAGGACAATGCCTCAACGGCGATAGTGAATGCCCCCGCCGTTATCTTCTATCCTCCATCTCCGCCTATGTTAGGAGAGCCCTCACGCACTGCTCTACCTGGGCCGACACCCACCAGGAACTAGAAAGACTATCCCAAGTTTTAGTAAATAACGGATACTCCAACTCCGACATCTCCAGCACCATCAACCACCATCTTGAAAAATGGTACACCCAAAGCCCTCTCAACATTGACTCCCCCAATGAAATCAAGATCTTCTACCGCAATTACATGTCCTCTGAACACAAAAATGACGAGGCCGCCTTAAAAGAAATAATATCCAAGCATGTCCACCCAACCAACCCGGAAAACAAAATCAAATTAATAATTTATTACAAATCCCCCAAGACCTCCAACCTCGTTCTCCGCAACAAACCAGCCCCCACCAAGATAAAGAGCCCGATGACCGACGATCACGTCATTTACCAACATACCTGTAATTATGAGGACTGTGGACCTCATTCCTATATTGGTATTACGCAGACTCGTCTTTCACGTCGGCTAACTCTTCACCTTCAGGCTGGAGCCATCAAAGACCACTATCTCACCCCTAACCACCCTCACCTCACACGCAACGAGTTAGAGAAACACACCACCATACTCGATAAAGAAAGTGACCCAAGGAGATTACCTATACTCGAAGCTTTATATATCCAAGCCTTACATCCCAACATCAACAACCAAACTCTGGACCTTCAGATCCTTCCTCCTGCCAAAAGGCACTTTCCTACAGGACCTAACACCCCCCCTCGCCCCCCGCGCTACCTCCTTCAGCTTCGTCTTCCGCAGGCGCCACACAACTTAGGCCACGCCCCTCGACACGCAGCCAATCAGCCTCGACCCCACCAACCGACCACCATCCCGCATCCAGTGCGCATGCGTGAAGCGGTTCCCCCTTTCTCTTTCCCAGAATACCCCTCCACCAATAGTAGACTTTTGCCCCTTGTTTTTCGCCTCCTCTGATCCTCCACCCTCTATATATACCCTTCCTGTTTACCTTTTATATCATTCCATCCTTACTTGATAATGCTGGTTGTCCAGTGAAACGCGTCGTATATCCTGTATCATCATTTACATTTATGTAACCCTGTACCACCATGAATTTTGCTCATCTCCTTCATCTACTTCCTGCCACCCAGCGAAAACTCATCAGAGACCTGGAAACTTTGAATAATAAAATTTCCAACGCAGAAATTGCCATTTCTTTCAACCTCGTATGTATTAAAGAAAAAATATATATATATATGTATATATATATACATCAAGCTTAAAGATAAACGTCCCCAAGACTCTCCTTCAAGGTAATTTTGTAAAAATGCTCTTAAATTACAGGCTCGCTATCGCTCGCCAGGAAAAATTGACACCTAAAAGACCCGAAAACTCTTTATATTGACTATGAAATTGGGCGAAAGGTCTTAAAATCACCAAACTAATGAGACGAACGTCATAAAATCTGAAAACAAATGAGGATATACATGAGGGAAAAGGAGGACCAGAAAAACGACCCATCTCCCCTTAATCATCATATTTGGTTCCGAAACATTATCTTGCAATATTCCTGTCCTTTACAACTATACTCTGTTTATTTTCAAATGGCGGTCAATTGTAAAGTTCCCATCAAGATTTCTCAGTTATTTTGAAGGATTTTGTGGTGACAAATGGTGCTTATTACTGTATAATACCATAATTTATATACTTTATTTTAATATGATGCAGGTACACAAAGTAGTTTCATATGTTTTCCATTCAGTATCGATAAATTAGCTGCTAAGGGAATCACTTTATCGTCAGTTGAAAGAAAAACAAATCAAGTAAAGACAGGAAGTAAATTAGATATGGTGACAACACTCTTGTATACTGTATTTAAGGGTGGGGGGAGGGAGGGGGGGCGGGAGTTCTGGAGCCCCTTATCCCTCAAGTTTAGCACCACTTGTTATTAACATTTATGAAATTTGCCCCAATAGTTTGGATATTTTAAGACCTTCGCATCTTTTCTTTTTTTCAATTTTAGGACCTTTCACACCACTTAGGTGTTGATTTTGTTGTCCTGGCTGGCAATAGAAAGCTTGAAATTTAGGAGGATGCGTCTGTTTTCTACCGAAAATGGGTAAAGTGTACTGGAAGTGTGGTCTTGGGGGTATATTTTAAAGCTTGATGGAAGTCTAGGGAGGAAACTATAAAACAAAATTATATAAGTTTAAATGTAGATATATAAAACCTAATTCTGCCCTTAAAAGCTGCCAGATAAGAGTTGTTGAAAAATAGTTGACTTAAATCCTCTAGTCACCCAGGTCATCATAGGTCCACAGGATTCGGCTGTAAGGCAAAGAGCCTCTATCGTACTGTAAACACCCCCAATTCGGTCCAACATTCAGTACGTCTGATTCTAGTTACGAGTTGCTTGCATCTTGATTGCCAATATCATCTGTGTTGTGATTTCTCCTAAAACATGATAACTTCACCATGGAGCATGTGGGAGCTTGACCAGTCTGCCGGAGGTTATATGAAGTACTGGCTACGAATCATTAGTCACCTGGTTGCTACACAACAACAACAATAACTTCACCATGGAGCATGTGGGAGCCTGACCAGTCTGCCGGAGGTTATATGAAGGACTGGCTACGAATCATTAGTCACCTGGTTGCTACACAACAACAACAATAACTTCACCATGGAGCATGTGGGAGCCTGACCAGTCTGCCGGAGGTTATATGAAGGACTGGCTACGAATCATTAGTCACCTGGTTGCTACACAACAACAATAATAACTTCACCATGGAGCATGTGGGAGCCTGACCAGTCTGCCGGAGGTTATATGAAGGACTGGCTACGAATCATTAGTCACCTGGTTGCTACACAACAACAACAATAACTTCACCATGGAGCATGTGGGAGCCTGACCAGTCTGCCGGAGGTTATATGAAGGACTGGCTACGAATCATTAGTCACCTGGTTGCTACACAACAACAATAACTTCACCATGGAGCATGTGGGAGCCTGACCAGTCTGCCGGAGGTTATATGAAGGACTGGCTACGAATCATTAGTCACCTGGTTGCTACACAACAACAACAATAACTTCACCATGGAGCATGTGGGAGCCTGACCAGTCTGCCGGAGGTTATATGAAGGACTGGCTACGAATCATTAGTCACCTGGTTGCTATACAACAACAACAATAACTTCACCATGGAGCATGTGGGAGCCTGACCAGTCTGCCGGAGGTTATATGAAGGACTGGCTACGAATCATTAGTCACCTGGTTGCTACACAACAACAACAATAACTTCACCATGGAGCATGTGGGAGCCTGACCAGTCTGCCGGAGGTTATATGAAGGACTGGCTACGAATCATTAGTCACCTGGTTGCTATACAACAACAACAATAACTTCACCATGGAGCATGTGGGAGCCTGACCAGTCTGCCGGAGGTTATATGAAGGACTGGCTACGAATCATTAGTCACCTGGTTGCTATACAACAACAACAATAACTTTAGTCTGCACTATACTCAAGTGTTAATCTCCATATCCCATTGACCATTAGAGCCGGCGGTGGGTGAGTATTCCAGCCTGGTACACAGGAGCCACTTCACATTATGGAGGTTACTACAGTTTATGCAGTTTACCTTCCATATGAAGCATCACAATTATTCTTTACCTCCAGATTCCTATTGACCATAGATCAACAGAGTGAATCAGCGTCAGCAAAATGGGAATCAAACTCGCATTCTCTCTGTTATGAGTATAATGTACTAACCATTGTGGCACCCACACAGTATTGATTAAGAGCTACTGGTTAAGAACCATTAGCAGATAACTATTGGTTGAAATGGTCTAGTGGTTGAGCTGTTCAGATACCCTAACTGTATGATGCCAAGGTCAGGTTGATAATTATATTAGAGTATGTGCCTTTTGTCTGGCAACACCTCGTAAATGTGGGAACAGGCTGGAGGTTATAACTATATGAATGCAGACATATACAGTATATAATTATATACCGGTATATATATATACAGTATACCGTATAAACGAATACATTACTATGCCCGCCTATATTCCTATGTTATTACATGTACCATGCATTCCTCTCTTGTAACATATCAAAGACAATATTATAATTGAATATATCGCCATTGTTTTACTGTGAGTATGTTGCCAGATGTATGTGTATTATAGACTGATGTGAAATCCAAATATTGACCTGTTGTTTTATTATATACTGTATATTCCCTTGTATACAAGATGGTGCTTAGCTATATAATATTGTTAATTATGGGTTATATCAACACCAATGGTCGGTACCCCTGCACAACAGGTAAGTGGCTATGCCAACCTTAATCATTGGTAACCCTGTGTACCAAGTTGTGTATATATATCAACAATAGATGCTTACATTTTGAGGTCTAGTGTTCCAAACGAGGTGCGCTTTCACTTTCGTATCCTATTGACTTCGTTGGAGGTAGTCCTGTACAGAGCTGCCCCACTGGTCAGGTTTGGTAAGGTCAGGTTTGGTAAGTTCGAGATCAGAACATATAGGCCTACTCTGATCTGACGTTTTCCTAGGTCTACCCACTGGTGCAGCCCCCATTTTTTTATATATTTCATCATCATAGCCTACTGTGCATAACCTTAGTTTTATTTATATTTATCTTAATCATATACTTTCCTTGCCCTCCCTTCATCTTCTGAATTTGGCCACGGTATCCTGCACAATATCTGCAATGAGAACTAGATCAACAGCGTATAGCAGTTCCTAAGGTTGTCCACTTTAAAACTCTATAGATAGTGCCTCCAGAACTATAACAAAGAGGAGAGGTCCTAACACAATGCCCTAATGGACTCCAACACTAACTGTAATTAACTCACTCGGCACAACTTTCACCCTCACTGCTGTCCTCCTAAATGTTCATTCTCAGACTCACCAGCCTCTCTTCTACGCCAAGTTTTCTCATAGCCCACTGCATGACATCTCTCGGCACTTTGCCAAAGACTTTTTCCAGGCCTACACACTCTGGATACAGATCTCTTACCTATATGGAAACAACTTTACTACAGCTACATGACTATGAAGATAGCACCGATTGTACAACTTCCTGACATGGAATCGAACTGCATATCATCGATAGAAATACTTTCCCTAATTACACCTTTAAATACTCTCTCACAGATTTTCATGACTTGGTCAATAATGTTTAAAGTCTCTATTATTACACCTATCTAGAGGATCCCCTTAATCAATATATATATTTACTATCACGCTTTTATCCCCAACATCCGGGATTCTGTTATCTCTACTAATGGAGTTATATCTGTGATCAATATTATGGTTAGCAAAGTGGTCTCATGTATAATAACCATATTACCTTTATGACTTCATCAAATATTACTCTTATATTCAAGATGGCTGTGAGAATGTGATAGGTTTTGCCTGCTCTTATGAATAGTATGAATGCATATGAATATACTTAAATGATTTGTAATGACAAAAAACTAGTCTGTGATATATTTGTATATTTCTATAATATGCAAGCTGTTCCGAAGCACTGGATTGATGGTAATTTAATTATCCACAAACAATAAGTTGTCTTGCAATTCCCACAACAAATATCAAATTTCTTTCACGTCTGTAAATGTTCGAAGCTTCAAACTGTAATTTAAGAATGATAAAACTAATCATCTTTGAGGGGATATTTCCACTTGAGGGATTTTTTTCTTGACCCCCTTCTCCCTCATGTTTAGCCCCATTAGTTTGCCGATTTTAAGAACTTTCACCCCATTTCTGTCAACTATAATACCATTCGTGCCATTTTGGTGTAGATTTTGTTCCTGTCAAGCGATAGCGACCCTGTAATTTAAGGGAAACCGGCCTTCGGCCGAGAAATGTTTCTACCGACAATTGTACACATTTATATTGAAAGGGGGACAAGGGGGTGTAATTTTAAGTTTGATGGAGGTATAGGGAACAAACTAAAAAACTCCACTTAATTTTGGCAGTAGTTTACATGGAGCTGATGGGACGAGGCTGTTTACAATTAGTGATACTTTAGGCTTTCATATAAAACTAGTGCTTAACATGTGAGAGTAGGCACTAGCTAGCAGATGGGAGATTTATATATTGGGACCAAGCGAGTTGCGTGTCATTAACGAAGCAAAGAGAGAGAGAGAGAGAGAGAGGGGGGGGGGGGGAGTAGGTGGAGATAATTGAGTTGAAGGTATCTCTCTGTTCTTGCTTTGTGTGCGTGTGTGTGTGTGTGTGTGAGCGGTGGAGGTGGGGGGGTTGATTATGATGGAGAGGTTGAAGCAGAAAGGATAGAAGGAAAGAGATTAAAGCGTGACGTCACATGGTTATTTCCTCGCGCGTCCTAGAGGTAGCAGCAGTATCGTGGGGCATAATATTATAAGCAAAAGGCCCCAGTGGTTATTCCTTATTAAATACTCATTGATAATTATAATGCGTGCCTGGGGCGGGATACTCAAAGAGCTTCAAATGTTATAAGGCGATATCGATGCCATAGCGGTCTTCTGGCGCCCTTCACTATGGCATGGATATGGCGTTATAGTTAAGGTGAATTCTCGCTTACTCAACAATGTTATAAAACTCCTTAAGTGGTCCTTTAACTCTCTATGGTGAGATAGCGCCAGATCTCGCTCAGCCAATCATGAGCGATCCTTTTATCCCGCGTTCATAAAGGAATGAAACGAAAGGGAAGAATTCAGCCAATCACGAGAGGAGAATACCACCCCCACAACAACAGCTGATTTCCCTTTATTGTAAACACCCGCACGAGGAGTTTATCTATCCTTAGTGCCATTATATGTTATTGTAGACACACTCATTACTTACTTGTTATTGAAATGTAATTACAGTAGTATTTCGGTACCGTACTTAATTAGGTTAGTTAGGTTATGGTTATTTAGAAAATTACACAGCACGTCCATGCAAACATACCGGTAACAGCAATTAGGGTACACCCGTGACCCGAAAACCTTTAGAATTAACCACCTGCAAGTTTCAGGCTATAAAGAGTTGGAGCTGTAACTATTGATATTTAGCATAATTATAAACGTTATACGAGTTTGTGATGGTTAGAAAGCTTGCTATGCATTTGCCATAAGCAACCATCGTTCTGACAAATAACGATGTAAAAAACCTCCAACTTCCTTATAGAACGAAGCTCGCAAGTGGTCAATTGCTTGGTTTTTATAATGTTTCTATGATTGTTTGTATATATTAATTTAAAAATAGAATTAGCTTACTGTAACCTAAACAAACTAGTGTACTTAGGTTAGGTTAGATTAGGTTGTTTGGTTAGGTTATTTCGATGTTTATGGATACACCCGATAACACCTTTACCATTAATAGGCTAAACCAGGATTCAGATATGCTTACCAAGTAGCAAGGTATCTCTGAAATTCCCTGCTTCAAAGCGAGCACGTAAAGGAGAATTGGTCCAGATGAACGTGTCATGAGAACTTCCCGGATATTCTATACTGTAGCTATTTATGATTTGGTCACTATTGCAGACCACTTGAAGGTTAAGTGAGTGGCATCTCTTCCTATTAATATATATATATATATATATATATATATATATATAAAACAAATATATATATGTTCATTTACATTTGGTGCCTTGATTTGGATATGAGTGCAATCAATGGGTACTATCATGTTATCGTCCCCTCCGTTTACAGTTCATTTAGTCTAGATTTCACCTTAGTGGACTTATGGAACCCCCTGGAGGTTCCATAAACTAAGGCGGCATCCGGCCATCTTTTCCGAGATGGCTGCCCACATGAAAAGCTTTGAGTATGGGCTTAGAAGGGCACATAGGGGTGCTAAGGTGAAATCTGGGAGATATGGCACCATAGGAGCTCCATGAGATTCTTTGAGTATCCCGCCCTGTTAGACGAACTACGTACTTAGATTATACTTATGACATCTAAGGTAATTTTGTCCCAGCCTGTTTGACGTTGGCAACTCCCCAATCTCCCAACAACAATGGCAAGGACAAGGGCAAGAATGATAGAAGTAAAAGAAAACTTCAGAAACAAATATGAACCTAACTTATTGTGTGGTATTTGTCAAAATAAAATGCACCTGTTCAACTGCCAATCATACGAAGACCTATACAAAGATCTGAGAAGCAGGGACAATTTAAAGGAAATATTTGAACAAAATTACTTGGAAATGGTAGCAGAGACTATAAGATTAGTTTTGAAAGAAGGGAGACTATCTTCATTCTGAGAAAATAAATATATAAGTAATATGAAGAGGGTTTAAACAAAGAAGGAAACAGCCATTGTTAAAAAAACGTACTCCTGGATAGGAGAGTGCGCCAATAACAACACCAACAACAACAATGGCGGGGGAGTAGAGGAGCTTGACTTTGAACCTCCTCATAATGACGACAATTTCACGATGATCTGGCCTTTACAGTAGTATTTACTTATGTATATTGAAATGTATAGAGTTTACAGAGTTTCAGGAGGGTTAGTATTGATATAGAATATGACAAAATACTAAAAATACGGTAACAAATTAAAAATATTTGTTCTCAGCTGATCCAAGATGGCCGCCATTTTTCCTTCCACCCTTATTTAACCCACAAAGTCTAAGGAAAAATAATTTAATATGCAGCGGTAAAGACATAAATTGTGGTGACTAATACTCTATGACAAAGATATACTACACATTTAGAACATTATATCCCATACGTGACCGAAAATCCAATTTGTCCATGCGTGGAAACCGAAAACAAATATGTATTTAATCATAGGTGGTACCTGTCAAATAGGTGTCCAGTAAGTAAAATCGTACCGAAAAATATTTTAATTTGCAGCGGTAAAGACATATATTGGGTGACGGTAAAGACATATATTGCGTGACGGTAAAGACATATATTGCGTGACAGTAAAGACATATATTGGGTGACGGTAAAGACATATATTGCGTGACGGTAAAGACATATATTGCGTGACGGTAAAGACATATATTGCGTGACAGTAAAGACATATATTGCGTGATGGTAAAGACATATATTGGGTGACGGTAAAGACATATATTGTGTGGCGGTAAAGACATATATTGCGTGACGGTAAAGACATATATTGCGTGACGGTAAAGACATATATTGCGTGACGATAAAGACATATTGCGTGACGGTAAAGACATATATTGCGTGACGGTAAAGACATATTGCGTGACGGTAAAGACATATATTGGGTGACGGTAAAGACATATATTGCGTGACTAAAACTGTAAGAGAAAGCTATAGAAAACACTTACAGAATTATATCCCATACGTGACCTAAAATGCATATTGTCCATCCTTATCTTTAATCCTGCTCCTTATCCCTAATCCTGCTCCTTATCTCTAATCCTGCTCCTTATCTCTAATCCTGCTCCTTATCTCTAATCCTGCTCCTTATCTCTAATCCTGCTATCTCTAATCCTGCTCCTTATCTCTAATCCTGCTCCTTATCCCTAATCCTGCTCCTTATCTCTAATCCTGCTCCTTATCTATAATCCTGCTCCTTATCCCTAATCCTGCTCCTTATCTCTAATCCTGCTCCTTATCTATAATCTTGCTCGTTATCCCGAATCCTGACTTTATCTCTAATCCTGCTCCTTATCTCTAATCCTGCTCCTTATCCCTAATACTGTTCCTGCTCTTGATCCTGTCCCCTTGCACAACCTCTGCACATTATACCACTTGAGAGCGGCACTTTATGAGTCTCACAACGTAAACGTAAACGAATGTGCTATAATAATACAATGAATATAGTGATATAGGTCATACCCGCTATTTCTGAAGCATTTAACTCAACATTCGAGGTATGAAAACAGCAGATTTAGATAGCTGTCGGCAGGATATATTCAGCCACTTTTATCTGCAAATTGTAGCAGCAACTTTGATCTGGCAGCTTATGAATTAAACCTTTATAATGATACCGTCACCTCTGAAATACTATCTTCAGCCTAGGCCCCGAAACCAGTAAACAATGGTACTATCAATTACAAAAGTTCGTTCCCATAATACTCTCTTCAACCTAGTCCCCGAAACCAGTAAATAATGGTACTATCAACTACAAAAGTTCGTTCCCCTAATACTATCTTCAACCTAGTCCCCGAAACCAGTAAATAATGGTACTATCAACTACAAAAGTTCGTTCCCCTAATACTATCTTCAACCTAGTCCCCCAAACCAGTAAATAATGGTACTATCAACTACAACAGTTCGTTCCCCTAATACTATCTTCAACCTAGTCCCCGAAACCAGTACATAATGGTACACTCGGATACCATAGTCTCTAGCTCACTCATACACATTCGTGGACTTCACCGATTTCTAGTTATGGAAGCATATCTCTGGAAACGCATTTATAAATATAATATTCTATAATTCAACTATAAAACTATATACTATTAATTGAAAAGCAAGTTCTATCGAAAAACCAATCTGGATAGATAACATTGCATAGAGAAAAACATAAAGTGTCCATGAATTATCCTGAGTGGGCTAGAGACTATTGCATCCGAGTGTACTATCAACGACAAAAGTTAGTTTCCCTAATTCAAAACACTTGGGGATCGAGAAAAACCGCGAAGATTTTTTTAGTGTAAATCGCACTTGTTTCATATGCTTCGTATTCGACCCCCAGGTGTTTCGAATTAACACAGTAGCTGTTTGAGGGAACGAATTTCGTGCGTTAATAGTACACTCACGCATAGACATTTGTGGAACTCACCTATTTCTAATTATGGAAGTTTATCTTTGGAAGCAAATTTATGAAAATATTTTCGATATATTAACTAAACAACTGTATATACTATTAACTAAACAACTGTATATACTATTAACTAAACAACTGTATATACTATTAACTAAACAACTGTATATACTATTAACTAAACAACTGTATATACTATTAACTAAAAAACTGTATATACTATTAACTAAACAACTGTATATACTATTAACTAAACTGTATATACTATTAACTAAACAACTGTATATACTATTAACTAAACAACTGTATATACTATTAACTAAACAACTGTATATACTATTAACTAAACAACTGTATACACTATTAACTAAACAACTGTATATACTATTAACTAAACAACTGTATATACTATTAACTAAACAACTGTATATACTATTAACTAAACAACTGTATATACTATTAACTAAACAACTGTATATACTATTAACTAAACAACTGTATATACTATTAACTAAACAACTGTATATACTATTAACTAAACTGTATATACTATTAACTAAACAACTGTATATACTATTAACTAAACAACTGTATATACTATTAACTAAACAACTGTATATACTATTAACTAAACAACTGTATATACTATTAACTAAACAACTGTATATACTATTAACTAAACTGTATATACTATTAACTAAACAACTGTATATACTATTAACTAAACAACTGTATATACTATTAACTAAACAACTGTATATACTATTAACTAAACAACTGTATATACTATTAACTAAACAACTGTATATACTATTAACTAAAAAACTGTATATACTGTGACGTTAACCACTCCGTTAGAACCGCATGGCTTGTCCTACAGTGACCCGCTAGGATCGCCAGGGCAGTGGATGGGGCTACAGTTTGTGTATTAGAGTGTGCTTTATTTCATATGAAAGCTTGTGTCATGGGCAGTCCAGAAAGGCTCTTTGTTTTCACCCATGTCAAGGCTTTATATATTTAATTGTAAAGTATATGTTTTATCATTAACTAG
The DNA here is from genome assembly GCA_032716605.1 of Paralithodes platypus. Taxonomy (NCBI): domain Eukaryota; kingdom Metazoa; phylum Arthropoda; class Malacostraca; order Decapoda; family Lithodidae; genus Paralithodes; species Paralithodes platypus. The sequence goes on from CM064540.1 coordinate 27,466,104, forward strand.
TAATGATGGGATCTGGGAGAGAGAGAGAGAGTAGAACAGAGTGAGAGGGAGCGCGTAGTGTTTTTGTCCCGCTCGATGACGTCACGGCTGGCTGCCTCGTTCGCGGGGGTTGGTGGAGAGAGGTCCTTACCATGCTGCAAGCTCTCTTGCTAGTGGTTAGAGGACTTGTAACCGCTTTTTTCCCACGCGGCTCGAGCTGGTGCGAGTATATATACAGTTCCTCGCCACTCTCTCCCTCAGATCTGGTTTCTAGAACGCACCCATCTTTCTCCCTTGCTACCTGTACCCCGTTCGCACCTGAGAATCTTTTCCTCTGCCTATCTCTCTCATTTTCCCTATCTTTCACCACCTTTTTATTAATATTATACCCCCTCTGGTTAACTCTGCAAAATCAGCTTCATGCTGGCCAGTTGTATTGTGCGTTAAGGTCTGATATAACCCATGTATGTTAGTTGTTAAGATAAGTGGATCACGAAGCATTGGTTGGCTTTCATAGTACCGCTTCCTTTAATTATTAGTGTTCTGCTGGATTAGATAATGCTAGACTAGGAGTCTGATATTATAAGGTATTGTTTCCTATGAGTGCTGGCTTTAGTTAAAAGCTGCACGACATACCTGAGAACTGGAGTTGATTGAGTAAATTCTAGTCTGTGTGCCATTGAGAATAGAGCATGCACGAATGAGGGCTTTTTGCCTATACCATTCTGCACTGTTCTAGTCTCGATTGTTTGTCTTTGAGGTACGCCCGGAGAACGCTTAATACTTCGGTATTAAGGTTTCTCAAGAGAGCTACCCTTCCCTATAACGTAATATTTGACGCACAGACTTGAGATTTGCACTAGGCTATGCGGCATGCCATGCGCACCAGTATCTCGTATCATTGACTCTAGCTAGACTTTATCAGTCACAGTAGACATTAAGTATATTAACCTAATTACTCTTTTTATGCATACCGGTTTATGATTACACAAGCATTTCGCAGCCTAGTTTGATGTATTGAGACACAAACGACTTAGGCTCTTTTTGTTGATAGGAATACTGCATTGTCGTGGCGATTATTATTATTGTTGTTGTGTTTAGGATATTCTTGGCTCCGACGGCATTATATATATTCTGCCTTTTTGTGTGCATAGCCTGCACGAGCATTGTTCCGCTGCCTGCCTTTTTGGGTTCCATTTCCGATACGAGCATCTTTATAGCATCTAACATTTAAAGAAGATTCCTTGTTAGTGTTGAAGGACTTTAGTGCACTTTCTTTCATGCAGGAGTGCCTGACATTTATTAATTAAAGTAACGTAAGCTGTAACTTCTCTTACCACCTTACTTTGCATACCATAACCAAGCACCTTCGGTTATAGGTAGTAATAGGCTGTTTTCACATAACATTAAGCCTAGAGTAGACGCACATTTATTGAGAGTTTGATAGCCTATTATTGCATATAGAACTCTGTAGAGTATTTGTGTTCTTTGTTCACTGGGAATATACAACAGAGGTTGGAGCTAGCGCTTTCCGTTGTAACATTTATGCCATTACTAGTCCAATGAATAAGAGCCCTGATATATTTGAACCCCAGTCGTAACAAATGGCGACCTTACCTAGGATTTGGTGAACCTACATTTATTAAGCAGGGAACATATGTTGTTTTGGGGAATATTTTGCGGGGATCAGCAAGAATATTTTTTTTTTTGCAACATAGTATAGCCCTTGAGTATTTCCGAGAATTTTTGTGTGTATATCGAGGTATAAGAGTTTGGGGTACTTCTTTTCTGAATATTGAGGTGGGAAATTTTTTGAGAGCATCATGTCTTATACCGGATCAGAGGAGAATGGAGACACAGTACGTCATGTCGAAACGGAAGAGAGAAAAACTATCAGTCAGCAGTCTCAGCACATAGAGCTAGCAAAAATCCAAGCGGATTTAGAGTCGACTAGGTACTGTGCCGACATGGACGTAGAGAAGTCGCGAGTAGAGGCAACGGGACAGCGGCTTGGGGCTGGTAACCTTGTTCATGAGCAGTCTCTCTCGCAATTATTGAAATTGGTTCCGGTGTTTGATGAGAGTGGTGTAACAGAATTTTTCACACGCTTTGAGAAGAAGTGCCAGGAACACCAGTGGCCAGAGAATAAAGGGGCAGCACTTGTATCCTCTAGATTAATAGGCAAGGGTCTTAAAGCCTACGATGCGTTACCTTTGGAGTCGTGTATTGTGTATGAGGATCTCAAGGAGGCTGTCCTGAGGGCTTACGAATTGCAACCAGAAACGTACCGTTTGAAGTTCCGGGGTGTAACTAAGGGAAGAGATAGCACCTTTTTGGAACACGCCCGGGACTTGTCCGATGCTATGGGGAACTGGCTCCGATCTGAGAAGGTAACTACGTTTGATGGAGTTAAGCAGTTGATGATGTTGGAGCAGTTCTTTAAGAGCACGGGCGGTGATCTAACTTTGAACTTAAAGGAGAAAAACCCAAGAACTCTAGTAGAAGCAGCAGAAATGGCTGATCTACGGCTGTCGTTGATTCGGGGTTGCGGGTCCTCTCAGAAGTACGATGCAAGTGCTAGGGACCGTTATCCTCCCCCTCCCCGTAGCAATGACACATTTAAACCAAAGAGCAATGAAACTAAAACTGAAGCCAAACCTACCACCACACCGTATGTGAAAAGTCAGGGGCCTTTTACATCACAGTATAAGCCGAAACCGAAATTTATGTGTTTTAGGTGCCACCAGGAGGGTCATAAGGCAAATGAGTGCCCTAGTCGACCTCCTCCGGCAGCCGTGTCTTTTGCTCACGGCATTGGAGTGTTCAAGAGGACATCGGAGTTTGTTAGAGGCATTTCTTCCGAGGTAAATACACTGCCAGTGCAGAAGGATCCGGAAGGCTTATTCCCTGTCCGTGATGCCTTTAGTGACCACAGGGGACTCGGTTGTGTGGAGTGGGGGGGTAGAAGACATGAGGTGAGAATTTTGCGTGACACTGGGGCATCGCAAACACTGTTGAGAAATTTCACTGGTAAACCTGTCAATACGGCGCGGGTGGTTGTGGTTCAGGGAGTTAATGCGACAAGGTCATACCCGCTTGTAAGAATGAAGGTGGAAGTTGAAGGTGGAAGTTGATGGTGTGACTCGTGACCTGGATGTAGGAATTGTGGAGAAGTTACCTGTTGGGGGCGTCGACCTCCTTCTTGGCAACGACTTTGCGGGGCCTACTTCTGAGGCTCCACCCTTAGTCGTTGTCGAGAAGCCGGCCGACGTGAGTAGGGAGGAGCAGGAGTGGGTTGGGAAGTGTCCGGGGCAGCCTATGGAGTGTGTTGTCACCGGAGATTCTGCATGCAGGGAGTCACATTCTGGTCAACAATCTTTAGATCAGCGGAGGAAGGGTACCGAGAAGGGGTTGGAAGTTGATGCGGTTGAGAGTTTAGTGTCAACGGACCTTCTCGGGGACTCATTATTAGGACCACATTTCGAGTCTGGAGAAGACCCAGTAACTGTTCCGGAAGGGGCAGAGGATGGGCTTAAAAAGACGAAAGAGTTGAGGGAGGACAGTGATGCACAGTCGGGAGATGTAGCAACAAGGTACCCTGACGCGTACCCTATGAGAAATGGGTCGGCGAAAACGGTGGTCCGAAGCTTGCTAGTGTATTTTTCCCGGTATGGTTACCCGCAGGGGATTCAGTCAGTCCGGGGACCCAACTTCACTTCTAGCCTCTTTGTACAAGCAATGCCGCAGCATGGAATTGTTGGGGTTGTGTCATCTGCATATCATCCGGAGAGCCAGGGTGTGTTAGAGCGATGGCACTCAGCCTTGAAATCTGTGCTTCGTTGTTGTTGCTTTGAGAGTGGGAGGGATTGGGATCTTGGCCTGCCATGTGTTTTGTTTGCTGTGTGGGAGGTACCTGGGGAGAGTTTGGGGATTCAGCCCTAATGAGCTCGTCTTTGGACACCGTGTCAGAGGGCCTCTCCATATGGTTGAAGAAGTATGGGAGGGCGCAGAAAAACCTTGTTCTATGCTCAAGTGTGTCCTCAACAGTCGAGAACGGATGTTGCGCAGTCTGGAGTTGGCTGGCCGTAATTTGACTAGCTCTCAGGCCCTCAGGAAGGACAGGTACGACCTCAAGGTTGAACTCAGGGAGTTTCACGTGGGTCAGGAGGTGTTGATTCTACTGCCCCTTGTAGGTCGCCCGTTATCCGCGAAGTACGCTGGTCCTTATAGGGTGGTGGAGGAGCTATCGGACCTGGCTTACTTGGTAGCCACTCCAGACAGACGGAAGCGCAATCAGTCGTGTCATGATAATCCCGTGAAGGCGCATGGGAGGCACCCCCCTGAGCCTCTCACTGTGCCTGTGATGACGTTTAGCAGTCAAGGTGGAGAAGGAGAACGGGACAGTCAAGCTCAGGTGGAGGATAACTGGAAGGATAAGATGTTCAAATGGGCGCCTGAGTGTGAGAAGGTGTTTAGGGAAGTAAAACACCTGTTGTGCACTCACCCGATCCTCAGGGCCCCTGACTTTAGCCTACCTTTCCAACTAGCAACGGAGGCTAGTGGTGTGGGGGTTGGTGCCGTCCTTGTGGAAAAGGACGATGATGGGCTGAAGCATCCTGTTAGTTTCTGCTCGGAGAAGTACAATTCGGCGCAGGGGAGCTGCTCTGTTGTCAAGGAGGAGCTGCTGGCGGTTGTACTTGCTCTGAGGCATTTCGAGGTCTGTGTTCCAGCCTATGGTCCGGTCGTTGTAGTTTACCCAGATCATCACCCTCTCAAGTTCTTGGACCAGTTTCACAATCGGAATATGAGGCTGACCAGGTGGTCACTAAGGTTATTGGTATATAACCTGGACATACGCCATATTGCCGGTTGTGACAACGTGGTTGCAGATGGTCGTTCAAGGGTATATGATCCTGGGTAGATTGACACATGGGTAGCCTCCTGCTTTAGTTTGAATAGTATTTTGCGCTTGGTGCTTGTTGGCTCGCGGTTGTAGCCCAGCGTATTGGGTCGTAAAGCAGGAGTTGAGCGTTTGGTATAGAAGAAAAAACTAGGCTTGCCCCTATAGTGCAGCCGAAATAAACAAATTATAAACATAAAAATCAAATAAAAACTCTTTCTTTGATAGTTGATTTTTTTTAGTATGTTATAGCAGTAATTCTGAGTTGCACTCCTCTCAGAATGCTGGGCTAGAGAAGCTCGCTCTTGAGGAGCATAACTACATATAATTTAACCTATGGTGTTGGGGAGGGTTATAATTTTGAAAAATGTTTTGTTGAAGAACTGTGCCAGATATTTTATTGACGCTGGGTGATGGGAAGTAGAGATATAGCATGGGTTCTAACCATCAGATTTTTGTGAGCCTTGGGGCCTCTGAGAAAAATCTTGGGGGGGGTGTGACGTTAACCACTCCGTTAGAACCGCATGGCTTGTCCTACAATGACCCGCTAGGATCGCCAGGGCAATGGATGGGGCTACAGTTTGTGTATTAGAGTGTGCTTTATTTCATATGAAAGCTTGTGTCATGGGCAGTCCAGAAAGGCTCTTTGTTTTCACCCATGTCAAGGCTTTATCATTTATCATTAACTAGTAATGATGGGATCTGGGAGAGAGAGAGAGAGTAGAACAGAGTGAGAGGGAGCGCGTAGTGTTTTTGTCCAGCTCGATGACGTCACGGCTGGCTGCCTCGTTCGCGGGGGTTGGTGGAGAGAGGTCCTTACCATGCTGCAAGCTCTCTTGCTAGTGGTTAGAGGACTTGTAACCGCTTTTTTCCCACGCGGCTCGAGCTGGTGCGAGTATATATACAGTTCCTCGCCACTCTCTCCCTCAGATCTGGTTTCTAGAACGCACCCATCTTTCTCCCTTGCTACCTGTACCCCGTTCGCACCTGAGAATCTTTTCCTCTGCCTATCTCTCTCATTTTCCCTATCTTTCACCACCTTTTTATTAATATTATACCCCCTCTGGTTAACTCTGCAAAATCAGCTTCATGCTGGCCAGTTGTATTGTGCGTTAAGGTCTGATATAACCCATGTATGTTAGTTGTTAAGATAAGTGGATCACGAAGCATTGGTTGGCTTTCATAGTACCGCTTCCTTTAATTATTAGTGTTCTGCTGGATTAGATAATGCTAGACTAGGAGTCTGATATTATAAGGTATTGTTTCCTATGAGTGCTGGCTTTAGTTAAAAGCTGCACGACATACCTGAGAACTGGAGTTGATTGAGTAAATTCTAGTCTGTGTGCCATTGAGAATAGAGCATGCACGAATGAGGGCTTTTTGCCTATACCATTCTGCACTGTTCTAGTCTCGATTGTTTGTCTTTGAGGTACGCCAGGAGAACGCTTAATACTTCGGTATTAAGGTTTCTCAAGAGAGCTACCCTTCCCTATAACGTAATATTTGACGCACAGACTTGAAATTTGCACTAGGCTATGCGGCATGCCATGCGCACCAGTATCTCGTATCATTGACTCTAGCTAGACTTTATCAATCATAGTAGACATTAAGTATATTAACCTAATTACTCTTTTTATGCATACCCGTTTATGATTACACAAGCATTTCGCAGCCTAGTTTGATGTATTGAGACACAAACGACTTAGGCTCTTTTTGTTGATAGGAATACTGCATTGTCGTGGCGATTATTATTATTGTTGTTGTGTTTAGGATATTCTTGGCTCTGACGGCATTATATATATTCTGCCTTTTTGTGTGCATAGCCTGCACGAGCATTGTTCCGCTGCCTGCCTTTTTGGGTTCCATTTCCGATACGAGCATCTTTATAGCATCTAACATTTAAAGAAGATTCCTTGTTAGTGTTGAAGGACTTTAGTGCACTTTCTTTCATGCAGGAGTGCCTGACATTTATTAATTAAAGTAACGTAAGCTGTAACTTCTCTTACCACCTTACTTTGCATACCATAACCAAGCACCTTCGGTTATAGGTAGTAATAGGCTGTTTTCACATAACATTAAGCCTAGAGTAGACGCACATTTATTGAGAGTTTGATAGCCTATTATTGCATATAGAACTCTGTAGAGTATTTGTGTTCTTTGTTCACTGGGAATATACATCAGAGGTTGGAGCTAGCGCTTTCCGTTGTAACATTTATGCCATTACTAGTCCAATGAATAAGAGGCCTGATATATTTGAACCCCAGTCGTAACAATACTATTAACTAAACAACTGTATATACTATTAACTAAACAACTGTATATACTATTAACTAAACAACTGTATATACTATTAACTAAACAACTGTATATACTATTAACTAAACAACTGTATATACTATTTATTGAAAAGAAAGTTCCATCCAAGAATAAATCCAGATAGGGAAGATTTTACCGAAACTTCCACTAATTGTCCCATGGTTTTTCTTTTTGGTTTTAGGTAGTTTTCATCATTATACAGTAGTTGAAATTAGTTACAATCCCCAGAAAATGTTATTTCTCCCATTATCCAACGATCTTAAGACCCTCAGATGTAAGTAATTTTCAGAGTAAATATACAATTTGTTTTGCCTTGGGATACAGGATGGGTTGAGGCGGGCAAAACCCCCATGACTTATTGAAATCAGCATCTATTTTGCCAGTAAAGGGCTTACTTCGATTTTCAGTGCCGTCAATAAGGATAGTTATAGGGAGAATTTTTTGTTTTGATATTTTTTTGTCTTCTATATTCCACATTACTTCCTCTCGGGCATAGGCTGAGAGCCTTAACATTCACCGCTTTACAATGAACAGTGGAGCCCTTTACAATGAACAGTGAAGCCCGTGAGGTCTTGTTCCAGTCTAGGGAGTGAGACATGTGAAGCACGTAGAGTACAACGAGCACCTGCCATCTTGCCTTCACATGAGGCACGGTGCTCACTCATGGCCCGAAACGACCCCATCTCTGAAGCCACCTCGTTCCCGTGCTTCACTGTCTCACCCCCTACACTCGGACTCTCACACTTACACACACACAACGCCACCTGTTGAGCAGATAACTCACCAGGCATTGCACCCCTATAGCATATTTTGAATATGGGAATATTCATACAGTGCTATTTAATCAGGGAACAATGAGGGTATTTTATTGACGTTTCGGTGGGTTTTGTGGTAATGCACTGATACCAGGTACAGCACAAATTCCATCCCAATAATATCTTCCCATTGATACATCGGGATTTGAACCCGGGACCTTTGGATTACCAGGCCAGTGGCAAGACCACTCCACCACACCTCCCCTATATAGTGCTTTATATAGTGCACATACATTGTATTTCTGGAGGTTGAAACAAATATCAATATGATCTTTGCAACATTCTTATTCTATAATAACCTTTATTGAAAAATAATTAGTGGTAGTTTCGGTAATAAGTACCCCAGATAGTTATACAGTAATTAGTGGTAGTTTCGGTAATAAGTACCCCAGATAGTTATACAGTAATTAGTGGTAGTTTCGGTAATAAGTACCCCAGATAGTTATACAGTAATTAGTGGTAGTTTCGGTAATAAGTACCCCAGATAGTTATACAGTAATTAGTGGTAGTTTCGGTAATAAGTACCCCAGATAGTTACAGTAATTAGTGGTAGTTTCGGTAATAAGTACCCCAGATAGTTATACAGTAATTAGTGGTAGTTTCGGTAATAAGTACCCCAGATAGTTATACAGTAATTAGTGGTAGTTTCGGTAATAAGTACCCCAGATAGTTATACAGTAATTAGTGGTAGTTTCGGTAATAAGTACCCCAGATAGTTATACAGTAATTAGTGGTAGTTTCGGTAATAAGTACCCCAGATAGTTATACAGTAATTAGTGGTAGTTTCGGTAATAAGTACCCCAGATAGTTATACAGTAATTAGTGGTAGTTTCGGTAATAAGTACCCCAGATAGTTACAGTAATTAGTGGTAGTTTCGGTAATAAGTACCCCAGATAGTTATACAGTAATTAGTGGTAGTTTCGGTAATAAGTACCCCAGATAGTTATACAGTAATTAGTGGTAGTTTCGGTAATAAGTACCCCAGATAGTTATACAGTAATTAGTGGTAGTTTCGGTAATAAGTACCCCAGATAGTTATACAGTAATTAGTGGTAGTTTCGGTAATAAGTACCCCAGATAGTTATACAGTAATTAGTGGTAGTTTCGGTAATAAGTACCCCAGATAGTTATACAGTAATTAGTGGTAGTTTCGGTAATAAGTACCCCAGATAGTTATACAGTAATTAGTGGTAGTTTCGGTAATAAGTACCCCAGATAGTTATACAGTAATTGCATAAAGAAAAACTGAGGGGGTCAACGAATTATTATAAGTGGCTCTACGGTCGCGCTAATAAATCATGTACAGTCTACGACAGAACTAAGCTTGTTGTCATGGCCTGAGGCAATGTGTTAGTTCACTTATATTTTAATAGATGGCCCTTTAATCGCTTCTAATAAAAGGGGGCGGGGTTAGTATAGAGGTCTGAAGGAGGAGGAGTCAAACGTGTGTGTGTGTGTGTGTGTGTTCTAGAACAGCACTCAGAATAACTTTATTTTAACATAACACACAGGCTATATTATTAGACTAGCCCATGCCGGATCACAAATAAGTAACACACATCAGGTGTTGCGTTATTTATGGAATTTAATATACAGACAATCAAGTTTCTATCCTTCGAACTTCCCATTCCCCCCTCCCCTTCTCTCTGCTGCCTTCCCCTATCTCCCCCCTTCTCTCTTTTTCTCTCCCCCTTCTCTCTCCTAACCGAATATATAATTTACCTCATCGTCGTGTTCAAAGCTGTCCATAAACAAATCTTTGGTGTTTTAATAATACTGTTCTTTTTACCTTTACTGATTCTCAATTATTAACTCGTATTCTATTATTTACCTTATACAATGTGTTATAGAAAATACATATATACAGTATGCTCCGTTGCAAAACACTCAAAGTTGCCAACCTTGGCGTCCTGGTTAGTGTAAACAATCGTATAAATATATAATTAAATGAAACGGGATGTTACAATCCACGCATCAAGACAAGTTGGATCACATTGTAATCTAGCTTTGACCAAATTATAACCAAATATATATATCATAAAGACAAGATAATATCGGCCCAGTTAGAGAACACACTTTAGATGAGCCGAAACGTGTTTTTTTTTGTAATAAAAACAAATGTTCATATTAGAGTAAAAAATGTTTTCTTCCATACCACTATTCACAGCACTGTGGTTGACCAATTCATAATCTACCTTAACATGTTGTTGTTGTTGTTCCCCAAGTTGCCTGGCCAAACAGCCCCAAGGCCAAGGCCATAACCGAGAGCCCCCACAGAACCCTCCCTGCCGACCACAATAAAGCCTGGGTGACCGAAGCCACTCCATGGCGGGGAGCTAAGGAGGGTGCGGAAACGCCAGGGAAACCAAAGACCCACCCAGGGCCCTGTGCCCCTCAGCAATTATGAAGAGAAAGTTGAGGGGCCAAGGAAAAATGTGACGCTTTGGCTTCCAATCTTGGTAGATTGGGAGGTCAATCCACGGAAGAGGCCCCGTCACTGGAGATCTAGAAAATAAATAAGTAAAAGGAACAGTCAGAGTAAGCTATGGGTATGGCAGAGATCGCTCAGTTCTCACTCTGATAGACCAGCCCATCACCACATGACTAGAACCCAATCCTCTCAGCATCAGCTAGGAAAGGCCCTAGAAAGCCGCCTTTGGCGGGGGGATAGCTCCCCTATGTCAACCCCTTTCGGGGTTGGGCATCCGCTACCTTAACATGTCATATTACATATTACCTTAACATGTAATATGACACGCTATGATTATTGCATTATACTTTTCTCAGTGGATTCTTAATTACTAGCTTAATTACTGTGGCTTCCCATTATCAGTAAACAGTTCGGCGTTACCCATTGTAATGATTTACTATAAAGTAAGTCATCAAATTGAACAATTAACGATAATCCAAGTAATCTTGTTATGTTGTTTTAAAGTTGATATACTGTAAATTGTTTAGGCTTTCATATTTTTACTTCGTATTGTTTAAATTATCGTCCAAACATAATTAAAAGTATACTATAGCTCTGTGTATGTTACCTTGAATTTAATTTAATATGTATTATTTCACCATCATTATGTTACGGTGAACATTGGAAACACATACACATTATATAATACATATAAAGGGATCTTAAATGTAAACATTTACAATTTATATTTATGAAATCAATATGATCTCCACCCACAAGCTGCATCAACTACCTCCTGTATTATCGTTGGAGCTGATTTAAACATTTTCCAACTTATATTAGGGCGGCGACGGATTCTCCCCCCCCCCCCCCCCTCCCCTATCCCACTCCTCCCGCCCTTTCCAATCCTAACCTGAACCACATTCCACTCCATGACATGATGGCCCACAAATTCTCTATTGGGTTCATGTCACACACCCTTGTGGACCAGCTAAACCCCGGATGGGGTCAGGTCAGGTGAAGGTATTGAAGGATAAGCCTTCACAACGGCACCTCGTAGCTACTTTCTACTTTTCCTATTTTCTGAAGAGTGTAGAGAGGGGAGAAGGGGTGTTGGAGAGAGACGAAGTTGTTATAGTGGCTTTGTTGTGTGTTATTAGTCTGTATACGTCGTAAGGCTCAGGATGGCCATGACACGCACTGAAGACAGCAGCATCTCCTCAATAATGCTAATACCTTTTCTAGTTTGCCTGGACCAGTGTGTGTGTGTGTGTGTGTGTGTGTGTGTGTGTGTGTGTGCGTTTTATGTTATCATGTGTGAGTGATTTGTGCCCATTACGTTGTATGTGATCATGTGTGTGATGTGCGTTTTATGTTATTGGGTGTGAGTGTGTGTGTATCTGTTTTGTATCCTGTGTTAGTGTTGGTGTGGGTGGGTTGGTGCTTGAATGTGATGGACAGAGGAGAGAGGTTGAAGCGCCGTCTCTTCAAACATTACAAATTGTGGAGGTCACAAGTATGTGTATTATCCAACTTATTCCTTAAACCAACACAAATAACGTAAATCCTAAGTGTTATTGTTACACTTAATATATATATAAACAAATATAGACGTGTTCTTCGGGAGTCGTAGCTTAATTAGGAATAGGATATCTAGCGAGGCAGCGAGTAACAGGTGTTGTTCGCTGCCTCGCTAGTTATCCTATTCCTAATCAATATATATGTGTTACTTTTGTCATCCCTAACATTTATTATTTATTTCATAAGTCGTAGGCGTGTGCATAAACCTTTAACCTTCTTGGTGGTGTAATGGTTAAGGTGTCTAAAAATCTGTGTGTGATAACCCAGGTTCGAATCCCGGTGGACCACATACATGCTTTCATTAATTTCATTGGAGGCGTTTGGTGGTGTGGTGAAATTAATACAAAATAGATTATGTATATGTAAATTCAAAACAATCGCATAGTATTATTCTGCGTATTTTAGAAGGTATCTTTTATGTCCTTGAGAGAGAGAGAGAGAGATAATGAGAGAGGTGGGAGGGAGGGAGGGGAGAGGAAGCGGCTGAAGAAGGAGAGTTGGGGTGAAAGGGAGAGGAGGAGGAGGGGGGAATGGAAAGTGCGAAGGCTAGAAACTTGATTGTCTGTGTATTAAATTCCATAAATAACGCAACACCTAATGTGTGTTACTTATTTGTGATCCAGCATGGGCTAACTTTATAATATAGCCTGTGTGTTATGTTAAAATAAACTTATTCTGGGTGCCGTTCTCGAACACACACACACACACACGTTTGACTCCTCCTCCTTCGAACCTCTATATTAACCCCGCTCCGTTTTATTAGAAGCGATTAAAGTGCCATCTATTAAAAGGTGAGTGAACTAACACATTGCCTCAGGCCAAGACAGCAGTTCTGTCGTAGACTGTACAACCCCCTGAAAGTGCCAGTTATTGTCATTATTAGGTATTTGGAACCCCACCACTTTTTGACGAAATTCTGACGGAAGCAACAACAGATGGCGTTAGCGTCAAATAGGCCTTAGGGCTAGCTTTAGTGCATTTAATGTAAGACGTCTGGTTCCTGACCACTTATTGACTCCTGGTACACGAAGTACACACTTGCATTCTTGGTCCTTTGCAAACAAGGACAATCGGGTTTGCCATTGTTATAATTAACTTTCTATTGCAAAGTCATTTATATACAAGGTTGGAGTAGAAATAAGGGTTATGTATTCAATGGTATACAATTGTTGTGTGGTATTTATTAAGAGATAGTTTCTAATTCTACCAGGAATGCCTGTATATGTTAACGACCGAACTAGTGATCAGCTTGCAAAACAACACGAAACAGCTACTGGATTTGTGAATGACAAATCATTTTTTGTTGTGCTCTAAGTCAATCAGTAATCTTCCAATCTTCCACTGGCATGGTCTGAAAGCATTGTTGCTGTGACATATTCACTACTGATTGATAATTTCAAGTAAATCAGCTGGTAAATAGTGATTTACCCTGGCTCCGGACACAAACCAACTCGTTCTCTGGTCTTTTCGCTATCATAAAACGATTGATTCTTTAAATAGAGCGCCGTCAAAGTTAAGCCTTAGAACATACGATGACGCATTTCTGTTCTGTTGTCTGGCTGTTATTAGACGATGTTATTCAGATCAAGAATGGTAAGGGGAAGTCAGAGGATTACTTGAGATAGCATTTACCCTTTTGAGCAAGGGACTGGAGTTTTCAAAAAGAGGCTCCAGTCCTGACGTTATTCTTGAATTACAGTGTGCTGGCTTAATAATCCTCTGAAGTCCTATTTTCCCTCACTGTTGATTCTTCCTTGCATGTATGTATGTAGATACTCAGTTACATACCTCATAACTGGGGTGGCCGACTCGAATCAGAGGGTCCGGGACTACTTTTGCGTTCCCTTGCCCCTTTCTCTGTCTCGTCTAGTAGGTAAATTTAAAAAAGGATTACTAATTCCCTGCCCCAGAAAGAAAAGTAGGACAGTAAAAGAGACAGACAGAAACGGCCAAGGTTGAGTAGAGAATGCCAAACCTCACTCTGGATAGGACCAGCCCTCACCTTCTTCCTAAATTGTATATACTCATAATTATAATGATAGCCAGAATGAGCTGTCAACATGTGACATCATCTTTAAAGGGTTAAAATGAACTTCGATAAGTTGACAGAGTTATTGGGCGATGGGCGTAATTGTTTCATTTATATATACAGTATACTGTATATATATTCGAGATAGGTTGGTCCTTAGGGAATCGTAGTCTTAGGAGGAACAAAATGACCAGTGAGGCAATGAACAACATGTTTATTTTCATATCAGACGTTTCGACATAGTGGATGTCATCATCAGTGATCTAAAAGTGAAATGCAAACAACACACAATTAAAGAGATAGTTCTTATATACTTAAAAATAATATTGTAGCAATGTTTAACCTATACAATGGAAAGGGGGGCAGCAGACAACATATTATTGTAGCAATGTTTAACCTATACAATGGAAAGGGGGGCAGCAGACAACATATTATTGTAGCAATGTTTAACCTATACAATGGAAAGGGGGGCAGCAGACAACATATTATTGTAGCAATGTTTAACCTATACAATGGAAAGGGGGGCAGCAGACAACATATTATTGTAGCAATGTTTAACCTATACAATGGAAAGGGGGGCAGCAGACAACATATTATTGTAGCAATGTTTAACCTATACAATGGAAAGGGGGGCAGCAGACAACATATTATTGTAGCAATGTTTAACCTATACAATGGAAAGGGGGGCAGCAGACAACATATTATTGTAGTAATGTTTAACCTATACAATGGAAAGGGGGGCAGCAGACAACATATTATTGTAGCAATGTTTAACCTATACAATGGAAAGGGGGGCAGCAGACAACATATTATTGTAGCAATGTTTAACCTATACAATGGAAAGGGGGGCAGCAGACAACATATTATTGTAGTAATGTTTAACCTATACAATGGAAAGGGGGGCAGCAGACAACATATTATTGTAGCAATGTTTAACCTATACAATGGAAAGGGGGGCAGCAGACAACATATTATTGTAGCAATGTTTAACCTATACAATGGAAAGGGGGGCAGCAGACAACATATTATTGTAGCAATGTTTAACCTATACAATGGAAAGGGGGGCAGCAGACAACATATTATTGTAGCAATGTTTAACCTATACAATGGAAAGGGGGGCAGCAGACAACATATTATTGTAGCAATGTTTAACCTATACAATGGAAAGGGGGGCAGCAGACAGCATATTATTTAGTTGGGGCTTGCTAACTTTTATATGTATGGATTCAAGGGTTCTTAGGTCTTTACCAGATCAAATATCTACTATTTTGAAATTATCCTTTGAAATTATAGTATCATCTATTGTCTATAGTTTCACTTGCCCGAGTTGCCAAGCTGGGTATTTGGGGAGCACTCTTCGCTCCTCTAAGGTGAGAATAGATGAGCACCTGAATCAGTCGAGCAGAACAGGTCCCAGGTTGAAGTCCCCTCCTCATTCAGCCGTAAGGGAACACGCTGAATCTTGTGATACTATAATTTCAAAGGATAATTTCAAAATAGTAGAGAATTGATCTGATAAAGACCTAAGAACCCTTGAATCCATACATATAAAAGTTAGCAAGCCCCAACTAAATAATATGCTGTCTGCTGCCCCCCTTTCCATTGTATAGGTTAAACATTGCTACAATAATATGTTGTCTGCTGCCCCCCTTTCCATTGTATAGGTTAAACATTGCTACAATAATATGTTGTCTGCTGCCCCCCTTTCCATTGTATAGGTTAAACATTGCTACAATAATATGTTGTCTGCTGCCCCCCTTTCCATTGTATAGGTTAAACATTGCTACAATAATATGTTGTCTGCTGCCCCCCTTTCCATTGTATAGGTTAAACATTGCTACAATAATATGTTGTCTGCTGCCCCCCTTTCCATTGTATAGGTTAAACATTGCTACAATAATATGTTGTCTGCTGCCCCCCTTTCCATTGTATAGGTTAAACATTGCTACAATAATATGTTGTCTGCTGCCCCCCTTTCCATTGTATAGGTTAAACATTGCTACAATATTTTAAGTATATAAGAACTATCTCTTTAATTGTGTGTTGTTTGCATTTCACTTTTAGATCACTGATGATGACATCCACTATGTCGAAACGTCTGATATGAAAATAAACATGTTGTTCGCTGCCTCACTGGTAATTTTGTTCCTTATATATATATATATATATATATATATATATATATATATATATATTTTGTTTTTATTAGTTTCCTCCATAGACCTCCATCAAACTTAAAACAATAAAAAACACAAACCCTCCTCTAAAAAAGATTTGTACATTTTTCTATAGAAAAATTTTCTGGCTGAAGACAGGATCGATATCGCTCGCCATTGACACCTAAATGACACGAAAAGTCTAAAAAATTACAAATAAATGGAGGAAATGTATTAAAATCGCCAAAGTAATGGGCCGAACGTAATCAAATCGAAAAACTAATGAGGCTAAACATGAGGAAGTAGGGGGACCAGAAGAATGACCCATCTCCCCTTAATATAAGCACCATATGAGGAGGAGCACTTTTATTGACAAATGGGTTTTAGTTGTGTCCCACCTTGTTTTTTCATGTATTTGTTTACCCATTTTAACCCTTAGACCACCTAGCCCGCTAAATATTTGACCGTAGCGCCCAGCGTGTTTTTTTAACCCTAAATAGGGTTGTTTACGTGATCATTTTCATGCCTATATAAGACCCAGAGCGTAAAACAAGTATCTATCCCTGAAAGGGCGTAAACAGAGCTTTCCAATGACACCCGAACCATCCTTGTACGACCACTGGTTCTCTTGCAACGATCGTGCAACACGAGTGCAAAAACCCTGAAATAAGGTAATTTCCTTACATAATTCCCTGTGTAGCGAGTGAGAAAGGAGGGGGAAAGTAGAATACAGTTCAGTATGGCCACGGTGGTCGTGGGGACCTGTCATAGCGTTGCTATGCTCGTCCCACCGCTCAGCTCTCTCTCAGCAACATTACGTGCTGAAAATGGCGCTCGACATAAGTTGTGAACCGCCACATAGTCCATACTTATTTCACACGACATAAGTTGCGCGCCGACAGTTAAGGGTTAATATAATATCGTTCACACATTATTCGAAGGAGCTCTAAAAAAATAAAAAGAAATACATTTTAACGTGAAGGCAAGGGGCTGGAGTTCTCGAAAAGAGGCTCCAGTCCTGACATTCTTCCTGACTTACATTTTGCTGGCTTAATAATCCAGTGGCGTTGATAGCCTCTGAAGTCCTATTTTAACTAACTCAACAAAAAATGATAACGTGAAGTCTTTAATAGCATTTAGAAAATGTCCCTTATAATGTGTATTCTAATATTTCATAAATCCAAATAGTTATTATTGTCAGTACATCTGTCATCACAGGAACACATTTGAACATTTTCAATTAAAATGTAAAACTTGCAAACTAAACAAACCAAAATTGGGACAAGGACAATATAAAGTCAAATTAAATTATCAAAATCGCTATGTGGAAACAACGCTTACTAAAATGAAAATTATTAAATAAAAGAACACAATCCACCACATAGGGTGTACATTACTACATGAGCAAGTTAATCTGTTTCCCAAGCAAACTAATCGCACATATAACAACGCACTATCGTCACGTTAAAGGAAGTAGTAAGTTTGGGAAGTCCGGGACGTTCTGGCAAATTTTACTAAACTCTGCATGAATAAAGAAACTAAATGTTAAATGTCAAAATATTATTTAAAATCAAATTTGCAACATGACAAGACATTAACAATAGTACAAAATACAAATATTGATAAGATAACTATACTATTACAAAATAATATATAAAATACAGTACAGCACTCACTAACGATAGTGCTATCGGGTAGGTATCTGTAAGCATAGCATGCCTCAAGTGACCCCTATCAATAACTACCCTACAAATAACCTACATTTATAGCACAAATAAACTAATTATAGAAAAATATATGTGGTATGGTCGCAAACATTCTATGACAATGGTGCCACCCTCTTAATCCCGTCAGCCACTACAGAACATCTCTAATAAGCTTTCAGGAAAACATTACGAAGATGAAGTAAGCAGGAGGGGAAGCTTGAATTTCGAAGCGAGCGGGCTGATGTAGCTCCTCCCGAGCACATAGCTCGGCCAATCACAGGGCCCCGTTCAATGAGGAAGGGGTATAAAGGGAGGTGGGTGGGCCCTCACCCCCTACTACTTCCTCTGTACCAACTCTAGTATTCGAAGCATAAGAGTGATCAAAATTATTACTTGCTTCACCTTTCCTATATACTTCCATACTTCCATAAGACTCATGCGTGTGTCTCTCCGTACTATAATATACAAAATATAGTTACTTTGGTATTCAATAAAGCAGAATTTCTGATCATTATCATTTGGGGTGCGCCTAGCGCTGGGGTTGATGCGGTGCTTCGGTATCGCTACAGCTCGCAGTGTGGGTGTGTCCCGACGATATGATCGGGAGGACGCACTAGCAGGTTTTACCAGAGAGAGGCATACATAAAAACATCATTGGAAAATGTTAAATATAATACAATGTAGTGTTCTGGTCAATCCCAGAATCTATTAGCCTTCATCTATTCTTCGATTTCCAACTTTATCTTCACTCTTACCCATCCCATTTTTCCCTCCAAAAGCCTTCCCAATCCTCAACCCACCCTCCAACTATCCCTACAGTAAACATTTCTACTCTTTACTTTAGCCACCTAGCCTAACCTACTGTAGGACTCAACTTTTAAGAAACTTGATGAAAGCTCTTTTAACAACAAAAGAAACGGGCTAGACATGAGAACTCCACCACATCAAATTCCGAAGAAATCTAGATAAAAATATGATGAAACTAAAGGTAATACAGCACAATGTGAGACACTGGTCCACTATTGCTAATGAATTGGCCAATACTTATGATGAAACTAAAGGTAATACAGCACAATGTGAGACACTGGTCCACTATTGCTAATGAATTGGCCAATACTTATGATGAAACTAAAGGTAATACAGCACAATGTGAGACACTGGTCCACTATTGCTAATGAATTGGCCAATACCTATGATGAAACTAAAGGTAATACAGCACAATGTGAGACACTGGTCCACTATTGCTAATGAATTGGCCAATACCTATGATGAAACTAAAGGTAATACAGCACAATGTGAGACACTGGTCCACTATTGCTAATGAATCGGCCAATACCTATGATGAAACTAAAGGTAATACAGCACAATGTGAGACACTGGTCCACTATTGCTAATGAATCGGCCAATACCTATGATGAAACTAAAGGTAATACAGCACAATGTGAGACACTGGTCCACTATTGCTAATGAATTGGCCAATACCTATGATGAAACTAAAGGTAATACAGCACAATGTGAGACACTGGTCCACTATTGCTAATGAATTGGCCAATACCTATGATGAAACTAAAGGTAATACAGCACAATGTGAGACACTGGTCCACTATTGCTAATGAATTGGCCAATACCTATGATGAAACTAAAGGTAATACAGCACAATGTGAGACACTGGTCCACTATTGCTAATGAATTGGCCAATACCTATGATGAAACTAAAGGTAATACAGCACAATGTGAGACACTGGTCCACTATTGCTAATGAATTGGCCAATACCTATGCGCAGTTAGACCCTGATATAATTTTGTTGAACAGCCACGGACAAGAAGACAGTAATACCATAACACGATTTAATTATTATGTATACCAGAGCAACAAGAGTAGTTAATTACACGATGGAGTAGCTATTGCTGTAAAAAGACATATTAAGCATATTATCATAAACAATTTCATCAGTGAGTGCTTGGCAGTGAAGGTGGAAACAACACTGGGCGAAATAGTGATAGCGACAATGTATTTACCACCACGAAGACCATACCTGCCTAACTTGGATCTAATCAATTTACTGAATTATGCATAGCCCACGTACATTATCGGAAATGTTAACGCCAAACATACTATCTTTGGCAACCAAAGTACACACAACGTAGGGAGATCCCTCAACACCTTATTAAATACCGGGAGATTAAGATACATTGGGCCCGATATTTATACTTTCTTGGGGTACAATTCAACAACAACTCCAGAAAGGTCTTCACCAACAACAAAACACATTTAAATTATCTACTAGAACAAGGCCCATTGACATCAAGTGACCACCTTCCTGTCATATGTAGGCTACATTATCAACTTCACCCATTCAAATTCCGGTAAAGCCGAGATTCCTGATGAGTCGAGCTGACTGGGAGAAGTATTCAACTGAATTATCAACATATCAAATTCCTAACTTAGACAAACAATCCATTGATAATATTAATATAGAAATAAATAAAATAACAGAGGCAATACAAGACTCGGCGAAATCAAACATTCCTAAAACTAAATACAAAACCTTACTGCATAACAAAATGACAGATAGAATTAGAAACCTAGAAATAGTTTACAATAATCTTAGACAATATATTAATACAATAGGACATAACAGAATTATCATGAAAAACATAACAAGAATCCAAAGAGAACTACTTGAAGAGTGCAATATAATAGCTAACGAAAAATGGGACAACTTAATTAGAAATATTAATGAAACAAGGGATTCCAAAGAATTCTGGAGAGGCATTAAGCAAGTAATGGGAACAAATGAAAACCGTCTGGGCAGTATTAAAGACCAACATGGCACAGAACTGAATAAAGATCCAGATATAGAAATCGCATTTAGGAGAGAATGGAGTAAAGTGTTCCAAATTAGCGCAGAGGAGAATGAAGACTTTGATAAGGATCATGAAAATCATATCACAGACTGGATGAATAATAACCTAAATAGAACAGTACCACACGCCCAGATAGACTTTAAGAGACTTAGACGAACTGAAGTAATAACAGAGGGAGAATTTTTTCATAGTCTACGATCTTTTAAAGAAAAAGCACCAGGTAATTCTGGAATCACAGAAATATGGTTATGAATGCTCCTGGGAACATAATACAGGGTATAATTCATACATTTAATGCATCGCTATCTGCAGGGTACTTTCCAGATTCATTTAAGACTGCACGACTCATATTTATACCAAAACCTGGCAAGGACAATACTCAAATTATGAATTACAGACCCATATCATTACTGGATTTCTTGGGAAAGGTTCTGGAAAAAATCATTAACATCAGACTTACATCCATTATAGATACAAAAATAAATCCTAGACAACACGGATTTAGACGACACAGGGGTACCCAAACAGCCTTAGCCATAATAACTGAACTAATATCTAAAGCAAAGGCCCAAAATCAGCAGGTAATTCTAGTCCAAAGAGACGTACAAAAAGCTTTTGATAAAGTTTGGCTACTTGGATTAAAATACAAGATATTACAACTCAAACTTCCGTCATACCTAGAAAAAGTCTTATGTAATTATCTAGTAAATAGACATGCACAAGTTTCTATCAGAAATTATTTAGGACCGAAATTTGCTCTCCTCAGCGGTGTACCACAAGGGGGCTGTTTTTTCCCAACTTTGTATTCTATATATACCTCAGATCTTCCCGAACCAACTCCATATAGTGAACACCTCATATTTGCAGATGATATAACCCAAATAATAACAACACCTGGTAAATCCAAAAACTTTGCAGTCATTAATACAAAAAGGGCAATAGAATCAATCAATAAATTTGCAAATAAATGGAAAATTAGAACAAATATGAGAAAATTCAAAGTTATCCCACTTAGTAAGATTTTATACCCAAGATTAGAAATTGGTGGCAACGTGATCAATTATTCCAAAGAGGGTACGATGTTAGGACTTAAAATAACAACCACTGGTTATAGCACATTTATCAGGGAAAACAACAAGAAGGGTAAAAAACCAACTAAGTCAACTCACACGATTTCAGGGAGCACCAATTGAAACTAAAGAGAAACTATACCTCTCACTTATTAGATCCATATTAACCTATCCACCAATAGGCTACCATCTAATATTCTGAGACTAAATTTAATGGCGTTAACTCAAGCCTGTCAAAATATTGGATTGAAATTCATTCATAATATAAAATACCCAACACTGATTAACAGCCATGAACTGCACAATAGATCTAATTTTCAACCACTAAATATAATATTTTACGATCAAGCAACACAGATATGGAATAAGATTGATAGTTTTGATATTGGCACCCAAATAGACAAAATTAATCCATATGACGACATGATTAGAAATATTCCATATATATTTAAGAGCACTAGAGATGCAGTACGAGCAGGAGTTCCTAACCCAATATATACCTACAACTAGAATTGACCTAAACAACTAAGACATCACTCAGAGGCTCTGCATTAGTAACAGAGAGTGACGATCCAGATACCAATTGCATCCCAAAAACTTACTGACAATGATTAGGAGTGTCACCAGATCAGCTACCGGATGGGTACCGGAGCTGTGAGGTGACACCTCCTTTACCTACCACGATTTTACTGTAAAAGCCAGTCAAGGGGAACGCCTTGCAGGATGAGCCCATTCCTTGCATCCCCTAGATTGGCTACCACTTTCAATCCCCGGGGCTCTACTTGAGATTGAGCTAGGCGACTCAACTCTTAATGTATCTCATGACTTATTTGACAATGACTACTGTGTAACTTAGTTGAGTGACACTAGGGCAAGTGTCAGCCCCAGCAAAGCAGAACTTGGGGGTCCTTTATAGCCCTAAGCTGAATAAAATCTATCATTAATAGAATCAAAATCGGATAATTCAAGAGAAAGAGCAGACTCTGAGGACACTGTTGTGTCTTCAGAACCTGCTAACAGGCATGTCGTGGAGAGAGTGTATGTTGTTGCTGAGGGTTGAGTGGCGGACTCTGGTGGCACCATGGTGTCTCCGAGTTCTGCCTGGATCAGCAAACCTATGAAATAAAAATAAATATACATGTTTTTGAAAATTTTACTATTAAATGTTTACTATGTTTTTATGAGTGACAGGCTTCCGGGGCACGGTGTTGTCTCTGGAGCCTGCCTGTAACGTGAATATAATTGCTGGGAGTGGAGTGACAGACTCCGGAGACACCGGGGTGTCTCCGGAGTCTGCCAAAAACGATATCAGGAGAGATGTGATATGTTTTCTTTGTTTTTGAGAAATTAGAATGACAGACTCCGGAGACACCTAGGTGTCTCTGGGGTCTGCCATTGGCAATGTACTGAGTATGATTGTGTGTAATGCCAGTGAAACAAATGGAGCTACCTGGATGAGCCCACGTTCTTTAAACTCGTACTGTACTTCTCTCTTCTTTGCTTTTCTTGCACTATTTAGCCAATCCCAAATACCCTCCAAATATCCCCCCAAAATTCTTCTACGCCCGCCCCATATCCCTAACATACAAAACAATAGTCTTTCAAACTTTACTCTAGCCATCAATCAATCATAGGACTCACAATCCCCAATCCGTCCAATCCAGTGGTTCCAGCTCCAAGTTAAGTTAAGTTATAAGGATAGAAAGCGTGGGAAATAAGAGTATATAGTGTAAGTAAAAGTGTTGAAGTAATTGAAGGACAGTTGAAGTGTAAAAGCTTGCAGGCGGTCTGCATTGCAATTATTAAAATTGTATTTACCTTATAGGCATTTCAGCTCATGCAACTTAACAGTTAATCTGATTGAATTCCTGCTGGCAAGGGGGAGGGAATCGGCTACTTTCCCCGTTTCCATTCACATATGCATAGCCTACGTCAGTTGCAGTTGGGATGTGTGTACATGCTTAGATTGATATGCAGGATTCGAAGTTTCATAATAAATCATAGGCAGTGTCCACCATTATTTAACTGCCTTCGTGGTGTAATGCATAAGGTGTTGATATTCGGTGTGAGCATCCTGGGTTCGAATCCATGGACTGCCACATGTGTTTGTAATATTTCATTAATCGATTTTAGCAGTAGAGTTGGTTGTTGGATAGAACATAATAATTTATATTGGTTCAGGAGTAATTTATCGAGAGGCCTTCCCTAGTGGTTAAGGCCCCATTAATTGCTCTTTCCATTAACATATGCATAGCCTACGTGAGTTGCAGTTGGGATGAGTGTACATGCTTAGATTGATATGCAGGATTCGAAGTTGCATAATAAATCGTAGGCAGTGTCCACCATTCTTTAACTGCCTTCGTGGTGTAATGCATAAGGTGTTGATATTCGGTGTGAGCGTCCTTGGTTCGAATCCACGGACTGCCACATGTGTTTGTAATATTTCATTAATCGATTTTACGAGTAGAGTTGGTTGTTGGATAGAACATAATAATTGATATTGGTTCAGGAGTAATTTATCGAGAGGCCTTCCCTAGTGATTAAGGCCCCATTAATTGCTCTTTCCATTTACATATGCATAGCCTACGTGAGTTGCAGTTGGGATGTGTGTACATGCTTAGATTGATATGCAGGATTCGAAGTTGCATAATAAAACGTAGGCAGTGTCCACCATTCTTTAACTGCCTTCGTGGTGTAATGCATAAGGTGTTGATATTCGGTGTGAGTGTCCTGGGTTCGAATCCACGTACTGCCACATGTGTTTGTAATATTTCATAAATCGATTTTAGGAGTAGAGTTGGTTGTTGGATAGAACATAATAATTGAATTGGTTAAGGAGTAATTTATCGAGAGGCCTTCCCTAGTGGTTAAGGCCCCATTAATTGCTCTTTCCATTCACATATGCATAGCCTACGTGAGTTGCAGTTGGGATGTGTGTACATGCTTAGATTGATATGCAGGATTTGAAGTTGCATAATAAATCGTAGGCAGTGTCCACCATTCTTTAACTGCCTTCGTGGTGTAATGCATAAGGTGTTGATATTCGGTGTGAGCGTCCTGGGTTCGAATCCACGGACTGCCACATGTGTTTGTAATATTTCATTAATCGATTTTAGAAGTAGAGTTGGTTGTTGGATAGAACATAATAATTTATATTGGTTCAGGAGTAATTTATCGAGAGGCCTTCCCTAGTGGTTAAGGGCCCATTAATTGCCCTTTCCATTCACATATGCATAGCCTACGTGAGTTGCAGTTGGGATGTGTGTACATGCTTAGATTGATATGCAGGATTCGAAGTTGCATAATAAATCGCAGGCAGTGTCCACCATTCTTTAACTGCCTTCGTGGTGTAATGCATAAGGTGTTGATATTCGGTGTGAGCGTCCTGGGTTCGAATCCACGGACTGCCACATGTGTTTGTAATATTTCATTAATCGATTTTAGGAGTAGAGTTGGTTGTTGGATAGAACATAATAATTGATATTGGTTCAGGAGTAATTTATCGAGAGGCATTCCCTAGTGGTTAAGGCCCCATTAATTGCTCTTTCCATTCACATATGCATAGCCTACGTGAGTTGCAGTTGGGATGTGTGTACATGCTTAGATTGATATGCAGGATTCGAAGTTGCATAATAAATCGTAGGCAGTGTGCACCATTCTTTAACTGCCTTCGTGGTGTAATGCATAAGGTGTTGATATTCGGCGTGAGCATCCTGGGTTCGAATCCACGGATTGCCACATGTGTTTGTAATATTTCATTAATCGATTTTAGGAGTAGAGTTGGTTGTTGGATAGAACATAATAATTGATATTGGTTCAGGAGTAATTTATCGAGAGGCGTTCCGTAGTGATTAAGGCCCCATTAATTGCTCTTTCTATTTACATAATTATGCATAGCCTACGTGAGTTGTAGTTGGGATGTGTGTACATGCTTAGATTGATATGCAGGATTCGAAGTTGCATAATAAAACGTAGGCAGTGTCCACCATTCTTTAACTGCCTTCGTGGTGTAATGCATAAGGTGTTGATATTCGGTGTGAGTGTTCTGGGTTCGAATCCACGGACTGCCACATGTGTTTGTAATATTTCATTAATCGATTTTAGGAGTAGAGTTGGTTGTTGGATAGAACATAATAATTTATATTGGTTAAGGAGTAATTTATTGAGAGGCCTTCCCTAGTGGTTAAGGCCCCATTAATTGCTCTTTCCATTCACATATGCATAGCCTACGGGAGTTGCAGTTGGGATGTGTGTACATGCTTAGATTGATGTGCAGGATTTGAAGTTGCATAATAAATCGTAGGCAGTGTCCACCATTCTTTAACTGCCTTCGTGGTGTAATGCATAAGGTGTTGATATTCGGTGTGAGCGTCCTGGGTTCGAATCCACGGACTGCCACATGTGTTTGTAATATTTCATTAATCGATTTTAGGAGTAGAGTTGGTTGTTGGATAGAACATAATAATTTATATTGGTTCAGGAGTAATTTATCGAGAGGCCTTCCCTAGTGGTTAAGGCCCCATTAATTGCTCTTTCCATTCACATATGCATAGCCTACGTGAGTTGCAGTTGGGATGTGTGTACATGCTTAGATTGATATGCAGGATTCGAAGTTGCATAATAAATCGCAGGCAGTGTCCACCATTCTTTAACTGCCTTCGTGGTGTAATGCATAAGGTGTTGATATTCGGTGTGAGCGTCCTGGGTTCGAATCCACGGACTGCCACATGTGTGTGTAATATTTCATTAATCGATTTTAGGAGTAGAGTTGGTTGTTGGATAGAACATAATAATTGATATTGGTTCAGGAGTAATTTATCGAGAGGCATTCCCTAGTGGTTAAGGTCCCATTAATTGCTCTTTCCATTCACATATGCATAGCCTACGTGAGTTGCAGTTGGGATGTGTGTACATGCTTAGATTGATATGCAGGATTCGAAGTTGCATAATAAATTGTAGGCAGTGTCCACCATTCTTTAACTGCCTTCGTGGTGTAATGCATAAGGTGTTGATATCGGTGTGAGCGTCCTGGGTTCGAATCCACGGACTGCCACATGTGTTTGTAATATTTCATTAATCGATTTTAGGAGTAGATTTGGTTGATAGATAGAACATAATAATTGATATTGGTTCAGGAGTAATTTATCGAGAGGCCTTTCCTAGTGGTTAAGGCCCCATTAATTGCTCTTTCCATTCACATATGCATAGCCTACGTGAGTTGCAGTTGGGATGTGTGTACATGCTTAGATTGATATGCAGGATTCGAAGTTGCATAATAAATTGTAGGCAGTGTCCACCATTCTTTAACTGCCTTCGTGGTGTAATGCATAAGGTGTTGATATTCGGTGTGAGCGTCCTGGGTTCGAATCCACGGATTGCCACATGTGTTTGTAATATTTCATTAATCGATTTTAGGAGTAGAGTTGGTTGTTGGATAGAACATAATAATTGATATTGGTTCAGGAGTAATTTATCAAGAGGCGTTCCGTAGTGATTAAGGCCCCATTAATTGCTCTTTCTATTTACATAATTATGCATAGCCTACGTGAGTTGTAGTTGGGATGTGTGTACATGCTTAGATTGATATGCAGGATTCGAAGTTGCATAATAAAACGTAGGCAGTGTCCACCATTCTTTAACTGCCTTCGTGGTGTAATGCATAAGGTGTTGATATTCGGTGTGAGTGTTCTGGGTTCGAATCCACGGACTGCCACATGTGTTTGTAATATTTCATTAATCGATTTTAGGAGTAGAGTTGGTTGTTGGATAGAACATAATAATTTATATTGGTTAAGGAGTAATTTATTGAGAGGCCTTCCCTAGTGGTTAAGGCCCCATTAATTGCTCTTTCCATTCACATATGCATAGCCTACGGGAGTTGCAGTTGGGATGTGTGTACATGCTTAGATTGATGTGCAGGATTCGAAGTTGCATAATAAATCGTAGGCAGTGTCCACCATTCTTTAACTGCCTTCGTGGTGTAATGCATAAGGTGTTGATATTCGGTGTGAGCGTCCTGGGTTCGAATCCACGGACTGCCACATGTGTTTGTAATATTTCATTAATCGATTTTAGGAGTAGAGTTGGTTGTTGGATAGAACATAATAATTTATATTGGTTCAGGAGTAATTTATCGAGAGGCCTTCCCTAGTGGTTAAGGGCCCATTAATTGCTCTTTCCATTCACATATGCATAGCCTACGTGAGTTGCAGTTGGGATGTGTGTACATGCTTAGATTGATATGCAGGATTCGAAGTTGCATAATAAATCGCAGGCAGTGTCCACCATTCTTTAACTGCCTTCGTGGTGTAATGCATAAGGTGTTGATATTCGGTGTGAGCGTCCTGGGTTCGAATCCACGGACTGCCACATGTGTGTGTAATATTTCATTAATCGATTTTAGGAGTAGAGTTGGTTGTTGGATAGAACATAATAATTGATATTGGTTCAGGAGTAATTTATCGAGAGGCATTCCCTAGTGGTTAAGGTCCCATTAATTGCTCTTTCCATTCACATATGCATAGCCTACGTGAGTTGCAGTTGGGATGTGTGTACATGCTTAGATTGATATGCAGGATTCGAAGTTGCATAATAAATTGTAGGCAGTGTCCACCATTCTTTAACTGCCTTCGTGGTGTAATGCATAAGGTGTTGATATCGGTGTGAGCGTCCTGGGTTCGAATCCACGGACTGCCACATGTGTTTGTAATATTTCATTAATCGATTTTAGGAGTAGATTTGGTTGATAGATAGAACATAATAATTGATATTGGTTCAGGAGTAATTTATCGAGAGGCCTTTCCTAGTGGTTAAGGCCCCATTAATTGCTCTTTCCATTCACATATGCATAGCCTACGTGAGTTGCAGTTGGGATGTGTGTACATGCGTAGATTGATATGCAGGATTCGAAGTTGCATAATAAATCGTAGGCAGTGTCCACCATTCTTTAACTGCCTTCGTGGTGTAATGCATAAGGTGTTGATATTCGGTGTGAGCGTCCTGGGTTCGAATCCACGGACTGCCACATGTGTTTGTAATATTTCATTAATCGATTTTAGGAGTAGAGTTGGTTGTTGGATAGAACATAATAATTATAATGTCTCTTCAAGTCAAGCCGCCACTCCATCATTCGTTCTATGATCCACGTTTTCCTCATCGTTGTTTCCCATTTCCCCCAAAACACACTCCATATACTTGACTTTGATTGCCAAGAATTATCTGCGTGTCCGCACGGGCCGCGGGCCCGAGGATCACAGAGTGACCCACCGGCCCGAGGTCCGCGAGGCAAGACTTCAGAAGTTCTTGTCACATTAAGTGTTAAAAAATCTGCATGTCCCCGTGGACCGCTGACACGAGGTTCACCAAGTGACTCCCGGGTCCGAGGTCCACAAGGCCAGATCTCACTAAGCATCTGCGTGTCCCCGCAGACCGCGGACCCGAGGTTCACAAAGTGACTCCCGGGCCCGAGGATCGCGAGGCCAGATTTCATGTGATACCTACCCTGATTGCTGTAAGATATATGCCCCTGGACCCCGGGACCAGGTGATCCAGTGATACACTGTAATGCCCGGGCCCACTACTCTAAACGTAAGGTTAAGATTGGTTTAGTTTATAGTTTACTGTAGCTTCTTGTCATTATCGACCTCTTGTGTATATAGGTGCTGGTTCCCCTTGAGCTACTTTTTTTTAGAGAGCTTGGAAACCAAGCATGACTACCTTCCTCCTGGTTGTTAATAAGATAGTTATATAAGGGGTCTTGGCGAGTCTCCAGTTTATTCCATCTGTTTCTTGCTCTTTGGTACATTTTTACATTCATTGGTTTTATATCTGCTATGTTATGCAGTTCCTCTGTATTATGTTGGTAAGGGTAATGAACGTCATAGGCGAATCTAATGCATTTATTTTGAAGCGATTATAGGTGCATCATCTGGGTATTACTAATGGTATGCATAGGAATTGGAGGGTATTCAATTATAGGTAAGACTAAAGTCTTTATCAAGTGCATTTTTAGTTTGTTAGGTAAGTCTTTGAATCTGAAGAGAGATGCCAGGGCCTCCTTTCCCCTATTCATTCTGTTCTTTATGTGTGGTACAAGTCCTCTGGTGTTAATTGTTTGACCCAGAATCTTTCCCTCCCTACTCTGTCTGAGCAACTCCCCATCCACTATTATGTCCTCAGTCTTAATCTTAGCTAGTGGCATTATGGTAAATTTATTAGTATTAGTTCTAATTTTCCAGAGTCTCTCGTAATCGTTAATTCTTTTAATTTCTGTAGCGATCTTTCGTGCCATAAATCTTCTTGATTTCCCCTCGTATTTTACTATTTGTGTGATATGGTCAGCGTACATGAAGTCAATGTTCCCTAGATGGGAGTCAGGTAAGTCACTGGTTTAAATCGTGTAGAGAGTTGGTGAGAGTAGGCTTCCCTGTGGCACTCCGCTCTTTAATTCGATGATATCGCTGAGGGTGTTATTCAACTTGATTCTAGCGGTCCTGCTGTCCAGAAAGTTAACCAATATTTTTTCTGTTAATATTGGAAGTCCCAGGTGAAGTATCTTAAATTTTAGTCCGCTGTGCCATACCTTGTCGAATGCTTTTGACACGTCACGGAGCACTATTGTACATTGGTGTCTTTTTTTCAAGTACTTGGGATATGTATTCATTGGCCAGGGCTATTGCTGCTGTTGTGCCTCTAGATGGTCTAAAGCTGTACTGATTTGGTTTTAACTTGTTGTTTGTTTCTAAATACAGGGAGAGTCTATTGATAATGATGCGCTCCAAAATCTTACCTGGGACTTCGAGGAGTGAGATGGGCTTATAATTTTTAAGGTCTGTGGGTACTTTACCTTCTTTAGATATTAAAGTGATCATGCCGTTTTTAAATTGAATTGGGAAGTAACCCGTGGCTAAGCAGGCGTTGACAATTTCAGTCATGTGTCTCAGTGCTTGGGCAGGGATATCAGCTAGTATTTGTTTATTAATCCCACTCGGACCAGGAGCCTTATTTTTCATGTTTCTTATTATTAATGCAATTTCTTCTAGGGTTACTTTCCTTCTGAGGTAATTGTTATCCTGTAGTCTGGTGAAATCGACAACTCCATGAGGTAGTACTCTGACTATGTTTGTTGCTAAATATTGCATCACTCTCTCCTCGTTATCCGCATCAAAATCCGCATTTTCCTCGGGGGTGATTTTAAAGAAGTTCTCCCATGTGTCTTTGAAGAGTTTCAGTTTAGTTTCTGTGTCAAACACCTTTTCCCCTCGTGCATTAATTAGGTATGGAGTTTGTGCTATTTTGTTTCCCTTTAATTCTTTTATCCTCCTCCAAAAGGTCTTTGCATCTTTATGGCCTTCTATTAATATTTGGATTTGTTGTTGTTGTTGTTGTTGTTCCCTAAGCTGCCTGGCAGAACAGCCCCGAGTCCCTGAGAAAGGCCATGGCCACGATCGGGCTTTCCCACAGAGCTCTCATTGAGTGTAGATTGTGTTGTTGGCGTAAGTGGTTGAGTGAAATGTAGTCTTCTATGATGTGTTTAATGGTATGGGGTGCTGTGTTACATCCCGGGCAGGCATCGACAACGGAGTCATCCAGTCTCTTCTGATAGCTCAGGAGATCTGGATGGTGTCCGCATCTCAGCCTGGCCAGGTGGACTCTGTCCTCGCGAGGAAGGGAGGATTCGGAAGTATTCGGATTTGGATTTGTTGGTTCTATCGGTTAGTGTAAGCTACTTGACACTCCTGTGCCAGTTTTCGTCTTAAATACCTGAGTATGCGGTAAGAATGTATATTCCAACCTAGTTGTGTTGCCTGTTGGTAAAGTCTATTATATTGATATTGGATTTGCTTTATAATTGCATTTGAGTAAAATATTCCAGTAGCAGAGCTGCACTTTACTGGGATTGAGCCTTTAATTGCCTTTTGGATACACTCATACCAGCTCTCCAGTGCCTCATCTACTTGATCAAGTGTTTTTTTCCTGTAGATTTATTGTATTGCTTAGAAGATTATTGCATATATTTTTAAAATTTGGGCCAGTCTGCTTTGTGCATCTGAAGTTTGGGGGGGATATTTATACATATTGGTTGAGTTGATATAGTTGCAATTATTGGGATGTGATCGGATGAGGTTAGCGGGCCGGGTTTTATTTCAATGTGGTGGTAGACCTTGTTATTGGTCATTACTATGTCAGGATGGGTAGCACTATTATGTCTTACAAATGTGGGGAAAAAGGGACCCATGTGGATGGCTGTTCCTCTTCTGATGACGTTGCTTAATTGATCACCAACATTATTGTTGTAATTGTCACCGAAAAACCTGTGTTTAGCATTCATATCTCCTAAGAAATACATAGGGTTATTATTATATAATAATTTATGAAAATCTGGATAAATAAGGAATGGTCTGCGGGGTGGGAGATAACATGTAGCTAGATTTATTGGACCGCTTGTTGTTTGTATTTCAACACTAAGTATATCGGATATGAAGTCATCATCAAGTTTGTGGGTTATTGATGTTTTGACGAGAATAGCAGATCCATCATGTAATTCCTGTGTTGTATTTTTGATGTATGTGACATATTCTTTCAGATTGATATTCTCTCCTTCCTTTAGGCCATGGCCATTAATCAAAATTATGTCTGGGTCAAGATCATAGTAGGCTAGAGTTAAAGTCTGTTTGTTCGTCAGTTTAAAACATTATGTTGAATTATTTTTATTGATGAGTGCAACATTATTGGGAATTTCGTTTTAACCTTGGGTCCCTGTTTACTCTTGGATCCCTATTTACCCTTGGTGGAGGCGAACGTTCAGGTTGAAAGACTGTTCTAATCTTCCTGTACTGGCTATCTGATACAATACTTGTGTAGTCTTTCAGGCGGATAGTGCTACCTAATTATCAGACTATATACTAGGGTTTCTTCATAGTGGGAGTTATCGTAGGTCCATTTGATCTTGTTGGTTTCTATGTTGGCAATAAGTTCCTGGTTGTCCCAGTTTGTAATGGTGGGGGCATCTCTTTCATTAATGGCAATTTTTAGGTTTATTTCTTCAGGCATGAAAAGAGAGTCATTGTCTAGATTTTCGGGAATGTTTGTACTATTGGTCAGAGTGAACATTTCCTCTTCCTCGACTTCAATTTCAGATGGCTTAGGGCCAGCTTGCAGATCAAGGATGCTTTTTGAAGGGGGATTGTCAGGCACTACTACTTGAGGAAGTCCATTCATCTGCAGTAGTTCATTCAGTATTTTGCCATATGATCCAGGACTAACACTATTGACAAAGTGAGCATGCATCATGTACGTCATTATGGTTGGAGCCAATTTGTTATCAAACGTCGGCAGAGGTGTTGGCGTAGGGGTGCAGAACGGAGTTGATATTGATCTGGATGCAGGTGCAGTTGATGCTGCCTGACTATAGGAGATGGTAGTTTGTTTTGTTGCCTGAGCCTTTTCCTTTCTTTTTTACTTTATTAACTCTTTCCTTTTTTGGCACTTCATGGCTAAGGTTCTATGATCTTGTTGGCAATTGATGCATTTCTTTATTTCAACGGTGCACTTATCCCATATGTGGCCCTCTATACCACATTCTGAACATATGTTATATGATTTGTCCTTGAGGCATCTGCTGGTGCGGTGATCCTCTAAAGCATATCACCTGTTGCATGTCATTATTGGTATAAAATCTTCTTTACTAATCTGGTGAGGTGGGATTCTCAGGTTGAACATCAAAATTCCGTCATCAGCAGCTCTGTTCGCAGTGGTGATCTGATTGAATATGATTTTCATTATGTTAGATGAAGTACATTTGATTATCTTCTCCACCCCCTCACTCGCCCATCCATTCTTCTCCAGAATTTCCCTCTTCATGTCATCTTCATTGTTTTCATATATTAGGTCCTCCACCTTGAATAGCAGAATTGTTCTTTTGGCTTGGAGCTCAATTGGCATTACAGCTTCAAAGTTCTCCTTCTGTTGCGATTCTTTGCATTGTTTTGTGATTATCTTATCAGATTCCTCATCCTTATTTGTAATTACAATGAAGGAATCATCTAGTGTGATAATTCTTCTGGCGTAGACATTTTGCCTTAAGAGGATCTCGGCCAGTTTATATTTACAGTTCCTCTCCTTTGGTTTAGGGTGTTTGATCTTTATCCTAGGCATGGTGGAGACTTAGATGGCAAGAGGAAAATATCATTATACTTCCAAGATAGCTGAACATTATTTATTGTTATCCTTGAGGATCAAATGAGTTTTAGGTTAGGAAAGAAGATATGAAGGGGGGGAAGTAAGACAGAAGACAGGAAAAAGATAGGAAAGGATCCTCTGAGGGAGGTATAAATTAGATAAGAGAAGAAGGATAAAATAAGAAGAGATAGAGATACAGTAGAATATCAGTAGGAAGAAAGACAGAGGGAGGATAGAAACAGATAAACAAAGAGTGGGATAGAACTAAAAGGGTTAAGACGATAAGTAGAGAGGACACAATTTGTTAAAACTTGAAAGTCTCGAGCTTGAGAAGACTCAGGATCAAAATAAGATGGTGCTGGTTAAAAAATCGAACAACTAAAAGGTATTTAAGTTAAAAAGCCAAGCTTAAAAACAAACCCTGCTATGGTGACAGAAGAGAATGAATTTAGATATAATGAATTAATTGAACAAAAGTACCCAAGAATCCTATGAGTTGAAACTTCTTAAATCAAATAAGAAGCCTCAAGTCAAGGATAAGGGAATAAGAAAAATTACGTTAATATGCAAGTCAAACTACAAAAATGCAGGACAAAAACAAGCTAATGTTAAGAAAGCAAGACAATTTACGTTGTAGGATAGAGATAAAGGAAAATGTACGTTAATATTAAGTCAAACTACAAAATGCAGGACAAAAAACAAGCTGAAGTTACGAATGCAAGAAAAGTTACGTTAAATTTAAGTACAAAACTAGATTGAAATGTTAAAATGCTTCCTGATCCTGTTTTACATATATAAAAAATCTAAAAGTACCCAAGGAGCACCCCTAAGGAGTACTCCTAAACTAAAAAAAGCCTACATACTCCCTTGGGCTGTAGGCCCCCAGAACTTGCCACCTGCTTAAAGGTGTCGTACAAGTCCAAGGGCCTATGCCAATGGGAGACCTAACACTACTTGAAGATTAAAAAGGCCCCACCCATAACTACATATAACCTAGACACAAAAGCGTGACGTCACACGGTTAGTTTGCCGCGCGTCCTAGGGATTTGGTGGTAGCACTATTGTATTGTACTGTAGCAAAGCACCTCAGTGGCTTGTCCTTATTATATAGATAGTCTGTGCGCCGCGCGCGCCTGCCAGCTGGCTTGCTGCAGTGTTTCCAAAGTTAAGGGAATATCTGCAAAACGAGGGAGCAATAGATTAAAGAGGGAACGTATATAAGAGTTAATTAATGTTGGTAAAAACACTTGCAAATTATTTAGTATAAATTAGATATATATATAAGCAAGATGAAAACATTAAGTATACATAATTATACACTATACAACATAGGCTACTCATATATGATGCAAGCTGTATACCTTCAAGCGACACAGCAAGAATTAAATTGTCATTTTGAATATATATTAGTATGTTACATGTTATGTAGATGCTAATTTGTGAAGTAGCACTAAAATTGGACATTTATACTTATGACATCTAGGGATATTTTGTCCCACCATTGACGTTGGCAACTCCCGAATCTCACATCAACAATGGCGGGTGTTGGAGGAGTTTTGCTTGTGTACCTCCTCATAATGACGACAATTACACGATGACTGGCGCCTTTACAGTAGCCTCTACTTATATCTATTTAACTATGTCATGTCTGCAACGTTTCTGGATATTGTTCAATTACTTATTAATAGCGTTATTAGTACAAGGTAAGGATTATTACGAATTAATGAGGACCAAGGACAAGGATAGTCAATATAATGTCTGTGTGGGGGACCCTCCCCTCCCATTGTCCTTTGCGATCGTGCTGCCATCTCTCGAACGCGCGGCTCACTATTTACAGATTTGTGGCGTCTTCTTTCGATTCTAGGTTATATGTAGTCTATGGCCCCACCCGCTGGCCTCCTATAACCAGGCCCTAACGGCCCCCCCTCGTGGCAATGCCTTCAGGGTTCGGCTTCGTACTACCAGCAGGTATCTACAAGGCAAAAAAAAGGTGGGTACAAACAAAAAGAAAAAAGAAACAGGATCAGGAAAACAGACAAAAAGTGACTGTCACAAACACAGGGTTAGAGAGGTTAAAACTCTGCCAAGACTCCCAGTGCAAAAAGCAGCATTGGTGAGGTATGGTAAAAACACTCAGGCAGAGGGCTAGGGGAACAACTGTCCAGGACAAGCAAGTGAGTGAGTCCAGCTCCAGCTCTAACTCCAGAGGACTTTATACCCTTCGGGAGAGCTCTGCCAGGATATACTCTGAGATTTGGCAAGCTCTTGCTCTGTTCAAGGTCCTGTTTTCCCCTTTTACTTTTATGTTGTGTAAGTACCCACCCTGCCCAGTAGACACGCGCCTGTAGTACGACGCCGAACCCCGAGTTCAAATTGCTCACTTGTTTTAACGTCACATTCCTTTTGAGTTTTGTTGCCTTTGTTTTATATTTCGTTTTTTAACTAAATTCTTGTGATTACCCACTTGTTGTAACGTCACATTCCTTTTGAGTTGTTTTTACCATACCGACCGACCGACCGAAGGCTGGAGTAAAGATATAAGCAACTAGGCCTATTACAAATATATTTGGGAGGAGTTGGGAAGCATGGGATTTGAAGATATTTTGGCGAGTGATTGGAGGGTTTGTGGGATTGGTATAAGAACAAGATAAAGAGAGAAGTTAGAAATAAAGTTGAAGAGTAAAATAGGTTCCGGGCTCAACCAGAATGCTCCATTATTTATTTACTATACATATCTGATATATTAATAGTCGTTTCATTGTAGTCGGTGGTGTGTCATTGTATGCCTGTTTTTACTTCATAATAATGTATCCTGTAATTCATGAATACGTAGCAATTAGCTCGGTCCAGAATAGCTCAGCTCCTTTTCCTGTTGCTATTTATTACTCACTTCAATATTAAAACCAATGAATATTTATTTTAAACCACGTCCTCCCGAACACACCCGAAGAAGCTTGTCCGGCAAAAACAGGCTAGATGCAGTATCCCACCAATTCCTGCCCGACAAGCCTTCCAAAAATGCTGTTCAGAGATTCAGTATATAAGCGTCCTCCCAAGCACTCCCCCCAACAACAACAGAAGAAATCAACATGGGAAGCTGAACAACTGGATTTGACTTTCTGTGTTGGACCAGAATACAACCTACCAGCTAAACTTATTCATAAAGAAATAATGATAGCAATTACAAGGGGTATTATTGCATGCCGATCAAATAAGCTACACAAAGGCAGCATTTAAAAAGGTTGACAAATCAACATTCAAGAAAAAGAGAAATGGCCTTGAGACAAGAAGTTCTCAAGGCCATCAATACAAGAAAGCGCAACGCTGAAATGGAAAAAAGGTATACAATTTTGCAACATAATGTAAGACATTGGCGTACACATAAAGTACAATTATTAAATATTTATGCAAACATAGATCCTGATGTGATATTATTAAATAGTCATGGTCAGAAAGATGATGAAAAAATTAAAATTTTAAATTACATCACTTATCAATCAAATAAAAGTAACGAAATTAATGATGGTACCGCAATAGCAATTAAAAGACACATAAAACACAAAATAATAAACAACTTCAATAGTGACTGCTTAGCAATAAAATTATACACTACATTAGGAGAAATAATAGTTTCTACGATGTACTTACCCCCAAGAAGACCGCATTTACCACATTTAGATATGATTAACCTAATAAATTATAATCAACCAACGTATATAATAGGAGATTTTAATGCAAGACATACCATATTCGGCAATAATGATATGAATAACGTAGGTAGAGGAATTAACACACTGATCAACACTGGTAGATTAAGATTTATTGGCCCACACTTCTATACTTTTCTTGGCCATAGAACTACAAGCAATCCAGATATAATACTAACCAATAATAAAACATATCATAATTACCATATCCAACAAGGTCCGATCACCATTAGTGATCATGTACCTATCATATTTACATTATCAAGTAGCCCAATTCAAATACCTGTACAAGAAAGATTTGCCATGAGTAAAGCCAGATGGGATGAGTATAAAGGAGACTTAAATAACTATGAAATTCCTAACCTAGAAAACAAACCAATAGTTGGTATTGAGGAATAAATAAATAAAGTAACAAATGCAATAAACATGGCTGCTGAAAATAATATTCCTAAGACAACATACAAAACTTTACCACATAATAAAATAACAGACCGAATGAGAATGCTACACACAGTTTTCGTTAATCTTAAGTCTTATATTGAATTATTTGGAGCGGACAAAACGGTAATGGATAACATAAAAAGAATACAAGCAGAACTAAAAGAAGAATGTATTGTTTCAGCTAAGAATAAATGGGACAGGGTTATTTACAATATAAATGAAGAAAGAGATCCTAAGGTCTTTTGGAGAAATATAACAAAAATAATTGGTACCAGAGAAGACAGGGTATACAAAATTAAAGATCACAACGGAGTGGAGTTGGAGAGTGATAAAGATATAGAAGCGGCATTTAGAAGAGAGTGGGCTAATACATTTAAAATTAGTGATGAAGAAAATCAAGAATTTGACAGACTGCATGAAAACACTATAAATAGATGGATGATCAATAATGCAAACAGGATGGAACCATTTACCCGTGTAGATCTTTGCAGAATTCGAGATCTTAGACTTATAAATGAGGTTGAGTTTTTTCACACACTAAGATCTTTTAAGGAAAAATCGCCAGGAACATCAGGAATAACAAGAAATATGATTTTGAATGCACCACAAAATATTATCTCGTCTATTATCCAAATTTTCAACGCTACCCTATCGGTAGGTTATTTCCCGAGTGCCTTTAAAACTGCTAAAATGATATTCATACCTAAAGCAAACAAAGATAAAACACTAATATCCAACTATAGACCCATATCGCTATTGGAATTCTTAGGCAAGGTGCTAGAAAAAATAATACACAACAGAATTATTCCGCAATTAGAGAACACAATGAATCCAAGACAACATGGTTTTCGAAAGTATAGAGGTACTCAAACAGCCATTGCAATAATTACAGAAATTATAGCAAAATCAAAATCTCAAGGACATCAAACTATAATGATACTTCGTGATGTGTCAAAGGCTTTTGATAAAGTCTGGCACATGGGATTGCAATATAAATTACTCAACCTTGGCCTACATACAAACATTGAAAGGCTTCTATGCTCATACCTACAAGACAGATATGCCCAAATACAAATAGGAAAGGTTTTGGGTCCCAAATTCTTATTACAAAGTGGAGTCCCCCAGGGAGGATGCCTATCCGCTCTCTTATATGCAATATACACCTCTGATATGCCACAACCAACGCCAAACAGTGAGCATGTAATCTACGCTGATGACATTACTCAAATAATCTCAGTTCCAAGTAAATCAACTAACATGGCAGTCAGAAGCGTAAAGAGAGCGATTGAATCAATTAACACCTTCGAAAAAATGTGGAAGATAAAAACTAATTTACAAAAATTCAAAGTTATTCCACTAACTAAGAAAACCTATCCACCTCTAGAAATAAACA
Organism: Paralithodes platypus; assembly: GCA_032716605.1. NCBI lineage: Eukaryota > Metazoa > Arthropoda > Malacostraca > Decapoda > Lithodidae > Paralithodes > Paralithodes platypus. Next base: position 27,505,656 of record CM064540.1, read on the forward strand.
ATAATATTATTAACTACTCAAACGAAGGTACAGTTCTGGGGTTAAAAATTACCAAAAATGGTTATCAATCCTTCGTAAGTGAAAAAGTCAGAAGATGTAAAAAAGTCCTTAATGATATATCCATTTTTAAAGACATCAATACAGACCAAAGAAAAATTATACATGGCACTTATAAGATCTGTCCTAACATACCCAGCCTCACCATTAAATATAATTAGACCAAACCTAATGAACAAACTACAAGTTTGTCAAAACAAATGCTTAAAATTTATCCACAACATACACTACCCAGAACTAATCAGAAGCGAAGAGCTGCACAACCGTTCACATATGCAACCTATAAATTTAATATTACATGAACAAGCAAAAGTAACTTGGGACAAGGTAAGTTTACTAGATATAGACACACAATTTAATCAATTATTTCCCGACATTGAACTGATCCGACATCAACTTTTTTTTTCAAGAGCAGCTATGATGCAGCACAGCTCGACAATCCTCTTCCCATATATACCTTTAACTAGGTATTCAAGCCAAAAACTAACCTACTAAGAAGTGCTGTGTGGGGCAGCCACCTGGGTGGCTGCCCCAACCAGTGCTAACCTACCAGCTTTTGAGTAGATATAGACATAATAAGATGTGTTGTGTGGAGCAGCCACCAAGGTGGCTGCCCCAACCAACGCTAACCTTCCAACTATTTTATCAATACACACATACTGGGATGTGCTGTGTGGGGCAGCCACCAAGGTGGCTGCTCCAACCAGCATAACATTAACCTTTTCTTAATGTGGGGAGTGGATTGAGGGATGGGAGGGAGTCAAGCGGACAGTGCGCGGCGGCCCCACCGTTTGACTAGGCCTCTCCCAAGCTATTGGGGGTAGATGAGTGGTCTGAGATAACCCAAACAATGTGGTGTCTCGGACTACCATCAGACTTCCTGGGTTGGGCTGAACCACTCGTAGGCAAGTGCCAGTGCTGCTGTGGATGGGCGTGACCGAGGTCACGGGACTTTTTCCCGCGACGGTCAGGACACCACCTCCTTCCTTCTCTTTATGCCGCCCTCCATCTAATCATAAGTTTTTAACTAGGAATAAGTTTTAAATAATAAAAGTTTTAATGAACTCTAATTTTAAGTATCTGAAATATACAGCCATCTAATCTTGTGTGTAACTATGTTTGCATAATGTTATCTATGTACAGAGTAGACTAGGTTAGCAGAATCTCTGATCACTTTCCGCTGCTGGGTTCTTGTGATCTGTCCGGTGGGATAATACAATATCCCGCAGATCAGAAGTGGGGGCTTGGTCGGGGGAGTGCTTGGAAGGACGCTTATACACTGAATCTCTGAACAGCATTTTTGGGAGGCTTGTCGGGCGGGAATTGGTGCGATACTGCATCTAGCCTGTTTTTGCCGGACAAGCTTCTTCGGGTGTGTTCGGGAGGACGTGATTTAAATAAATATTAATTGGTTTTAATATTGAAGTGAGAGTAGTGAGTGGCAACAGGAAAAGGAGCTGAGCTGTTCTGGACCGAGCTAATTGCTACGTATCCACGAATTATAGGATACATTATTAAGAAGTAAAAACAGGCATACAATGACACACCACCGACTACAATGAAACGACTATTAATATATCATATATGTATAGTAAAGAAATAATGGAGCATTCTGGTTGAGCCCGGAACCTATTTTACTCTTCTACTTTATTTCTAACTTCTCTCTTTACCTTGTTCTTATACCAATCCCACAAACCCTCCAATCACTCACCAAAATATCTTCAACTCCCATGCTCCCCAACTCCTCCCAAATATATTTGTAATAGTTGCTTATATCTTTACTCCAGCCATCGGTCGGTCGGTAAGACTCATGCGTGTGTCTCTCCGAGCCCCAACATAACAATCCCACAGTACTACTCTTATAGGACCACTTCAAAGTGACCCCCTGCAGCTGGTGCACTGCTGCAACTACCGGAGTTGGTACCTAGTGATCTTAGAATCACACTTTCACAATCTAGAAAAAATAATGCTGAATTTCCTGCTACTACTAGCTGTCCGGCTTCCATGTGCTGTGCCCGTGGGACTCCTCGGAGTCTCATGGGTTCGGGCCGGGAGTGGGCATGGCGGTGTAGTGGGGTGGATGCAAATATATTACTATAATATACAAAATATAGTTACTTTGGTATTCAATAAAGCAGAATTTCTGATCATTATCAGTTGGGGTGCGCCTAGCGCTGGGGTTGATGCGGTGCTTAGGTATCGCTACAGCTCGCAGTGTGGGTGTGTCCCGACGATATGATCGGGAGGACGCACTAGCAGGTTTTACCAGAGAGAGGCATACATAAAAACATCATTGGAAAATGTTAAATATAATACAATGTAGTGTTCTGGTCAATCCCAGAATCTATTAGCCTTCATCTATTCTTCGATTTCCAACTTTATCTTCACTCTTACCCATCCCATTTTTCCCTCCAAAAGCCTTCCCAATCCTCAACCCCCCCTCCAACTATCCCTACAGTAAACATTTCTACTCTTTACTTTAGCCACCTAGCCTAACCTACTGTAGGACTCAACTTTTAAGAAACTTGATGAAAGCTCTTTTAACAACAAAAGAAACGGGCTAGACATGAGAACTCCACCACATCAAATTCCGAAGAAATCTAGATAAAAATATGATGAAACTAAAGGTAATACAGCACAATGTGAGACACTGGTCCACTATTGCTAATGAATCGGCCAATACCTATGATGAAACTAAAGGTAATACAGCACAATGTGAGACACTGGTCCACTATTGCTAATGAATTGGCCAATACCTATGATGAAACTAAAGGTAATACAGCACAATGTGAGACACTGGTCCACTATTGCTAATGAATTGGCCAATACCTATGATGAAACTAAAGGTAATACAGCACAATGTGAGACACTGGTCCACTATTGCTAATGAATTGGCCAATACCTATGATGAAACTAAAGGTAATACAGCACAATGTGAGACACTGGTCCACTATTGCTAATGAATTGGCCAATACCTATGATGAAACTAAAGGTAATACAGCACAATGTGAGACACTGGTCCACTATTGCTAATGAATTGGCCAATACCTATGATGAAACTAAAGGTAATACAGCACAATGTGAGACACTGGCCCACTATTGCTAATGAATTGGCCAATACCTATGATGAAACTAAAGGTAATACAGCACAATGTGAGACACTGGTCCACTATTGCTAATGAATTGGCCAATACCTATGCGCAGTTAGACCCTGATATAATTTTGTTGAACAGCCACGGACAAGAAGACAGTAATACCATAAAACTATTTAATTATTATGTATACCAGAGCAAGAAGAGTAGTGAATTACACGATGGAGTAGCTATTGCTGTAAAAAGACATATTAAGCATAAAATCATAAACAATTTCATCAGTGAGTGCTTGGCAGTGAAGGTGGAAACAACACTGGGCGAAATAGTGATAGCGGCAACGTATTTACCACCACGAAGACCATACCTGCCTAACTTGGATCTAATCAATTTACTAAATTATGCACAGCCCACGTACATTATCGGAGATTTTAACGCCAAACATACTATCTTTGGCAACCAAAGTACAAACAACGTAGGGAGATCCCTCAACACCATATTAAATACCGGGAGATTAAGATACATTAGGCCCGATATTTATACTTTCTTGGGGTACAATTCAACAACAACTCCAGAAAAGGTCTTCACCAACAAAAAAGCACATTTAAATTATCTACTAGAACAAGGCCCATTGACATCAAGTGACCACCTTCCTGTCATATGTAGGCTACATTATCAACTTCACCCATTCAAATTCCGGTAAAGCCGAGATTCCTGATGAGTCGAGCTGACTGGGAGAAGTATTCAACTGAATTATCAACATATCAAATTCCTAACTTAGACAAAAAATCCATTGATAATATTAATATAGAAATAAATAAAATAACAGAGGCAATACAAGACTCGGCGAAATCAAACATTCCTAAAACTAAATACAAAACCTTACCGCATAACAAAATGACAGATAGAATTAGAAACCTACAAACAGTTTACAATAATCTTAGACAATATATTAATACAATAGGACACAACAGAATTATCATGAAAAACATAACAAGAATCCAAAGAGAACTACTTGAAGAGTGCAATATAATAGCTAACGAAAAATGGGACAAGTTAATTAGAAATATTAATGAAACAAGGGATTCCAAAGAATTCTGGAGAGGCATTAAGCAAGTAATGGGAAAAAATGAAGACCGTCTGGGCAGTATTAAAGACCAACATGGCACAGAACTGAATAAAGATCCAGATATAGAAATCGCATTTAGGAGAGAATGGAGTAAAGTGTTCCAAATTAGCACAGAGGAGAATGAAGACTTTGATAAGGATCATGAAAATCATATCACAGACTGGATGAATAATAACCTAAATAGAACAGTACCACACGCCCAGATAGACTTTAAGAGACTTAGACGAACTGAAGTAATAACAGAGGGAGAATTTTTTCATAGTCTACGATCTTTTAAAGAAAAAGCACCAGGTAATTCTGGAATCACAAGAAATATGGTTATGAATGCTCCTGGGAACATAATACAGGGTATAATTCATACATTTAATGCATCGCTATCTGCAGGGTACTTTCCAGATTCATTTAAGACTGCACGACTCATATTTATACCAAAACCTGGCAAGGACAATACTCAAATTATGAATTACAGACCCATATCATTACTGGATTTCTTGGGAAAGGTTCTGGAAAAAATCATTAACATCAAACTTACATCCATTATAGATACAAAAATAAATCCTAGACAACACGGATTTAGACGACACAGGGGTACCCAAACAGCCTTAGCCATAATAACTGAACTAATATCTAAAGCAAAGGCCCAAAATCAGCAGGTAATTCTAGTCCAAAGAGACGTACAAAAAGCTTTTGATAAAGTTTGGCTACTTGGATTAAAATACAAGATATTACAACTCAAACTTCCGTCATACCTAGAAAAAGTCTTATGTAATTATCTAGTAAATAGACATGCACAAGTTTCTATCAGAAATTATTTAGGACCGAAATTTGCTCTCCTCAGCGGTGTACCACAAGGGGGCTGTTTGTTCCCAACTTTGTATTCTATATATACCTCAGATCTTCCCGAACCAACTCCATATAGTGAACACCTCATATTTGCAGATGATATAACCCAAATAATAACAACACCTGGTAAATCCAAAAACTTTGCAGTCATTAATACAAAAAGGGCAATAGAATCAATCAATAAATTTGAAAATAAATGGAAAATTAGAACAAAATATGAGAAAATTCAAAGTTATCCCACTTAGTAAGATTTATACCCAAGATTAGAAATTGGTGGCAACGTGATCAATTATTCCAAGGAGGGTACGATGTTAGGACTTAAAATAACAACCACTGGTTATAGCACATTTATCAGGGAAAAAAACAAGAAGGGTAAAAAACCAACTAAGTCAACTCACACGATTTCAGGGAGCATTAATTGAAACTAAAGAGAAACTATACCTCTCACTTATTAGATCCATATTAACTTATCCACCAATAGGCTACCATCTAATATTCTGAGACTAAATTTAATGGCGTTAACTCAAGCCTGTCAAAATATTGGATTGAAATTCATTCATAATATAAAATACCCAACACTGATTAACAGCCATGAACTGCACAATAGATCTAATTTTCAACCACTAAATATAATATTTTACGATCAAGCAACACATATATGGAATAAGATTGATAGTTTTGATATTGGCACCCAAGTAGACAAAATTAATCCATATGACGACATGATTAGAAATATTCCATATATATTTAAGAACACTAGAGATGCAGTACGAGCAGGAGTTCCTAACCCAATATATACCTACAACGAGAATTGACCTAAACAACTAAGACATCACTCAGAGGCTCTGCATTAGTAACAGAGAATGACGATCCAGATACCAATTGCATCCCAAAAACTTACTGACAATGATTAGGAGAGTGTCACCAGATCAGCTACCGGATGGGTACCGGAGCTGTGAGGTGACACCTCCTTTACCTACCACGATTTTACTGTAAAAGCCAGTCAAGGGGAACGCCATGCAGGATGAACCCATTCCTTGCATCCCCTAGATTGGCTACCACTTTCAATCTCCAGGGCTCTACTTTAGATTGAGCTAGGCGACTCAACTCTCAATGTATCTCATGACTTTTATTACAAGGACTACTGTGTAACTTAGTTGAGTGACACTAGGGAAAGTGTCAGCCCCAGCAAAGCAGAACTTGGGGGTTCTTTATAGCCCTAAGCTGAATAAAATCTATCATTAATAGAATCAAACTCGGATCATTCAAGAGAAAGAGCAGACTCTGAGGACACTGTTGTGTCTTCAGAACCTGCTAACAGGCATGTCGTGGAGAGAGTGTATGTTGTTGCTGAGGGTTGAGTGGCGGACTCTGGTGGCACCATGGTGTCTCCGAGTTCTGCCTGGATCAGCAAACCTATGAAATAAAAATACATGTTTTTGAAAATTTTACTATTAAATGTTTACTATGTTTTTATGAGTGACAGGCTTCCGAGGCACGGTGTTGTCTCTGGAGCCTGCCTGTAACGTGAATATAATTGCTGGGAGTGGAGTGACAGACTCCGGAGACACCGAGGTGTCTCCGGAGTCTGCCAATAACGGAATCAGGAGAGATGTGATATGTTTTCTTTGTTTTTGAGAAATTAGAATGACAGACTCCGGAGACACCTAGGTGTCTCCGGGGTCTGCCATTGTCAATGTACTGAGTATGATTGTGTGTAATGCCAGTGAAACAAATGGAGCTACCTGGTTGAGCCCAGGTTCTTTAAACTCGTACTGTACATCTCCCTTCTTTGCTTTTCTTGCACTATTTAGCCAATCCCAAATACCCTCCAAATATCCCCCCAACATTTTTCTACGCCCGCCCTATATCCCTAACATACAAAACAATAGTCTTTCAAACTTTACTCTAGCCATCAATCAATCATAGGACTCACAATCCCAAATCCGTCCAATCCAGTGGTTCCAGCTCCAAGTTAAGTTAAGTTATAAGGATAGAAAGCGTGGGAAATAAGAGTATATAGTGTAAGTAAAAGTGTTGAAGTAATTGAAGGACAGTTGAAGTGTAAAAGCTTGCAGGCGGTCTGCATTGCAATTATTAAAATTGTATTTACCTTATAGGCATTTCAGCTCATGCAAATTGTCAGTTAATCTGATTGAATTCCGGCTGGCAAGGGGGAGGGAATCGGCTACTTTCCCCGTTTCCATTCACATATGAATAGCCTACGTGAGTTGCAGTTGGGATGTGTGTACATGCTTAGATTGATATGCAGGATTCGAAGTTTCATAATAAATCGTAGGCAGTGTCCACCATTCTTTAACTGCCTTCGTGGTGTAATGCATAAGGTGTTGATATTCGGTGTGAGCGTCCTGGGTTCGAATCCACGGACTGCCACATGTGTTTGTAATATTTCATTAATCGATTTTAGTAGTAGAGTTGGTTGTTGGATAGAACATAATAATTGATATTGGTTCAGGAGTAATTTATCGAGAGGCCTTCCCTAGTGGTTAAGGCCCCATTAATTGCTCTTTCCATTCACATATGCATAGCCTACGTGAGTTGCAGTTGGGATGTGTGTACATGCTTAGATTGATATGCAGGATTCGAAGTTGCATAATAAATCTTAGACAGTGTCCACCATTCTTTAACTGCCTTCGTGGTGTAAGTTATAAGGTGTGATATTCGGTGTGAGCGTCCTGGGTTCGAATCCATGGACTGCCACATATGTTTGTAATATTTCATTAATCGATTTTAGGAGTAGAGTTGGTTGTGGATAGAACATAATAATTAATATTGGTTCAGGAGTAATTTATCGAGAGGTCTTCCCTAGTGGTTAAGGCCCCATTAATTGTTCTTTCCATTCACATATGCATAGCCTACGTGAGTTGCAGTTGGGATTTGTGTACATGCTTAGATTGATATGCAGGATTCGAAGTTGCATAATAAATCGTAGGCAGTGTCCACCATTCTTTAACTGCCTTCGTGGTGTAATGCATAAGGTGTTGATATTCGGTGTGAGCGTCCTGGGTTCGAATCCACGGACTGCCACATGTGTTTGTAATATTTCATTAATCGATTTTAGGAGTAGGGTAGAGTTGGTTGTTGGATAGAACATAATAATTATAATGTCTCCAACTCAAGCCGTCACTCCATCATCCGTTCTATGATCCACGTTTTCCTCATCGTTGTTTCCCATTTCCCCCAAAACACACTCCATATACTTGACTTTGATTGCCAAGAATTATCTGTGTGTCCCCACGGGCCGCGGGCCCGAGGATCACAGAGTGACCCCCCGGCCCGAGGTCCGCGAGGCCAGACTTCACAAGTTCTTGTCACATTAAGTGTTAAAAAATCTGCGTGTCCCCGTGGACCGGGACACGAGGTTCACCAAGTGAATCCCGGGTCCGAGGTCCACAAGGCCAGATCTCACTAAGCATCTGCGTGTCCCCGCAGACCGCGGACCCGAGGTTCACAAAGTGACTCCCGGGCCCGAGGATCGCGAGGCCAGATTTCATGTGATACCCACCCTGATTGCTGTAAGATATCTGCCCCTGGACCCCGGAACCAGGTGATCCAGTGATACACTGCAATGCCCGGGCCCACTACTCTCAACGTAAGGTTAAGATTGGTTTAGTTTATAGTTTACTGTAGCTTCTTGTCATTATCGACCTCTTGTATATATAGGTGCTGGTACCCCTTGAGCTACTTTTTTTTAGAGATCTTGGAAACCAAGCATGACTACCTTCCTCCTGGTTGTTAATAAGTTGTTAATAAGTTGTTAATAAGGGTCTTGGCGAGTCTCCAGTTTATTCCATATGTTTCTTGCTGTTTGGTACATTTTTACATTCATTGGTTTTATATCTGCTATGTTATGCAGTTCCTCTGTGTTAAGTTGGTAAGGGTAATGAACGTCATAGGCGAATCTAATGCATTTATTTTGAAGCGATTGTAGGTGCATCATCTGGGTATTACTAATGGTATGCATAGGAATTGGAGGGTATTCAATTATAGGTAAGACTAAAGTCTTTATCAAGTGCATTTTTAGTTTGTTAGGCAAGTCTTTGAATCTGAAGAGAGATGCCAGGGCCTCCTTTCCCCTATTCATTCTGTTCTTTATATGTGGTACAAGTCCTCTGGTGTTAATTGTTTGACCCAGAATCTTTCCCTCCCTACTCTGTCTGAGCAACTCCCCATCCACTATTATGTCCTCAGTCTTAATCTTAGCTAGTGGTATTATGGTAAATTTATTAGTATTAGTTCTAATTTTCCAGAGTCTCTCGTAATCGTTAATTCTTTTAATTTCTGTAGCGATCTTTCGTGCCATAAATCTTCTTGATTTCCCCTCGTATTTTACTATTTGTGTGATATCGTCAGCGTACATGATGTCAATGTTCCCTAGTTGGGAGTCAGGTAAGTCACTGGTATAAATCGTGTAGATAGTTGGTGAGAGTAGGCTTCCCTGTGGCACTCCGCTCTTTAATTCGATGATATCGCTGAGGGTGTTATTCAACTTGATTCTAGCGGTCCTGCTGTCCAGAAAGTTAACCAATATTTGTTCTGTTAATATTGGAAGTCCCAGGTGAAGTATCTTAAATTTTAGTCCGCTGTGCCATACCTTGTCGAATGCTTTTGACACGTCACGGAGCACTATTGTACATTGGTGTCTTTTTTTCAAGTACTTGGGATATGTATTCATTGGCCAGGGCTATTGCTGCTGTTGTGCCTCTAGATGGTCTAAAGCTGTACTGATTTGGTTTTAACTTGTTGTTTGTTTCTAAATACAGGGAGAGTCTATTGATAATGATGCGCTCCAAAATCTTACCTGGGACTTCGAGGAGTGAGATGGGCTTATAATTTTTAAGGTCTGTGGGTACTTTACCTTCTTTAGATATTAAAGTGATCATGCCGTTTTTAAATTGAATTGGGAAGTAACCCGTGGCTAAGCAGGCGTTGAAAATTTCTGTCATGTGTCTCAGTGCTTGGGCAGGGATATCAGCTAGTATTTGTTTATTAATCCCACTCGGACCAGGAGCCTTATTTTTCATGTTTCTTATTATTAATGCAATTTCTTCTAGGGTTACTTTCCTTCTGAGGTAATTGTTATCCTGTAGTCTGGTGAAATCGACAACTCCATGAGGTAGTACTCTGACTATGTTTGTTGCTAAATATTGCATCACTCTCTCCTCGTTATCCGCATCAAAATCCGCATTTTCCTCGGGGGTGATTTTAAAGAAGTTCTCCTATGTGTCTTTGAAGAGTTTCAGTTTAGTTTCTGTGTCAAACACCTTTTCCCCTCGTGCATTAATTAGGTATGGAGTTTGTGCTATTTTGTTTCCCTTTAATTCTTTTATCCTCCTCCAAAAGGTCTTTGCATCTTTATGGCCTTCTATTAATATTTGGATTTGTTGGTTCCATCGGTTAGTGTAAGCTACTTGACACTCCTGTGCCAGTTTTCGTCTTAAATACCTGAGTATGCGGTAAGAATGTATATTCCAACCTAGGTGTGTTGCCTGTTGGTAAAGTCTATTATATTGATATTGGATTTGCTTTATAATTGCATTTGAGTAAAATATTCCAGTAGCAGAGCTGCACTTTACTGGGATTGAGCCTTTAATTGCCTTTTGGATACACTCATACCAGCTCTCCAGTGCCTCATCTACTTGATCAAGTGTTTTTTTCCTGTAGATTTATTGTATTGCTTAGAAGATTATTGCATATATTTTTAAATTTGGGCCAGTCTGCTTTGTGCATCTGAAGTTTGGGGGGGATATTTATACATATTGGTTGAGTTGATATAGTTGCAATTATTGGGATGTGATCGGATGAGGTTAGCGGGCCGGGTTTTATTTCAATGTGGTGGTAGACCTTGTTATTGGTCATTACTATGTCAGGATGGGTAGCACTATTATGTCTTACAAATGTGGGGAAAAAGGGACCCATGTGGATGGCTGTTCCTCTTCTGATGACGTTGCTTAATTGATCACCAACATTATTGTTGTAATTGTCACCGAAAAACCTGTGTTTAGCATTCATATCTCCTAAGAAATACATAGGGTTATTATTATATAATAATTTATGAAAATCTGGATAAATAAGGAATGGTCTGCGGGGTGGGAGATAACATGTAGCTAGATTTATTGGACCGCTTGTGGTTTGTATTTCAACACTAAGTATATCGGATATGAAGTCATCATCAAGTTTGTGGGTTATTGATGTTTTGACGAGAATAGCAGATCCATCATGTAATTCCTGTGTTGTATTTTTGATGTATGTGACATATTCTTTCAGATTGATATTCTCTCCTTCCTTTAGGCCATGGCCATTAATCAAAATTATGTCTGGGTCAAGATCATAGTAGGCTAGAGTTAAAGTCTGTTTGTTCGCCAGTTTAAAACATTATGTTGAATTATTTTTATTGATGAGTGCAACATTATTGGGAATTTCGTTTTAACCTTGGGTCCCTGTTTACTCTTGGATCCCTATTTACCCTTGGTGGAGGCGAACGTTCAGGTTGAAAGACTGTTCTAATCTTCCTGTACTGGCTATCTGATACAATACTTGTGTAGTCTTTCAGGCGGATAGTGCTACCTAATTATCAGACTATATACTAGGGTTTCTTCATAGTGGGAGTTATCGTAGGTCCATTTGATCTTGTTGGTTTTTATGTTGGCAATAAGTTCCTGGTTGTCCCAGTTTGTAATGGTGGGGACATCTCTTTCATTAATGGCAATTTTTAGGTTTATTTCTTCAGGCATGAAAAGAGTCATTGTCTAGATTTTCGGGAATGTTTGTACTATTGGTAAGAGTGAACATTTCCTCTTCCTCGACTTCAATTTCAGATGGCTTAGGGCCAGCTTGCAGATCAAGGATGCTTTTTGAAGGGGGATTGTCAGGCACTACTACTTGAGGAAGTCCATTCATCTGCAGTAGTTCATTCAGTATTTTGCCATATGATCCAGGACTAACACTATTGACAAAGTGAGCATGCATCATGCACGTCATTATGGTTGGAGCCAATTTGTTATCAAACGTCGGCAGAGGTGTTGGCGTAGGGGTGCAGAACGGAGTTGATATTGATCTGGATGCAGGTGCAGTTGATGCTGCCTGACTATAGGAGATGGTAGTTTGTTTTGTTGCCTGAGCCTTTTACTTTCTTTTTTACTTTATTAACTCTTTCCTTTTTTGGCACTTCATGGCTAAGGTTCTATGATCTTGTTGGCAACTGATGCATTTCTTTATTTCAACGGTGCACTTATCCCATATGTGGCCCTCTATACCACATTCTGAACATATGTTATATCTTCTTTACTAATCTGGTGAGGTGGGATTCTCAGGTTGAACATCAAAATTCCGTCATCAGCAGCTCTGTTCGCAGTGGTGATCTGATTGAATATGATTTTCATTATGTTAGATGAAGTAAATTTGATTATCTTCTCCACCCCCTCACTCGCCCATCCATTCTTCTCCAGAATTTCCCTTCATGTCATCTTCATTGTTTTCATATATTAGGTCCTCCACCTTGAATAGCAGAATTGGGAGCTCAATTGGCATTACAGCTTCAAAGTTCTCCTTCTGTTGCGATTCTTTGCATTGTTTTGTGATTATCTTATCAGATTCCTCATCCTTATTTGTAATTACAATGAAGGAATCATCTAGTGTGATAATTCTACTGGCGTAGACATTTTGCCTTAAGAGGATCTCGGCCAGTTTATATTTACAGTTCCTCTCCTTTGGTTTAGGGTGTTTGATCTTTATCCTAGGCATGGTGGAGACTTAGATGGCAAGAGGAAAATATCATTATACTTCCAAGATAGCTGAACATTATTTATTGTTATCCTTGAGGATCAAATGAGTTTTAGGTTAGGAAAGAAGATATGAAGGGGGGGAAGTAAGACAGAAGACAGGAACAAGATAGGAAAGGATCCTCTGAGGGAGGTATAAATTAGATAAGAGAAGAAGGATAAAATAAGAAGAGATAGAGATACAGTAGAATATCAGTAGGAAGAAAGACAGAGGGAGGATAGAAACAGATAAACAAAGAGTGGGATAGAACTAAAAGGGTTAAGACGATAAGTAGAGAGGACACAATTTGTTAAAACTTGAAAGTCTCGAGCTTGAGAAGACTCAGGATCAAAATAAGATGGTGCTGGTTAAAAAATCGAACAACTAAAAGGTATTTAAGTTAAAAAGCCAAGCTTAAAAACAAACCCTGCTATGGTGACAGAAGAGAATGAATTTAGATATAATGAATTAATTGAACAAAAGTACCCAAGAATCCTATGAGTTGAAACTTCTTAAATCAAATAAGAAACCTCAAGTCAAGGATAAGGGAATAAGACAAATTACGTTAATATGCAAGTCAAACTACAAAAATGCAGGACAAAAACAAGCTAATGTTAAGAAAGCAAGACAATTTACGTTGTAGGATAGAGATAAAGGAAAATGTACGTTAATATTAAGTCAAACTACAAAATGCAGGACAAAAAACAAGTTGAAGTTACGAATGCAAGAAAAGTTACGTTAAATTTAAGTACAAAACTAGATTGAAATGTTAAAATGCTTCCTGATCCTGTTTTACATATATACAAAATCTAAAAGTACCCAAGGAGCACCCCTAAGGAGTACTCCCAAACTAAAAAAAGCCTACATACTCCCTTGGGCTGTAGGCCCCCAGAACTTGCCACCTGCTTAAAGGTGTCGTACAAGTCCAAGGGCCTATGCCAATGGGAGACCTAACACTACTTGAAGATTAAAAAGGCCCCACCCATAACTACATATAACCTAGACACAAAAGCGTGACGTCACACGGTTAGTTTGCCGCGCGTCCTAGGGATTTGGTGGTAGCACTATTGTATTGTACTGTAGCAAAGCACCTCAGTGGCTTGTCCTTATTATATAGATAGTCTGTGCGCCGCGCGCGCCTGCCAGCTGGCTTGCTGCAGTGTTTCCAAAGTTAAGGGAATATCTGCAAAACGAGGGAGCAATAGATTAAAGAGGGAACGTATATAAGAGTTAATTAATGTTGGTAAAAACACTTGCAAATTATTTAGTATAAATTAGATATATATATAAGCAAGATGAAAACATTAAGTATACATAATTATACACTATAAAACATAGGCTACTCATATATGATGCAAGCTGTATACCTTCAAGCGACACAGCAAGAATTAAATTGTCATTTTGAATATATATTAGTATGTTACATGTTATGTAGATGCTAATTTGTGAAGTAGCACTAAAAGTGGACATTTATACTTATGACATCTAGGGATATTTTGTCCCACCATTGACGTTGGCAACTCCCGAATCTCACATCAACAATGGCGGGTGTTGGAGGAGTTTTGCTTGTGTACCTCCTCATAATGACGACAATTACACGATGACTGGCGCCTTTACAGTAGCCTCTACTTATATCTATTTAACTATGTCATGTCTGCAACGTTTCTGGATATTGTTCAATTGCTTATTAATAGCGTTATTAGTACAAGGTAAGGATTATTACGAATTAATGAGGACCAAGGACAAGGATAGTCAATATAATGTCTGTGTGGGGGACCCTCCCCTCCCATTGTCCTTTGCGATCGTGCTGCCATCTCTCGAACGCGCGGCTCACTATTTACAGATTTGTGGCGTCTTCTTTCGTTCTAGGTTATATGTAGTCTATGGCCCCACCCGCTGGCCTCCTATAACCAGGCCCTAACGGCCCCCCCTCGTGGCAATGCCTTCAGGGTTCGGCTTCGTACTACCAGCGGGTATCTACAAGGCAAAAAAAAGTGGGTACAAACAAAAAGAAAAAAGAAACAGGATCAGGAAAACAGACAAAAAGTGACTGTCACAAACACAGGGTTAGAGAGGTTAAAACTCTGCCAAGACTCCCAGTGCAAAAAGCAGCATTGGTGAGGTATGGTAAAAACACTCAGGCAGAGGGCTAGGGGAACAACTGTCCAGGACAAGCAAGTGAGTGAGTCCAGCTCCAGCTCTAACTCCAGAGGACTTTATACCCTTCGGGAGAGCTCTGCCAGGATATACTCTGAGATTTGGCAAGCTCTTGCTCTGTTCAAGGTCCTGTTTTCCCCTTTTATTTTTATTTTGTGTAAGTACCCACCCTGCCCAGTAGACACGCACCTGTAGTACGACGCCGAACTCCGAGGGCATTGCCACGAGGGGGGGGGGGGGGGATTCGCCCCTGGTTATAGGAGGCAGGCGGGTAGGATTTTTATTCTTCAAGAAGTTGTAGGTATCCCTCTGACGAGGGTCCCACAGCACGTACGACACTTTTTAGCAGGTGGCGAGTACTCTGGGATCCTGAGTCCGAGGGACTAGGTAGGCTTTAGTTATAGGGCACTCCGTAGGGGTGTCCTGGGTACCATTTAGGATTTATTTGCAGCCTTTTTTTATATTTTGTTTTTACAGGACCTTGAACAGAACTTCCAAACTCGATTTATATATTTTTGCCGGAGCTTTAGTGGGTTTCCCTGTGTAACTTCAAGAGGTTTTTCTGTTTAATAACTGCCATACCTTGTCACAAATGTCTTCTCACGGTCACCCACCCAACTACTGTCCATACCCTCTGCTCCTTAACTGTATAACTATACTCGGTCACCCGTCCAACTACTGTCCATACCCTCTGCTCCTTAACTGTATAACTATACTCGATCACCCCTTATTTTTTCAAGAGCAGCTATGATGCAGCACAGCTCGACAATCCTCTTCCCATATATACCTTTAACTAGGTATTCAAGCCAAAAACTAACCTACTAAGAAGTGCTGTGTGGGGCAGCCACCTAGGTGGCTGCCCCAACCAGTGCTGACCTACCAGCTTTTGAGTGGATATAGACATAATAAGATGTGTTGTGTGGAGCAGCCACCAAGGTGGCTGCCCCAACCAACGCTAACCTTCCAACTATTTAATCAATACACACATACTGGGATGTGCTGTGTGGGGCAGCCGCCAAGGTGACTGCTCCAACCAGCATAACATTAACCTCTTATTAATGTGGGGAGTGGATTAAGGGGTGGGAGGGAGTCAAGCGGACAGTGCGCGGCGGCCCCACCGTTTGACTAGGCCTCTCCCAAGCTATCGGGGGTGGATGAGTGGTCTGAGATAACCCAAACAATGTGGTGTCTCAGACTACCATCAGACTTCCAGGGTTGGGCTGAACCACTCGTAGGCAAGTGCCAGTGCCGCTGTGGATGGGCGTGACCAAGGTCGCGGGACTTTTTCCCGCGACGGTCGGGACACTACCTCCTTCCTTCTCTTTGTGCCGCCCTCCATCTAATCATAAGTTTTTAACTAGGAATAAGTTTTAAATAATAAAAGTTTTAATGAACTCGAATTTTAAGTATCTGAAATATACAGCCATCTAATCTTGTGTGTACCTATGTTTGCATAATATTATCTATGTACAGAGTAGACTAGGTTAGCAGAATCTCTGATCACTTTCCGCTGCTGGGTTCTCGTGATCTGTCCGGTGGGATAATACAATATCCCGCCGATCAGAACCCGCTTCTGATCGGCGGGATTGGTCGGGGGAGTGCTTGGGAGGACGCTTATACACTGAATCTCTGAACAGCATTTTTGGGAGGCTTGTCGGGCGGGAATTGGTGCGATACTGCATCTAGCCTGTTTTTGCCGGACAAGCTTCTTCGGGTGTGTTCGGGAGGACGTGATTTAAATAAATATTCATTGGTTTTAATTTTGAAGTGAGAGTAATGAGTGGCAACAGGAAGAGGACCTGAGCTGTTCTGGACCGAGTTAATTGCTACGTATCCACGAATTATAGGATACATTATTAAGAAGTAAAAACAGGCATACAATGACACCACCGACTACAATGAAACGACTATTAATATATAATATATGTATAGTAAAGAAATAATGGAGCATTCTGGTTGAGCCCGGAACCTATTTTACTCTTCTACTTTATTTCTAACTTCTCTCTTTACCTTGTTCTTATACCAATCCCACAAACCCTCCAATCACTCACCAAAATATCTTCAACTCCCATGCTCCCCAATTCCTCCCAAATATATTTGTAATAGTTGCTTATATCTTTACTCCAGCCATCGGTCGGTCGGTCGCCAACTACTGCCCAAACCCTCTGCTCCTTAACTGTATAACTATACTCGGTCACCCATCCAACTACTGTCCATACCCTCTGCTCCTTAACTGTATAACTATACTCGGTCACCCATCCAACTACTGTCCAAACCCTCTGCTCCTTAACTGTATAACTATACTCGGTCACCCACCCAACTACTGTCCATACCTTCTGTTCCTTAACTGTATAACTATACTCGGTCACCTATCCAACTACTGTCCATACCCTCTGCTCCTTAACTGTATAACTATACTCGGTCACCCATCCAACTACTGTCCATACCCTCTGCTCCTTAACTGTATAACTATACTCGGTCACCCACCCAACTACTGTCCAAACCCTCTGCTCCTTAACTGTATAACTATACTCGGTCCCCCATCCAACTACTGTCCATACCCTCTGCTCCTTAACTGTATACCTATACTCTGTCACCTATCCAACTACTGTCCAAACCCTCTGCTCCTTAACTGTATAACTATACTCGGTCACCCATCCAACTACTGTCCATACCCTCTGCTCCTTAACCCGGCAAGCGCGATAGGCCTCACGGAAGGCTTCCTATAGGGAACGCGATAGGCCTCACGGAAGCAGGGTTTTTAAAGGCGTACCAAAACGGCGCCAAGCTGTCTAGGGAGTCACAAATTGTGCCACGTTTAGTGCGACATGGTACCTCTCGATGGCACCCACAACCACCCGCCGCACGCACCCCACGCAGTCTACACACGCAGTACGCTCTCAGTCACTATGGAGCCTACACGCTCCCCTGACTCGCTCCCTGTTGACTCGCCCAACCCTGTTGCTGGCGGTGTTAGTGCTCGTGGCAGGACACGAACACGTGCCAGGAACCCCTCCTTCGTATATACTTCTGAGGATGATGAGCCAGTGCAGCCAAGAAGACCTACACGTGCTGGGAGAGGCACGACACGTGGTGGGAGAGGCACGAAACGTGCAACAAGCACGACGAGTGTGAAGAGGTCATTGTCCTCAGCATTTGCTCTGACAACTGCTACCACAACAACTACTGCCTCTACTGTTGTGGCAACGACGCCCACGGCGCCCACCACCACAGGAAGTACAAGTGGCCGTCCTGGGGATGCAGGAGCATCGGGGGTAGTTGGCAAGAAGGGTAAGGGTAAAGGACAGCCTTATCAGTTCAAGAGGAGTAAGGTGACACCTCCCGCCTCTACCACCCCCGCGTTGCCACCACTACCACCACCCACCACGGCCGCCCCTGCCTCACTACCCACCACGGCCGCCCCTGCACCACTGCCCACCACGGCCGCCCCTGCACCACCGCCCACGCACGCCCCTGCTCCACCACCCACGCCCACCCATGCCCCTGCTGCTGTTGGAGGGCCTCGTAGAGTTTTGGCAGCCGGTCTAACGCCATCCAAGTTTGACGCCCTCCTCTTCCCTCCTGACTCCTCTGACGACGACGCTGCAGAAGGGGAAGCCTTCGATCCCAGGAACTATGGCTGGGGTGGTGATAGTGGGAGCGAGTCTGAGGAGGATCAAGACCAATATGAGGGAGGTGCAGAGGATTCGGAAGACGACGATGTACTTCTGCACCGTGACCATGACCAAGACCTGTCTGACGACGAAGGCTCAGACGACGTGGCTGACGGAGGGGCTGATCCTGATCCCCCACGGGCGTATAATTTTGCCTGGTCTGAAGGGTCCCATTTCCAACCAGATTTGCACCAGTTCAATGCCAATCTGGCTGGTTCAACAGCAGACTGGCCCTACAATGACCAGTCCACGGAATCTGATTTCTTCTGTGCATTTTTTGACCAGGAGGTATTATCTCATCTCGTTTCCCAAACCAATGGATATTTTACCTGGGTGAGGGAAAGAATTGATATGATATCTCCTAGAGCAAGAATTCGTGCATGGGTTGATACGACTGTCCCTGAGCTCCTTGTGTTCTTTGCGTTGTTGCTAATCATGCCTCTCTGCAGGAAGCATGTAATGGAGCATTATTGGAAGCACGACCCAATCATCAACACCCCAATTTTCCGGAAATATATGGCTCGTGATAGATTTTTCTTGCTTCTGCGATTTTTGCACTTCGCAGACAATAATACTCCAAACCGAGCTGATAGAATATGGAAAGTTCGGGATGTGTTGACCATGTTGTTGCAAAGGTACAGGAAATTCTTCTACCCCTTTGCCAACCTGGTGATTGATGAGTCGCTCGTGCTTTTCAAAGGACGCCTGGTGTTCAAGCAGTACATTCCCTTGAAGAGACACAGGTTCGGGATCAAGATCTTTGTGTTGTGCGATTGTGAAAGTGGAATAGTGCTCGACATGATCGTATACACCGGCACTGATGTAGACATTCCAAAAGTCGGTGGCAACGACCCATTGGGCATGTCAGGGCACATTGTGAAAAAGATGCTGGAGCCCTACCTGAACAAGGGGCACACGTTGTACACCGACAATTGGTATACAAGTCCTGCACTCTGCCAGTTCCTCCATGACCACAAAACGGGGGCATGTGGGACTGTCAGAACTAACAGGAAGTTCATGCCTAAGTTCCAAGGCAATCGCATAGAACTGGACAACCCCTCCCACAGTGACACCGCTTCTGATGACGACTTGGCAGAGGAACAAAGGCGCCGCAGACAGGACAGACCAAGAAGAAAGAAGAAAGAGCACTACAAGCAGCTGGAGAAGTCTGGGAAAGTTCTGGCGGTAAAGTGGCTCGATAAGCGACCAGTCCACCTGCTTTCGACTGTCCATACAGGTGCCCAAGTGGACTCTGGTAAATTCCACTACCGTACCAAGAAGTCTATCCAGAAACCTGATATGGTGGTGGATTATACCAAGTACATGCGCCTTGTGGACAAGTCTGATTGCCAGCTTGCAGGCGTTGAGTGCCTACGAAAAACAGTGAAGTGGTATCACAAGCTTTTCCTTCACTTTGTTGACATCACGATGCTCAACGCTTACAACATGTGGCTGGTAAAAAAAGACATGGCCCCGAACAAAAAACTCAAGTTCCGGGAGTTCATATACAACGTCGCCTACCAACTCCTACAGAAACACCAACCAGTCTCCGGTCACAGGGGTCGCCGTGCAGTCAACCTCCCAGACAGAGTCATTGATGGATATGACAAACACTACCCTATCCACACCGAGCTATCTGGCACCCGGAGGCTGCAAGTACAGTGCCAGGTCTGTGCCCACTCCACCAGAAAGCCACCAAAAAGAAACCGAGTCACATCAATGTGCAAGGAATGCAACGTTGGGTTGTGTTTGGGCGAGTGCTTCAGGGACTACCACTCACTCAAGTACTACTAGGAGTGGTACCTGTGTCGCCCTATCTCAGCCAAACTCCTGCCCCGCCCACCTACCTCACTACCTACCTCACTACCTACCTGCCCGTACCTGACCTGCCCATACCTGACCAACGTGATCTCAAAACACCTGCCTGCCTACCTACTTGCCCGTACCTGACCAACGTGATAATATTATCATAACATGTACAAATTATAGTTGTAGGATAAGTTCATATGTCTTGGTATATACTGTATATATATATATTATATATATATATATATATATATATAAATATATATATATATATATATATATATATATATATATATATATATATATATATATATATATACAGTATATTATTGTATACAGTATACTGTATATATAAGCAATATTTTCAGTTATTATTTCAGTTTAATTCATTAGCCAGGCAATATTTTGTTTTATTTATATATATACCTATGTAATATTATACTTATGTACTAACCTTTTGTAACAACCTTTTGTAATAATAAAACAAACAAAAAAACAAACAAAAACAAATAAATAAACACAAAAAAACATACTTACGCTCTGCTATTCATCAAAGTTTTCGACTTTATGAATAGCAGGGCGTAAGTATGTAAAACAAAAAATTTTTCAAGTGATATAAACACTCCAAAAACATCACCATAACCTCTCTGGTTTCGAACCCACGTCTCTAGGCCTACGTCTCTAGGCCTACATCTCACTCAGTCCATCACTCTAACAACTAGACCATGACTGTTCACACTATACTGACAGCGATTAGTGCGTACGTATTTTCGGGCAGACGAATGCTTGAAAAAAAAATATATATATATACCCTCGATACACTTGTGTATATCGAAGTATTTAGTATGTATAATACTTTTACATAACCTAACATATTCTATCATTACGAACAAACAGTAAAGAAATTTACAAGTAAATAAATAACCTTTCATCCATGAGTTGCAAGCAAATAGTGCGTAAAAATTGTGTAATGAGATATCGGGTTACTCTAACATACTGCGCCATCCAAGAAGCCTTATCGTTGTTTACAATATAGCAACGACAACACAAAGTGTCTATAAGGTCTAAATTTGTGCATACACCCACGCTAATCTCATCTACCTACTGTAATCTGACCCCTTTTCTCTCCCGTGCCACCCACCTTTCTCAATACACCACTCTTATTTCGCCTATTATTCGTCCGTATGCCTCTCTGCGCTTCATTTATCAGTGTATATTATTCACATGGGCTGCCTTACTCATGAATATGAACAGGTGAAACCATAAAGGTGCTTTTTAGGCGAGATATAGAGCGTTGCTTCTCATCAATCGCACGTTCTTGCCTCCACCCTCTCTCTCTCTCCTCCCGCCTGACTCACTCACACACACTCGCTCGCTCGGGGA
Source organism: Paralithodes platypus (assembly GCA_032716605.1). Lineage (NCBI taxonomy): Eukaryota > Metazoa > Arthropoda > Malacostraca > Decapoda > Lithodidae > Paralithodes > Paralithodes platypus. The sequence continues at coordinate 27,527,576 of CM064540.1, forward strand.
TGTCGTGCCTATCAGCCCATTTTTTTCAACTTGCAGCCACCGTAACTCCACACCCACATTTTTTTAGGGTGGATATATATATATTGGCGGATGTGGCTGCTTATTTCCAAGACATTGAGGTACTTTTTTTTAAATTCTGTGAGATCGAATATTTTTGCAGAAATGCACAAATAACTACCCTAGCTCCTAGGGCTATTTAGCGCTTGTCAGGTTAACTGTATAACTATACTCGGTCACCCATCCAACTACTGTCCATACCCTCTGCTCCTTAACTGTATAACTATACTCGGTCACCTATCCAACTACTGTCCATACCCTCTGCTCCTTAACTATATAACTATTCTCGGTCACCTATCCAACTACTGTCCATACCCTCTGCTCCTTAACTATATAACTATACTCGGTCACCTATCCAACTACTGTCCATACCCTCTGCTCCTTAACTATATAACTATTCTCGGTCACCTATCCAACTACTGTCCATACCCTCTGCTCCTTAACTATATAACTATTCTCGGTCACCTATCCAACTACTGTCCATACCCTCTGCTACTTAACTGTATAACTATACTGGGTCACCCATCCAACTACTGTCCAAACCCTCTGCTACTTAACTGTATAACTATACTCGGTCACCCATCCATCTACTGTCCATACCCTCGACCGACCGACCGATGGCTGGAGTAAAGATATAAGCAACTATTACAAATATATTTGAGAGGAGTTGGGGAACATGGGAGTTGAAGATATTTTGGTGAGTAATTGGAGGGTTTGTGGGATTGGTATAAGAACAAGATAAAGAGAGAAGTTAGAAATAAAGTTGAAGAGTAAAATAGGTTCCGGGCTCAACCAGAATGCTCCATTATTTATTTACTATACATATCTGATATATTAATAGTCGTTTCATTGTAGTCGGTGGTGTGTCATTGTATGCCTGTTTTTACTTTATAATAATGTATCCTGTAATTCATGAATACGTAGCAATTAGCTCGGTCCAGAATAGCTCAGCTCCCTTTCCTGTTGCTATTTATTACTCACTTCAATATTAAAACCAATGAATATTTATTTTAAACCACGTCCTCCCGAACACACCCGAAGAAGCTTGTCCGGCAAAAACAGGCTAGATACAGTATCCCACCAATTCCTGCATTCTGGTTGAGCCCGGAACCTATTTTACTCTTCTACTTTATTTCTAACTTCTCTCTTTACCTTGTTCTTATACCAATCCCACAAACCCTCCAATCACTCACCAAAATATCTTCAACTCCCATGCTCCCCAATTCCTCCCAAATATATTTGTAATAGTTGCTTATATCTTTACTCCAGCCATCGGTCGGTCGGTCGGTCCCCCAACATTTTTGTATTTTTTGTTTATTTTTTGTTTTTTACTTCACTGCTTGTCTTGGACAGTTGTTCCCCTGGCCCTCTGTCCGAAGGTCTTTGCGCCACCAAGTTTTTTCGCCACAACTCACCAAGTCTTTACTCTTGAGTCTGCTTTTTGGTCTCTGCCGTTTTTTACCTGGACTGGTTTCAGCACCCTTTCTTTTTTTTATTACTTGCCCGTCCCACCCAGTAGACGCTGCCTTCTTTTGTACCAAATCGAACCCTGAAGGGCCACCGCAGGGTGGTTCCATGAGGGGGGCTCATTAGGAGCTGAGGGAGGGAAAGTTGGCAGCAGGGTATTGTTAGGGGTTAGACGCTCCAGTGGCACTGGTACCCAAACACCATTCGACAGCCTTTAGAGGCTGGTGGTTAAGGGGTGCTGGCAGCCCAAGGCGCTAGGCAGGTTAGCTAACAGGTGTCATCCGTAGGGTGACACCAAGGGCACTTAGGATTAGGTTTTATCTTAGCTGAAATCAGTCCAGGTATTAGGCGGTGGGTGGCCTGAGTGTTTTTTTCATATTACCTGTTGAACATTTGTTTAAACTCACCCTTGTTCTTGTTGTGTGCCAATTGCCTCCTTCAGAGAATACGGTACTATCCTGTCTTCACTTTTCTTTGTGTTTTGTGTTTTCCACTTCGACTTACCTCTGGCTTTGACTCTGTGCTGTTTGTCATGCACCTTCTCTTGCTAGTCAAAGTAATTATTAATTCTTAAGCAATTCATCCCCACTTCATGTAAAATGATCACTAAGGTTAGACTTAAAATAATAGATAGAGGGAAAGATGTCTCTGTCCTTAGGATAACTCAAATTGCATATGAAAATTATGGGGTAGCTTTTACACGTCTCTTCCCTACCCATGATGGATACAACGCCCTATGTAGGAGCGAAGAAGATGCAGACAAGCTTCTTCAGCAGGGTGCCATAGACCTTTACAAAGAAAACGGTATAGAGATTATCGTTCCACCTGAGATAAAAGCAAAACGAACAATTTTTATTAGAAGATTAGACGCACAAATAGGTGACCACACAAAGGTTGAACTAAAGCATGAATTGGAAGACAAGAATGCTTGGCTGAAGGTGGATGAGGTGATAAGGATTGGAGACTACACCCATATGCTGAAACTTAGATTAAAGAACACAGCTATGGCAGACAAGGTACTGGAACATGGGGTGCTTGCTTTCAACATGAGTATCTCACCAACACAGTGCTCCAAAGAAATATTTGCGAATCTGCTAACATGTTTTAAGTGCCTTGCTGTAGAAGAACACCAGACAAAAGACTGCCAACATGAGGATACAGTTTGTTCGGAGTGTGGACAAATGGGACACAAGTGGGAGTCTTGCACAAGTCAAAGCAAAAGCTGTATAAATTGTATTAGGGATGGAAGACCAAAGACTGATCATAGGGCACTAGCTATGGCTTGTCCTATAAGAAAGGAAAAAATGAAAAATAAACAAAATTCACAAGTGCAGGATAAACTCATCAATGAAAATAAAACTTTTGCTTCAATTGTAAAAGAAGTTAACAAACAGAGTCAGCCACCAACACCAAATACAATTCAACTCAGTGAATTTAAACATACTAAGATTTTAATGTGCATTATGCATGCACATGTCCTTAATGTTTGCACTCCTGGAACATATAGAACTGAACTAAACAAAATGCTTGTAAAAAATAACCTACCAGAAATGTGGTTCCCTGATAATCCAGATTCAGGAAAGCTATTTCATGCTACATACACTGACAAAAGACCATCACAACCTGAAAATGCAGAAGGAGACACAGCTGAATTAAGAATGGATGCACAGGAGGGACAATCAACAACTGAATTCGACTTTTGTGATCTAATCAGTCAGCCTACAATGCATGCTCCAGGTGCACCAGAGAGTATTTCGGATATACCAGCAGAGAGAGAATGTCCAGATAGGCTGTCTATTGGGTCCGAAACAGGAACTATAACTAAACAACAACAGAAGAAATCAACATGGGAAGCTGAACAACTGGATTTGACTTTCTATGTTGGACCAGAATACAACCTACCAGCTAAACTTATTCATAAAGAAATAATGATAGCAATTACAAGGGGTACAATAAAGTGGATCTATAATAATAGGGCATATGATGAGAGACTAGTGACGGGATTATTGCATGCCGATCAAATAAGCTACACAAAGGCAGCATTTAAAAAGGTTGACAAATCAACATTCAAGAACAAGAGAAATGGCCTTGAGACAAGAAGTCCTCAAGGTCATCAATACAAGAAAGCGCAACGCTGAAATGGAAAAAAGGTATACAATTTTGCAACATAATGTAAGACATTGGCGTACACATAAAGTACAATTATTAAATATTTATGCAAACATAGATCCTGATGTGATATTATTAAATAGTCATGGTCAGAAAGATGATGAAAAAATTAAAATTTTAAATTACATCACTTATCAATCAAATAAAAGTAACGAAATTAATGATGGTACCGCAATAGTAATTAAAAGACACATAAAACACAAAATAATAACGTAGGTAGAGGAATTAACACATTGATCAACACTGGTAGATTAAGATTTATTGGCCCACACTTCTATACTTTTCTTGGCCATAGAACTACAAGCAATCCAGATATAATACTAACCAATAATAAAACATATCATAATTACCATATCCAACAAGGTCCGATCACCATTAGTGATCATGTACCTATCATATTTACATTATCAACTAGCCCAATTCAAATACCTGTACAAGAAAGATTTGCCATGAGTAAAGCCAGATGGGATGAGTATAAAGGAGACTTAAATAACTATGAAATCCCTAACCTAGAAAACAAACCAATAGCTGGTATTGAGGAAGAAATAAATAAAGTAACAAATGCAATAAAAATGGCTGCTGAAAATAATATTCCTAAGACAACATACAAAACTTTACCACATAATAAAATAACAGACCGAATGAGAATGCTACAAACAGTTTTCGTTAATCTTAAGTCTTATATTGAATTATTTGGAGCGGACAAAACGGTAATGGATAACATAAAAAGAATACAAGCAGAACTAAAAGAAGAATGTATTGTTTCAGCTAAGAATAAATGGGACAGGGTTATTTACAATATAAATGAAGAAAGAGATCCTAAGGTCTTTTGGAGAAATATAACAAAATTAATTGGTACCAGAGAAGACAGGGTATACACAATTAAAGATCACAACGGAGTGGAGTTGGAGAGTGATAAAGATATAGAAGCGGCATTTAGAAGAGAGTGGGCTAATACATTTAACATTAGTGATGAAGAAAATCAAGAATTTGACAGACTGCATGAAAACACTATAAATAGATGGATGATCAATAATGCAAACAGGATGGAACCATTTGCCCGTGTAGATCTTGGTAGAATTCGAGATCTTAGACTTATAAATGAGGTTGAGTTTTTTCACACACTAAGATCTTTTAAGGAAAAATCGCCAGGAACATCAGGATAACAAGAAATATGATTTTGAATGCACCACAAAATATTATCTCGTCTATTATCCACATTTTCAACGCTACACTATCGGTAGGTTATTTCCCGAGTGCCTTTAAAACTGCTAAAATGATATTCATACCTAAAGCAAACAAAGATAAAACACTAATATCCAACTATAGACCCATATCGCTATTGGAATTCTTAGGCAAGGTGCTAGACAAATTAATAGACAACATAATTATTCCGCAATTAGAGAACACAATGAATCCAAGACAACATGGTTTTCGAAAGTATAGAGGTACTCAAACAGCCATTGCAATAATTACAGAAATTATAGCAAAATCAAAATCTCAAGGACATCAAACTATAATGATACTTCGTGATGTGTCAAAGGCTTTTGATAAAGTCTGGCACATGGGATTGCAATATAAATTACTCAACCTTGGCCTACATACAAACATTGAAAGGCTTCTATGCTCATACCTACAAGACAGATATGCCCAAATACAAATAGGAAAGGTCTTGGGTCCCAAATTCTTATTACAAAGTGGAGTTCCCCAGGGAGGATGCCTATCCGCTCTCTTATATGCAATATACACCTCTGATATGCCACAACCAACGCCAAACAGTGAGCATGTAATCTACGCTGATGACATTACTCAAATAATCTCAGTTCCAAGTAAATCAACTAACATGGCAGTCAGAAGCGTAAAGAGAGCGATTGAATCAATTAACACCTTCGAACAAATGTGGAAGATAAAAAACTAATTTACAAAAATTCAAAGTTATTCCACTAACTAAGAAAACCTATCCACCTCTAGAAATAAACAATAATATTATTAACTACTCAAACGAAGGTACAGTTCTGGGGTTAAAAATTACCAAAAATGGTTATCAATCCTTCGTAAGTGAAAAAGTCAGAAGATGTAAAAAAGTCCTTAATGATATATCCATTTTTAAAGACACATCAATACAGACCAAAGAAAAATTATACATGGCACTTATAAGATCTGTCCTAACATACCCAGCCTCACCATTAAATATAATTAGACCAAACCTAATGAACAAACTACAAGTTTGTCAAAACAAATGCTTAAAATTTATCCACAACATACACTACCCAGAACTAATCAGAAGTGAAGAGCTGCACAACCGTTCACATATGCAACCTATAAATTTAATATTACATGAACAAGCAAAAGTAACTTGGGACAAGGTAAGTTTACTAGATATAGACACACAATTTAATCAATTATTTCCCGACATTGAACTGATCCGACATCAACCTTATTTTTTCAAGAGCAGCTATGATGCAGCACAGCTCGACAATCCTCTTCCCATATATACCTTTAACTAGGTATTCAAGCCAAACACTAACCTACTAAGAAGTGCTGTGTGGGGCAGCCACCAAGGTGGCTGCCCCAACCAGTGCTAACCTACCAGCTTTTGAGTAGATATAGACATAATAAGATGTGTTGTGTGGAGCAGCCACCAAGGTGGCTGCCCCAACCAACGCTAACCTTCCAACTATTTAATCAATACACACATACTGGGATGTGCTGTGTGGGGCAGCCACCAAGGTGACTGCTCCAACCAGCATAACATTAACCTTGTGGATTGAGGGGTGGGAGGGAGTCAAGCGGACAGTGCGCGGCGGCCCCACAGTTTGACTAGGCCTCTCCCAAGCTATCGGGGGTAGATGAGTGGTCTGAGATAACCCAAACAATGTGGTGTCTCGGACTACCATCAGACTTCCAGGGTTGGGCTGAACCACTCGTAGGCAAGTGCCAGTGCCGCTGTGGATGGGCGTGAACGAGGTCGCGGGACTTTTTCCCGCGACGGTCAGGACACCACCTCCTTCCTTCTCTTTATGCCGCCCTCCATCTAATCATAAGTTTTTAACTAGGAATAAGTTTTAAATAATACAAGTTTTAATGAACTCTAATTTTAAGTATCTGAAATATACAGCCATCTAATCTTGTGTGTAACTATGTTTGCATAATGTTATCTATGTACATAGTAGACTAGGTTAGCAGAATCTCTGATCACTTTCCGCTGCTGGGTTCTCGTGATCTGTCCGGTGGGATAATACAATATCCCGCCGATCAGAAGTGAGGGCTTGGTCGGGGGAGTGCTTGGGAGGACGCTTATACACTGAATCTCTGAACAGCATTTTTGGGAGGCTTGTCGGGCGGGAATTGGTGCGATACTGCATCTAGCCTGTTTTTGCCGGACAAGCTTCTTCGGGTGTGTTCGGGAGGACGTGATTTAAATAAATATACATTGGTTTTAATATTGAAGTGAGAGTAATGAGTGGTAACAGGAAAAGGAGCTGAGCTGTTCTGGACCGAGCTAATTGCTACGTATCCACGAATTATAGGATACATTATTAAGAAGTAAAAACAGGCATACAATGACACACCACCGACTACAATGAAACGACTATTAATATATCATATATGTATAGTAAAGAAATAATGGAGCATTCTGGTTGAGCCCGGAACCTATTTTACTCTTCAACTTTATTTCTAACTTCTCTCTTTACCTTGTTCTTATACCAATCCCACAAACCCTCCAATCACTCACCAAAATATCTTCAACTCCCATGCTCCCCAACTCCTCCCAAATATATTTGTAATAGTTGCTTATATCTTTACTCCAGCCATCGGTCGGTCGGTCGGTCGGTCCCCCAACAAAGCCCCCGCTTCTGATCGGCGGGATATTGTATTATCCAACCGGACAGATCACGAGAACCCAGCAGCGGAAAGTGATCAGAGATTCTGCTAACCTAGTCTACTCTGTACATAGAAAATATTATGCAAATATTGTTACACATAAGATTAGATGGCTGAAGTAAAGATTGAATAAATATTTCAAATACTTAAAATTCGAGTACATTAAAACTTTTATTATTTAAAACTTATTCCTAGTTAAAAACTTATGATTAGATGGAGGGCGCCATAATGAGCAGGAAGGAGGTGGTGTTCTGACCGTCGCGGGAAAAAGTCCGGCGACCTCGGTCACGCCCATCCACAGCGGCACTGGCACTTGCCTACGAGTGGTTCAGCCTAACCCAGGAAGTCTGATGGTAGTCTAAGACACCACATTTGTTTGGGTTATCTCAGACCATTCATCGGGTTCGAGATGTTTCGCAGCAAGTGACGTTTCGCCGCAGGTACGGTCAGAATTGTTTATGCCTGTTCGCAGCAAATGAATGAGACGGTTCGCAGCAGGTTCGCTTAACTGCAATATAAACCCCATATTTTGTCACTCTTCTTACAGCAGTGTTCCTGACCAGTACGGTACTGCTTACTGCATAATAAATCGTAGGCTTGTGCATAGCATAATTCTTTAACTGTCTTGAAAGCGTAATGCATAAATGCACGGAATTTCGGCGTGAGTAGCCTATCCTCGGTTCGAGTCCTTGGAGTGCCACATGTATTTGTTGATTTCATGAATTGAGTTTAGAAGTAGGAACTAGAGTTGTTTGGTGAAAAAATATGGATTATACTGCTGACTTTAAAATATGCACCAGTACAGGTAAGCAGGCTTTTTAGTTCACTATCCAAAATACGATTATGCATTCAGTGTTTCCACAGCTTTTATTCTGAATTCCTTCGATTTCTAAAAATCCTTATTTTTAACTTTCTTTGTAAATATAGGCTATTTATATTTTGTATTCCGATACTTAGCGATATTTTTATAGTGTAATTATGCAGGTTATTACCGTACTATCTATGATACATTCTAGTGCATTCCTAATGTCAGTCTAGCGTATATTTGTCGCAATTACCATAATTTTCCTCTGTATCTCTATAAGAGTTCCTAATTGGTGTTTTTCAAGCAACCAGGACAAACAATGATTGTGAAAGTTGGCACGGTGCATTAAATCGTCGAGCAGGAAAATCAAAACTTCCACTTTATCTGCGGGTCGATCTGCTTGAAGAAGCTAAAACAGTTAGTGTGGAGGTATCCTACAATTCGCTAGTGAAGGCACATTGTCCAGGTACCAACGAGCAACCAATAAACAAATCCAAGGACAATTATTCAAGGCGGGGGAAGAATATATGAGAAGCACACCCAAAAGCATGCAGGAGGCCAAGAAGCTCTTACGCAAGTGTGCTGGTGTATAGGCCTATCGTCCCTATTGATGTGTAAACTTCTTAAATTAAGACACGATGACGCATATTATATATACTGTCTGGGTGATATTAGACTGTTTTCTTCATATTAGGAAATATATAGCCTATGTAATGAATTGAGATAATGTTTCTCATTTGAAAAGTATCAGATGGCATTCGAAATGTAGGAGATCCATCCTTAGTTGTATGACATCGTCCAGTGATGTCAGTATCAATTTAGCTACTTTCCCACGACTCTAGCATCTTGATTTGGTGGCCCTGGTGTGGGTCGGTTCGCCGCAGTTCCAATTAGCGTCCGGGCTCGTTTGCCGCGGTAAGGCGAACCGTCCCTTGCTGCGAAACGTCTTGCTCCCCCACTCATCTACCCCCGATAGCTTGGGAGAGGCCTAGTCAAACGGTGGGGCCGCCGCGCACTGTCCGCTTCACTCCCTGCCACCCCCCAACCCACTCCCCATATCAAGAAAAGGTTAATGTTATGCTGGTTGGAGCAGCCACCTTGGTGGCTGCCCCACACAGCACATCCCAGTATGTGTGTATTGATTAAAAAGCTGGAAGGTTAGCGTTGGTTGGGGCAGCCACCTTGGTGGCTGCTCCACACAACACATCTTATTATGTCTATATCTACTCAAAAGCTGGTAGATTAGCACTGGTTGGGGCAGCCACCTTGGTGGGGCACCACACAGCACTTCTTAGTAGGTTAGTTTTTGGTTTGAATACTTAGTTAAAGGTATATATGGGAAGAGGATTGTCGAGTTGTGCTGCATCATAGCTGCTCTTGAAAATATAAGGTTGATGTCGGATCAGTTCAATGTCGGGGAAAAATTTATTAAATTGTGTGTCTATATCGAGTAAACTTACCTTGTCCCAAGTTACTTTTGCTTGTTCATGTAATATTAAATTTATAGGTTGGATATGTGAACGGTTGTGCAGCTCTTCACTTCTGATTAGTTCTGGGTAGTGTATGTTGTGGATACATTTTAAGCATTTGTTTTGACAAACTTGTAGTTTGTTCATTAGGTTTGGTCTAATTATATTTAATGGTGAGGCTGGGTATTTTACGACAGATCTTATAAGTGCCATGTATAATTTTTCTTTGGTCTGTATTGATGTGTCTTTAAAAATGGATATATCATTAAGGACTTTTTTACATCTGACTTTTTCACTTATGAAGGATTGATAACCATTTTTTGTAATATTTAACCCCAGAACTGTACCTTCGTTTGAGTAGTTAATAATATTATTGTTTATTTCTAGAGGTGGATAGGTTTTCTTAGTGGAATAACTTTGAATTTTTGTAAATTAGTTTTTATCTTCCACATTTTTTCGAAGGTGTTAATTGATTCAATCGCTCTCTTTACGCTTCTGACTGCCATGTTAGTTGGAACTGAGATTATTTGAGTAATGTCATCAGCGTAGATTACATGCTCACTGTTTGGCGTTGGTTGTGGCATATCAGAGGTGTATATTGCATATAAGAGAGCGGATAGGCATCCTCCCTGGGGAACTCCACTTTGTAGTAAGAATTTGGGACCCAAGACCTTTCCTATTTGTATTTGGGCATATCTGTCTTGTAGGTATGAGCATAGAAGCCTTTCAATGTTTGTATGTAGGCCAAGGTTGAGTAATTTATATTGCAATCCCATGTGCCAGACTTTATCAAAGGCCTTTGCCACATCACGAAGTATCATTATAGTTTGATGTCCTTGAGATTTTGATTTTGCTATAATTTCTGTAATAATTGCAATGGCTGTTTGAGTACCTCTATACTTTCGAAAACCATGTTGTCTTGGATTCATTGTGTTCTCTAATTGCGGAATAATTCTGTTGTGTATTATTTTTTCTAGCACCTTGCCTTAGAATTCCAATAGCGATATGGGTCTATAGTTGGATATTAGTGTTTTATCTTTGTTTGCTTTAGGTATGAATATCATTTTAGCAGTTTTAAAGGCACTCGGGAAATAACCTACCGATAGTATAGCGTTGAAAATGTGGATAATAGACGAGATTATATTTGGTGGTGCATTCAAAATCATATTTCTTGTTATTCCTGATGTTCCTGGCGATTTTTCCTTAAAAGATCTTAGTGTGTGAAAAAACTCAACCTCATTTATAAGTCTAAGATCTCGAATTCTGCCAAGATCTACACGGACAAATGGTTCCATCCTGTTTGCATTATTGATCATCCATCTATTTATAGTGTTTTCATGCAGTCTGTCAAATTCTTGATTTTCTTCATCACTAATTTTAAATGTATTAGCCCACTCTCTTCTAAATGCCGCTTCTATATCTTTATCACTCCAATTCTACTCCGTTGTGATCTTCAATTTTGTATACTGTGTCTTCTCTGGTACCAATTATTTTTGTTATATTTCTCCAAAAGACCTTAGGATCTCTTTCTTCATTTATATTGTAAATAACCCTGTCCCATTTATTCTTAGCTGAAACAATACATTCTTCTTTTAGTTCTACTTGTATTCTTTTTATGTTATCCATTACTGCTTTGTCCGCTCCAAACAATTCAATATGTAACTTAAGATTAACGAAAACTGTTTGTAGCATTCTTATTCTGTCTGTTATTTTATTATGTGGTAAAGTTTTGTATGTTGTCTTAGGAATATTATTTTCAGCAGCCATTTGTATTGCATTTGTTACTTTATTTATTTCTTCCTCTATACTGTCTATTGGTTTGTTTTCTAGGTTAGGAATTTCATAGTTATTTAAATCTTTATACTCATCCCATCTGGCTTCACTCATAGCAAATCTTTCTTGGACCGGTATTTGAATTGGGCTGGTTGATAATGTAAATATGATAGGTACATGATCGCTAATGGTGATCGGACCTTGTTGGATATAGTAATTATGATATGTTTTATTATTGGTTAGCATTATATCTGGATTGCTTGTAGTTCTATGGCCAAGAAAAGTATAGACATTTGGGCCATTAAATCTTAATCTACCAGTGTTGATCAATGTGTTAATTCCTCTACCTACGTTATTCATATCATTATTGCCGAATATGGTATGTCTTGCATTAAAATCTCCTATTATATATGTTGGTTGGGTGAAATTCATAAGGTTAATGAGGTCAGGGTAAGGTAAGTAAGGTCTTCTAGGTGGAAGATAGAGAGTTGCAATAATTATGTCTCCAGTTGTTGTTGATACTTTGATGGGCAAACAGTCACTTTGAAAGTTGTCTATGATTTTGTGTTTTATATGTTTTTTTCACAGCAATTGCAGTGCCGTCATGCACTTAATTATTTTTATTTGATTGGTAAATTACATAATTTAATATTTTAATTTTTTCATTATCTACCTGACCATGGCTATTTAGCAAAATGATGCCTGGGTCAATCTCTGCATATGTATTTAATAGTTGTACTTTGTGTGTTTTCCAGTGTCTTACATTGTGTTGCATTATTTTGAATGTAATGTTCATATTTTACTTATTCGCTTTGACTGGTGATCTGGTGTGGTTTTTGTTTCTAGGCCATTTCTTTTCTTCCTGAAGGTAGACTCATCTAGATTTTTAAATACTGTTTGTTTGTATTTTATTTGGTCAGCGTTTAGCAGGGCTTGCACAAGTTTTTCTTCATATTCTTTATTTGTATATACCCACTTGATATTTCCCTGCATAATGCCTGTTATGATTTCCTTGTGGGTTGTTTGAGGTCGTCAGATACAGTTTTGACCTATGTAAAAGGTAAGATCTAGTGTATCTGCACTCCATGTTGATCTGGATTGTTGATTGTATTCTTTATTGATGGTTCCTGTTTCTCTTCCTATAGACTTTCTTCTGTTTGCTGTATCATTATTCAGCAAATCTCTTATTGGTTTAGCAGCTGTAGTACTTTCGGGGTTGTGGGTTTTGGATTGTACTTGCCGGTCTGTTTCAGTAGATTGTATACCTATGGCTTGTTCAAGTGCTAGGGGTTATGCTATGATTTGTTGTGTGCTTTCTTCCATATTGTTGATGTTTTCTGATACTTCGTCCATTCTGGTTTCTGTTGTTGTATATGAGGCTTGTAGTACTTTACTTGAGTCTGGATTTTCGGGGAACCACATCTCTTCTATTCCGTTCTCTTTGAGCATCTTGTTTAATTCTGTCTTGTAGCATCCGGGGTTACTAATATTCATGACATGTGCATGCAGTATGCATATTAGGAGGTTTGTATATTTGATCTGGCTGAGGTTAATGGTTGTCTTTGGTTCGTGATGTGGGGTCGCTTCCTTTGTGGCTGCTTTCACAATACTTGCAAAAGTTTGATTTTCTTTGATCAGTTTGTCTTGGGCCTTCTCCTCCAACTTCAGTTTCATCTTTTCTTTTCTTATTGGACAACTCATTGCAAGAGCTCTGTGTTCAGTTTTAGGCCTATCTTGTTTTATGCAATTTATACATTCTTTATTTTGGTTACTGCAATTATCCCATTTATGACCGTGTTGTCCACATTCTGAGCATGTCATATTTGGTTCTTTGCAGTCTCTAGTTTGGTGGTATTCTACTGCTAAACATCTGAAGCAGGTCAGAAGGTTTGCAAAGGTCTCGTTGGTATTGATAGGTGTGATGCTCATGTTGAAGGCTAAAATGCTTCTCTCTAGTACATTATCAGCCATGGCAGTTTCTTTCAGTCGGATTTTCAGCAGATGTGTAAATTCACGGATCTTTATGACCTCATCTATTTTTAGCCATTCGTTCTTGTCTTCTATTTCTTGTTTCAGCTCTTCTTTGCTATGACTGCCGATGTGATTATCTATTTGTTTAATAAACACTGTCCGTCTAGCCCTTACTTCTGGAGGAATCACAATTTCTATGCCATTTTGCTTGTACATATCAATGGCTTCCTGCTGTAGCAATTTATCTGCCTCTTCTTCGCTTCTGCATATTGCCTTATACCCATCATACGTTGGGAAAAATCGTGCAAATGCTATATGGAAATTCTGGTAGGCAAGCTGCGATATTCGTTGTACAGAAGTGTCTTTCTCTTTATCAATTATTTTCAGTCGGACTTTGGAAGACATTATCTAAAATGAGAGTTCAATATTTCATGTCTCAATGATGGTTAAACTATTAACAGTGGTCGAAACTTATTACAGTAAGGAGAGGAGAGGATATGAGAGTAAAAGAGTGAGAGAGGTTAAGTATAGAGTTTCTGGGCACTAATTGGATGGGTGACCCTATGAAAACATCAAAAGAGAAATGACTTAGGGGTTAGAGTGGCGGAATGAGATATGTGCTGCCTCTCTCTGATTGGTTGATGGAGTTCACGCTTGATCCACATACAATACGAAGCTCTCCAAGAAGGCTATGGTTGTGGCTATGGTAAAAATAAAAGTTTTAATGAACTCAAATTTTAAGTATTTGAAATATTTATTCAATCTTTACTTCAGCCATCTTATCTTATGTGTGACTATGTTTGCATACTATTTTCTATGTACAGAGTAGGCTAGGTTAGCAGAATCTCTGATCACTTAACGCTGCTGGGTTCTCGTGATCTGTCGGGTGGGATAATACAATATCCCGCCGATCAGAAGTGGGGGATAAGATAAGATGGCTAAAGTAAAGATTGAATAAATATGTTAACCATTGATTTTTTTTTTTTTTTTTTTTTTAAGAGACAATGAACGGAGGAAGGAAAAACACAGATAAAACAAAAAGGTCCATGTGCCTAAAGGCATCCTCCATTCATAAAATGTTTGTAACAACTGGATTTAAACATTTGTTGATTGTAAGTTTGTGGAAAGCAATTCGAGGGAAGTGAATTCCAAAGAGTAGTAGCTCTAGGGATAAATGAATTCTGATAAGCAGAAGTTCTGCATTGTGGAGGAGAAAGTGTAAATTGATGGGCGCTCTCAGCTGCCCTAGTTCAACGGGGAAAGATGTGGAGAGGCGGCACAATTGAAGCAAGTTCCTCGGAACAATTGCTGTGAAAATATCTGTAGAATAATGCAAGGGATGCAACGTTTCTTCGTATGGCTAATGTAGGAAGGTCCTGTGTGATTGCAGGGTTATTGATTAATCTAATAGCTTTATTTTGAATTTTGTCCAACTGCCTCAATGCAACCACTCCACTTCCACCCCACAGAGGTGAACAGTAATCCATCTGAGAGCGCACATGACTTTTATATATTACGGCCAACTGCTCGTCAGTGAAGAATTCTCGAACTCTGTACAGGAGTCCCAGTTTTTTAGAGGCATTCTTAGCAATGCTTCTAACATAATGTGTCCAGCTCAAGTTAGTAGTTAATGTTACACCGAGAATGTCAATACTAGGGGAAGTGGGAATATTTACATCATTAAAAAATATGGGAGTCAGTGAGATTCTGTCGGTTAGAAAATTGAATGTACTTGGTTTTCTGTGCATTAAAGGAAACTAGATTCTCTTGTCCCCATTCATTAATTCTAGAAAGGTCCTGGTTCAGAGAAATTGCAGTGTTTATTTTTGAATTTATAAGATCGGGTTGGGTGAAAGAATTGGTAAATGTGAAGGAACTGTGGAGTGTTGAGTCATCTGCGTAGGAATGTATTGGATTATGAGTGGTAGATATGAGATCATTGATATGAATGAGGAACAGAGTTGGGGCCAAAACTGATCCCTGGGGAACACCAGCATTTATTGAGTGAAATTGAGAATAAAGGCCATCTACCATTACACGTATTTTTCTGTTATGAAGATAAGAAGAAATTAGTGGAACTAATGATGCAAGGCCGTAGTGTGACATCTTCGACAATAAGGATTGATGCCAGACTCTATCAAATGCCTTTGATATATCCAGTGCTATTGTATGTGTTTCACCATGTTGGTCTGTAGCTTGGTTGATTTGATGCGTAAGAAGGCAAA
The DNA here is from genome assembly GCA_032716605.1 of Paralithodes platypus. NCBI lineage: Eukaryota > Metazoa > Arthropoda > Malacostraca > Decapoda > Lithodidae > Paralithodes > Paralithodes platypus. The sequence goes on from CM064540.1 coordinate 27,543,397, forward strand.
GAATGTCTGCAGTTGATCGACATCGTCTAAAACCATATTGCCTATCACTGATTAATTTATTATTCTCCAGATGCTTAATTATGTGATTATTTAATATAATTTCAAAAACTTTGCCAAGAGTGGAAGTTATAGCTATTGGTCTGTAGTTTGATGGATCTGAAGAGGCACCTTTTTTAGGAACTGGATGGATGTTTGCTTCTTTCCAGGGTACTGGGAAGCATGAGGTATGAGTACACAGACGGAAAAATTTTGCCAATACAGGAGCGAGCACCAAGGAGCAATTCTTAAGTACTATTGGAGGAATTTCATCTGGACCAGGAGCCTTATCTACTGAGAGATTCTGCAAAATAGTTTTGACATGTCTGGTGTGGATCTTAAGTGAGGGAATTTCAGGTGAATTAAAATTAAGTACAGGGACATCTTGATTTATTTCATCTAAGGTTGAGTTGGTGGAGAAAATATCTGCAAGAAGGTTAGCTTTACCTCGTGGGTCACTTACAAGATTGCCAGTCGGAGATTTTAATGGTGGAATGGATGAAGCAGTAGTGAAGTTGGATTTGAATGAGTTAAGAGTAGACCAAAATATTTTGTTATCATTTGGATTATTTAGAAGTTTATTTGCCTGCTTATGGAGAAAGTTTGATTTAGTTAGGTTTAATACAGTTTTGGCATGATTTCTGATGTTTCTAAAGTAATTAAAGGCTTCATGTGTTTTTGATCTTGTGTATGCATTGTAGGCTATTGCTTTTTGTTCAGTTACTCTAGCACAATTATGGTCAAACCATTTAGGTGAATTAGATCTTTTACTGTACTTTTGATGAGGAATAAAAGTTTCCATTCCAATTTTTACAAAATCTTGTATGTGGCTCAAGGTGGAGTGTGCATCATTAGAAAAGAAAGAGGTCCAGGGAATATCAATAAAGAAACCTTGAAGACCCTCCCAGTCTGCCCTATCGTAATGCCATTTAGTCACCAAAACAGGTTCAGAGTGGGAAGGTGTGGTAGGTGATAGACAGGTGGCCTGTATCAGACAGTGATCAGAAGATCCAAGTGGGGACCTCACTGTAACATCATAATTTTCTGAATTGGTTGTAAAAAATAAGTCCAGTAGGTGGGAATTATGATTAGGATTGGAGGAGTTACTAGGGGGTATTGGATTTGAAGTTTCGTTGGTGGATTGTTGGGGGGGGGGGGGGGGGGACATTTACATGGGAGATGTTGGTGTAGAAGAAAAGTGAAGAAATAGAAGTATAGTAGGAGAATGTTTACAGTTATCGGGCTCAACCGATATGCTCCTTTGTTGAATTATTATGAACTTTAGTCCCCTATGTTTTTCCTGTAAATACCCACTGCAAGACTTTTATTGTAGCACCCAGTTATTATATTAATTAAATACTTAAAATTCGAGTTCATTAAAACTTTTATTATTTAAAACTTATTCCTAGTTAAAAACTTATGAGTAGGTGGAGGGCGCTATAATGAGCAGGAAGGAGGTGGTGTTGTGACCGTCGCGGGAAGAAGTCCCGCGACCTCGGTCATGCCCATCCACAGCGGCACTGGCACTTGCCTACGAGTGGTTCAGCCTGTCCCAGGAAGTCTGATGGTAGTCTAAGACACCACATTTGTTTGGGTTATCTCAGACCACTCATCTACCCCCGATAGCTTGGGAGAGGCCTAGTCAAACGGTGGGGCCGCCGTTTACTGTCCGCTTCACTCCCTCCCATCCCCCAACCCACTCCCCATATCAAGAAAAGGTTAATGTTATGCTGGTTGGAGCAGCCACCTTGGTGGCTGCTCCACACAGCACATCCTAGTATGTGTGTATTGATTTAAAAACCGGCAGGTTAGCACTGGTTGGGGCAGCCACCTTGGTGGCTGCCCCACACAGCACTTTTTAGTATGTCTTTATTGATTCAAATGCTGGTAAGTTAGTGCTGGTTGGGGCAGCCACCTTGGTGGCTGCCACCCACAGCACATCATAGTATGTATATATTGGTTCATAAGTTGGTAGGTTAACTATCTCCCTACTACTCCTGAAAGTATAGGGAGACTGTCTGTCAAGATCAGGATTTGGTGTTATTAGTTGTATTTGGGTACCTATGTCCATATTAGTTGTTTTGTCCCATATTCGTGATGCTTGTTCGTATAGAAGCGTATTAATTGCTGGTAAATTTGATAAAATATGCAGTTCTTCGATTGTTACCGGATCTGGATATCTGAGATCATGTATATACCTTAATGCTATATTTTGAATAATCTGTAGTCTTTTCATGTTTGTTTTTCTTAAGGCAACAAGTGGTACTGGAGGATATGTGAGGACTGATCTTACTAGTGATAGGTATAGTTTTTCTTTTGTTTTTGGCGATGAGTTGCGAAATTGTGATAGGTCAGATGGTATCATTTTGGTTCTATTTATCTTTTCAGTTATAAAGGGTGAATAGCCGGTTTTGGATATTTTCAATCCTAACACCACCCCATCCATTGCATATTCGAATCTGTTGTTATCTATTTCCAGTGGTGGATATATTTGTTTTTCTAAGTGGACTATTTTAAATTTTTGTGTGTTGGTTTTTATCTTCCATTTGTATTCAAATTTATTAATAGATTCTATTGCTCTTTTTATGTTCCTAATTGCCATATTCTTTTATTTGCCCGGTGTCATTACTATCTGGGTTATATCATCAGCAAAGATCACATGTTCGCTCTTTGGGATTGGTTCAGGTAAGTCTGTGGTATATATTGCGTATAGTGTTGGCGAAAGGCAGTCTCCCTGGGGTACACCACTCAGTAGGGGAAATTCCGGTCCCGTATAGTTCTTTATACCAATTCTAGCAAACCTGTTCGTAAAGTAGTTACATAACATTTTCTCAAGTAATGGCGGTAGGTTTAAATTTATAATTTTATACTGTAGTCCTTTATGCCACACTTTGTCAAAAGCCTTTGACACATCTCTCATAACTACAGTTACTTGTTCGTTTCTTGCTTTTGCCCTGGAAATAATTTCTGTAGTTATGGCTAAGGCTGTATGTGTTCCACTACCTCTCCTAAACCCGTGTTGCCGAGGGTTTATTTGGTGATCAATCAAGGTTACTAGTCTATTGTTAATAATTTTTTCAAATACTTTTCCCATGACATTCAGTAAAGAGATCAGTCTATAGTTATTTATTGATGTTACATCTTTATTGGGCTTTGGAATACAAATATTTGTTGTTGTTTTGAAGGCATTAGGGAAATATCCTGTTGCAAGACAAGCATTTAATATTTCTAGTAGTGATCTTATTGCATTTGGAGGTAAATTTATCAACATATTTCGTGTGATGCCATCGAGGCCTGGTGTTTTTTCTTTAAAGCTTCGGATTGAGTGGAGGAGTAACGGTTCACCATCAGTAATAGCTCCTATTTCTTGCAATCTTTCCATTTATACTGTATCATAATGGTTTATTCTTTGCATATGCTCAGTAAGCCATGCATTTATATTAGTTTCATGTTTAGCATCAAATTCCTCGTTCTCCTCTTCAGGAATCTGAAAATCTGTGACCACTCTCTTCTAAATGCTTGCTCAATTTCTCTGTCCTCTTCAAGGTCTACACCGTTTTGGTCCTTAATATTTGTCATTGATTTTTGTGCGTTACCCATGATTTTTCTTATACCTTTCCAAAACTGTTTTGAATCTTGTTCATTACTGATACCCTCCAAGACCCTGTCCCATTTATCTCTGGCCATCTTGGTACATTCTTCTGTTAACTACGTTTGGAGTGTTCTTATACTTCTCATTATTTCGTAGTTTGATCCATATGTGTCAATATAGTGTTTCTGTTGGTTGTACAGTGTTTGAATATTTCTTAGTTCATGTGTAATTTTGCTGTGCGGCAGAGTTCTGTATGATGTCTTGGGTATATTTTTGCTGGCAGAATTCTGGATTGCTGTTGTTAATTTATTTATTTCATCTTCAATATTTTGTATGTTAGCATGGTTTAGGGCAGGTAGGTTATATTCGGCAAAATCATTTTGATAGTTCACCCAGTTAGCTCTGCTCATTGCATATCTCTGTTGTATTGGGATCTGAATGAGTGATGTTGAGAGTGTTAGTATCATGGGGATATGGTCGCTTGGTGTTAGTGGACCTTGTATATAATAATTTAGATGCACTTTATTATTACAAAATATTTTATCTGGAGTCGTTACAGTTTTTGAACCCATGTATGTATAAAAGTCTGCACCCATGTTGAGTAATTTGCCAGTATTTATAATTGTTGCGAGTGAACTGCCTACATTGTTGTTATCCCTATGGACAAACATTCTGTGCCTTGCGTTAAAATCTCCTAATATATAAGTAGGTTGGGCATAATTGGTAAGATTTATAATATCATTACATGGTAAATAAGGTCTTTTGGTGGGAGATATGTAGTTGCTATCACTATTTCACCCATCGTAGTATGGATTTTGATTGCTAGGCATTCGCTTGTGAAATTGTTGATCAATTTGTGCATGATATCTTTTTTTTCTGCAATAGCTACTCCATCATTTAGTTCGTTTGTTTTATTGGATTGGTAAATTATATATTTACAGATTTTGATATTTTCGGCATCTCTCTGTCCATGACTGTTTAGAAGTATCACATCTGGGTCAATATTGAGATAAGTATTTGTTAGCTCGTTATTAATGGTTTTCCAGCATCTTACGTTGTGTTGTATTATTTTTATTTTATTGGCCATAATTATCTTCTAGACATCTTGCTTTTATTTGCTATGGGAGAACGTCCTTGGAATCCATTTATGATTTTACGGTAAGCACCTTCATCCAATTTTTTAAAATTAGATTTGGTTACTTTCAGTGAACCAAGATTAAGGAGAGACTGCACTAGACTTTGTTCATATTCATTGATATTATATTCCCATTTCATGGTACCGCCTAGGAAGCCTTTGATCATCTCGCTGTGTGGAATGTCCCGTGTTGGTAATGGCACTTTTTGTCCGATGTAGATAGTTAGTTCAATGTCTTCAGCTGTAAATTTTGGTTGTTTGTTGTCTTGTGGTTTATGTTTTGTCTTCTGTATCCCTCCTGTGAATGAAATTCTTCTGTATTCTTCCTCTGTCATGCTGGTTTCTCTTTGGTGCTGTGCCTCTTTTTGTTGAGTTTCAGCTGTTTGAAGTATTTGGTTGGTTGCTGCTGGGGTAAACATTTCGGTATCCAGAGATATGGCCTGGTGCATTGTACTATTAGGTTCAGATGTTATAGCTGGCTCAGTAGCAAGTGTTTCTGGCTCTTCTGTGTCCATATTGTTGGCTTGTATAGGTGCTATTACCGTTGTTTGTAGAAAGTTTACTGAGTTGGGGTTATCTGGGAACCACATTTCCGGCAGTTTGTTGTTATGTTCCCGGATTATTCAAATTAAGGACATGTGCATGCAGGATACTGATTAAGATTTGCGAATGTTGTATTTCACTGAGGACGATATTTGTCTTATTTTCTGTGTTTGTAGTTTCTCTTGTCACTGCTTTGACTACATCAGCCAGAGTTTAATTTTCCTATTGCTTTTTTAATTTGTTTCCACACTCTATCTTTTGTCTAATTTTCTCCTTCCTTATTGGGCAGGCCATAGCAATAGTTCGATGGTCAAATTTGTCCTTGTTTTGTCTCATGCAGTTGAGGCAGGATTTATGTGAGTTGAGACATTTTCTGTATTCATGCCCTGTTTCTCCGCACTCTGAACAGAGACTATCTTGAATAGTGCAGTTGTTCGTCTGGTGATCTTCCAAGGCATAGCACTTGAAGCAAGTTGAAGGTTTTCATATTTCTCTATATGGCATTGTTGGAGAGTTACACTCATGCTAAAGGCAAGGAAACCGCTGTTAATCACTCTCTGTGCCATATTCACTTCCTTGCATCTCAGTTTGAGCATATGAGTGTACTCTTTAATTTTGATGACTTCTTCCAGTTTCAGCCAGTCATTCTGACTCTGAATTTCCTCCATCAGGTCTTCGGCTGAGTGTTGGCCAATGTGTGTGTCAAGTTGCTTCACAAATACTGTTCTTTTTGCTTTAATTTCCGGAGGTACAATGATTGATATGCCATTTTCCGCGAATATGTCGACGGCATTGCTCTGAAGTAGACGGTCAGCATCGTCCTCACTCCGGCATACAGCCTTATACCCGTCGTGAGTAGTGTAGAATCTAGCGAATGCTATTTTTAGTTGTCCATAAGCTATATCTGTGATCTTCTGTATCGACGTGTTTTTCTGTTTGTCTATTATTTTTAGTCTTACTTTAGTAGCCATGATTGAATTGTTGGTTGCTGTTAATTCATTACTCTGTTAAAAACTGGTAAAATGGTTAAGCACTATAGGTTCTGGGCAGTGGTTGGGTGGGTGACCGGTAAAAAATGCCAATGCAAAATAAAAATCAAGGTAAAGTAAAGTGGAATGAAAGGTTAAGCTTGGAGGGTGTGGTTAGTGGTTGGGTGGGTGACCCGAAGACAGTTATTACAATGGGTGTGTGTGGTAAGAAGGTTAAGTATCAGAGGGTCTGGACAGTAACTGGGTGGGTGACCGGGAATACTCAAAATTGCAGGTTACCAAGGAATAAAAATGGTTCAAACCCTGTTATGGTGACAGAAGAGAATTAATTTAAATAAGAACATAAGAACATAAGAACATAAGAAAATGGGAGTCTGCAGAAAGCCGATTGGCCTAAGCAAGGCAGATCCCTGTCCCACACAACCCCAAATCAATTACAAAGCCCAATTATAGGCTCAACACTCTAATACCCTGAGGATCATCCTACCAAAACGGTTAGAGATTAACGCAGGATTATGGGGGTCTGCAGAGCGCTGATTGGCCCAACCCGGCTGATCCCCCTTCACACCCAACCCTTCTCGTCCATATGCTTATCCAATTTTATCTTAAAGCTCCCTACAGTTTTAGATCCCACTATAGCACTTGGTAGTCCATTCCACCCATCTACAACTCTGTTACCAAACCAATATTTGCCTATATCTTTTCTGAAACGAAATTTATCTAATTTGAAACCATTGGTACGAGTTCTTTCGCTATCACTGAGCTTTAGTACATTTGTCATGTCCCCTTTGTTAATCCCACTAACCCACTTGAACACCTCTATCATATCCCCTCTAACTCTGCGTCTCTCTAACGAATGTAAACCTAATTTCTTCAACCTTTCTTCATACGGAAGATTTCTAATATTATGGATCATTTTTGTCATTCTACGCTGTACTCTCTCCAATGAATCTATGTCCATTCTGTAATAAGGACACCAAAATTGGACAGCATAATCCATATGGGGTCTCACTAATGACAAGTAAAGTTTTAAGATAACATCAGCAGTTCTGTTACTCACACTCCTAGAGATGAACCCGAGAATCCTGTTTGCCTTATTACGAACGCCTATACACTGTTTTCTAGGCTTCAAATCATTGCTAACAAACACACCTAGATCTTTCTCGCAGTCTGAATTTTCTAATTCTAAATTAGCTAGTTTATATTTAACATTTGTTTGCATCTTCCCTATCTTTAATACTTTGCATTTGTCAATGTTAAACTTCATCTGCCAATTTACTGACCATTCATGTAAGGTATCTAGATCCCTTTGGAGGCACTCTATATCGCTATCTGAATCAATTGATCTCCCCATTTTAGTATCGTCTGCGAATTTACTTATCCTACTAGTTATACCTAAATCTAGGTCATTTATGTATATAAGAAACAACAGGGGACCTAATACCGATCCCTGGGGGACACCACTTTTGACTGCTCCCCACTCTGACTTGGTACCATTTATGCTGACTCTCTGTTTCCTACCAATTAGCCATGACCTAATCCATCCCAACAACGCCCCACCTATTCCATGTGCCTCAACCTTTCTCATCAATCTCTCATGAGGGACTCTGTCGAAAGCTTTACTGAAATCTAAATATATAATATCGTATGCCTTGTCATTATCTACTGCTTCATATACCTCTGAGAAAAAACTAAGCAAATTAGTTAGGCAAGAACGTCCCTGTGTGAATCCATGCTGAGAAGAATTGATTAAGTTAAATGTTTCTAAGTGGTTTCTCATTTTCCTAGCAATAATTGACTCTAGTAGCTTTCCTATGATTGAAGTGAGACTAATGGGACGGTAATTGGATGCTATTGATTTATCACCTTTTTTGAAAATCGGAACTACATTTGCAAGCTTCCAAGCTTCTGGAACTATACCTGTTTCTAATGAATTGTTAAAAAGAAATGTTAATGGGTAACTTAACTCATCTCTGCATTCTTTTAATACTCTGGCATATACCTCATCGGGACCAGGCGATTTCTGAGGTTTCAGTCTGTCAATTTCCTTAAGCACATCATTTCTACTTATAGTAACCGTACTTAACCTATTTTCTATACTATCTCTATACACCTTACGGACTTCTGGAATCTGTGCCAAATTTTCATTAGTGAAAACGGATAGAAACTGACTATTTAATGTACTGCACATTTCTAAATCACTTTCTGTCATTTCTCCTATCGAAGTTTTAAGGGGGCCTATTTTATCTCTAACTTTAGATTTATATAGCTGGTAAAAAGCCTTAGGGTTATTTTTTGAGTCATTGGCTATCCTGATTTCATAATTTCTTTTGTCTGTCCTTATACATTTTTTAACCTCTCTTGATAGATTCTGATAGTAAGCAAGTAGGTGAATTTCGCCTTTCTTTATTTTTCTATATATTCCTCTCTTTTGTCCTAGAAGATCTAATAGTCTATTATTCATCCATTTGGGTTGAATACAATGAATTCAATTGAAAAGAAGTACCCAAGAATCCTATGAGTTGAAATTTCTTAAAAAAAATAAGAAGCCTCAAGTCAAGGATAAGGGAATACGAAAATTTACGTTAATATGCAAGTCAAACTACAAAAATGCAGGACAAGAACAAGCTAAAGTTAAAAAGCAGGAAAATCTACGTTAAAGAAAATTTACGTTAATATGAAAGTCAAACTACACTATTGCAGGACAAAAAAACAAGCTGAAGTTAAGAATGCAAGAAAAGTTACGTTAAATTTAGGTACAAAAATATATTGAAATGTTGAAATGCTTCCTGATCCTGTTTTACATAATTATATACAAGCCTAAAAGTACTTGGGAGCACCCCTAAGGAGTACTCCAACACTAAAAAAAAATACCTATTCCCTTGGGCTGTAGACCCCCAGAACTTGCCACCTGCTTAAAGGTGTCGTACAAGTCCAAGGGCCTATGCCAATGGGAGACCTAACACTACTTGAAGGATAAAATGGCCCCACCCGCTGGCCTCCGCAGTGTAATTGGGAGGATGTCATTCAATAATAAAATAAATCATAGATAGATGTAAAATAATCATGATAGTCTATACTTAATGGATAATCATGATGGTCTATACTTAATGGATAATCATGATAGTCTATACTTAATGGATAATCATGATGGTCTATACTTAATGGATAATCATGATGGTCTATACTTAATGGATAATCATGATGGTCTATACTTAATGGATAATCATGATGGTCTATACTTAATGGATAATCATGATGGTCTATACTTAATGGATAATCATGATGGTCTATACTTAATGGATAATCATGATGGTCTATACTTAATGGATAATCATGATGGTCTATACTTAATGGATAATCATGATGGTCTATACTTAATGGATAATCATGATAGTCTATACTTAATGGATAATCATGATGGTCTATACTTAATGGATAATCATGATGGTCTATACTTAATGGATAATCATGATAGTCTATACTTAATGGATAATCATGATAGTCTATACTTAATGGATAATCATGATAGTCTATACTTAATGGATAATCATGATAGTCTATACTTAATGGATAATCATGATAGTCTATACTTAATGGATAATCATGATAGTCTATACTTAATGGATAATCATGATGGTCTATACTTAATGGATAATCATGATGGTCTATACTTAATGGATAATCATGATGGTCTATACTTAATGGATAATCATGATGGTCTATACTTAATGGATAATCATGATGGTCTATACTTAATGGATAATCATGATAGTCTATACTTAATGGATAATCATGATAGTCTATACTTAATGGATAATCATGATAGTCTATACTTAATGGATAATCATGATGGTCTATACTTAATGGATAAGAAAGAGTAATTATTAAAACTTAGTAAATTGGGGCAGAATTTCCGATTAATATTAGCATTTGTTGGTCGGAGGTAGTGGTTGATGATTGTTATCATTAGCTATGCCACTGACCAATGATAGCAGTATGATTGGGAGGATGACAATGGGTAAGAGAATTCACTAGAGGAGGAGTGAGTGAAAATTTATATATAATTACTATTAAGGCAAAATCTCTGATTATTATTAGCAGTTATTGATCGGAGGTAATAGTTGGTGGCTTGTTGCAACCATTGACTATTTTTCTGATCAGTGATAGCAGTGTAATTGGGAGGATGCCATTCAATAATAAAATAAATTATAGATACAAGTAAAATAGGCATGATAGTCTATACTTAATGGATAATACATTTGAATTGATAATAGTGATAATAAAGCAGAATTTCTGATTGCTATTGGCGGTTGTTGATCAGAGGTGGTAGTTGGTGACTGATGATACTCATTGACTATGACTCTGACTAGTAATAGCAGTATAATTAAAAAAAAATAAAAAAATAAAAACAAACATAAAAAAATAAAGGGTAAGGAGAGAATAGAGAAGTGTTCATATATACATTATGCTATTCCAACAATACATACTCTATTGTATGTATCAATTAAAATGTATCATTTAGTTATCAATTAATTTGTTTTCTGTTTTATTGTATTGACTCGTTACATATATATATTGTATGTATATTAAAGTATAATACGCAACAGGTGTTCACTGAAATGTTTATCTAAATTAAAACTGGCTTTTTGTACAATTAACTTAATAATGGACGAGCAGGGCAACAAATATAGAAAATATATAACAAAGTAAGACTGACTACTAAAATATATTTAAATTACTGAATATTATATAATGTTAACAATGAAGCGTTCTGGTTGAGCCCAGAATCTTTTACTCTCTAACTATATTTCTAACTTCTATCTATTCTTCACCTATTATTACACACCCCAATACCCTCCAAGTTAACCCTCCAAATAGTCTTCCATTCCAAAGTCCCAAATTCCTCCAATCCATTATCAGTCTGTTTCTATCTTTACTCTAGCCATCAGTCAGTCAGTCCGCTTCACTGCTTGTCTTGGACAGTTGTTCCCCTAGCCCTCTGTCCGAAAGGTCTTTGCGCCACCAAGTGATTTCGCCACAACTCACCAAGTCTTCTGGTTTCTGGACTCTGTTTTTTTACTCCTGACGATTTTTCTTCATTTTAGTACTTTTTAGCTGGACTCACGAAATTTTACTCTTGAGTCTGCTTTTTGGTTTCTGCCGTTTTTTACCTGGACTGGTTTCAGCACCCTTTCTTTTTTTTATTACTTGCCCGTCCCACCCAGTAGACGCTGCCTTCTTTAGTACCGAATCGAACCCTGAAGGGCCACCGCAGGGTGGCTCCATGAGGGGGGCTCATTAGGAGCTGAGGGAGGAAAAGTTGGCAGCAGGGTATTGTTAGGGGTTAGACGCTCCAGTGGCACTGGTACCCAAACACCATTCGACAGCCTTTAGAGGCTGGTGGTTAAGGGGTGCTGGCAGCCCAAGGCGCTAGGCATGTTTAGCTAACAGGTGTCATCCGTAGGGTGACACTAAGGGCACTTAGAATTAGGTTTTATCTTTGCTGAAACCAGTGCAGGGATTAGGCGGTGGGTGGCCTGACAGCTTTTAACTTTCAACTTTGCACCTTTATTTTATTTTGTTTTTAACAGAGTTCAAATTGCTCACTTGTTTTAACGTCACATTCCTTTTGAGTTTTGTTGCCTTTGTTTTATATTTCGTTTTTTAACTAAATTCTTGTGATTACCCACTTGTTGTAACGTCACATTCCTTTTGAGTTGTTTTTACCATACCGACCGAAGGCTGGAGTAAAGATATAAGCAACTAGGCCTATTACAAATATATTTGGGAGGAGTTGGGAAGCATGGGATTTGAAGATATTTTGGTGAGTGATTGGAGGGTTTGTGGGATTGGTATAAGAACAAGATAAAGAGAGAAGTTAGAAATAAAGTTGAAGAGTAAAATAGGTTCCGGGCTCAACCAGAATGCTCCATTATTTATTTACTATACATATCTGATATATTAATAGTCGTTTCATTGTAGTCGGTGGTGTGTCATTGTATGCCTGTTTTTACTTCATAATAATGTATCCTATAATTCATGGATACGTAGCAATTAGCTCTGTCACCTCCTTTTCCTGTTGCCACTCATTACTCTCACTTCAATATTAAAACTAATGAATATTTATTTTAAATCACGTCCTCCCGAACACGCCCGAAGAAGCTTGTCCGGCAAAAACAGGCTAGATGCAGTATCGCACCAATTCCCGCCCGACAAGCCTCCCAAAAATGCTGTTCAGAGATTCAGTGTATAAGCGTCCTCCCAAGCACTCCCCCGACTAAGCCCCCACTTCTGATCGGCGGGATATTGTATTATCCCACCGGACAGATCACGAGAACCCAGCAGCGGAAAGTGATCAGAGATTCTGCTAACCTCTGTACTCTGTACATAGAAAATATTATGCAAACATAGTTACACACAAGATTAGATGGCTGTATATTTCAAATATTTAAAATTCGAGTTCATTAAAACTTGTATTATTTAAAACTTATTCCTAGTTAAAAACTTATGATTAGATGGAGGGCGGCATAAAGAGAAGGAAGGAGGTGGTGTTCTGACCGTCGCGGGAAAAAGTCCCGTGACCTCGGTCACGCCCATCCACAGCGGCGCTGGCACTTGCCTACGAGTGGTTCAGCCCAACCCAGGAAGTCTGATGGTAGTCTAAGACACCACATTGTTTGGGTTATCTCAGACCACTCATCTACCCCCAATAGCTTGGGAGAGGCCTAGTCAAACGGTGGGGCCGCCGCGCACTGTCCGCTTCACTCCTTCCCACCCCTCAATCCACTCCCCACATTAAGAAAAGGTTAATGTTATGCTGGTTGGAGCAGTCACCTTGGTGGCTGCCCCACACAGCACATCCCAGTATGTGTGTATTGATTAAATAGTTGGAAGGTTAGCGTTGGTTGGGGCAGCCACCTTGGTGGCTGCTCCACACAACACATCTTATTATGTCTATATCTACTCAAAAGCTGGTAGGTCAGCACTGGTTGGGGCAGCCACCTTGGTGGCTGCCCCACACAGCACTTCTTAGTAGGTTAGTTTTTGGTTTGAATACCTAGTTAAAGGTATATATGGGAAGAGGATTGTCGAGCTGTGCTGCATCATAGCTGCTCTTGAAAAAATAAGGTTGATGTCGGATCAGTTCAATGTCGGGGAATAATTGATTAAATTGTGTGTCTATATCGAGTAAACTTACCTTGTCCCAAGTTACTTTTTCTTGTTCATGTAATATTAAATGTATAGGTTGCATATGTGAACGGTTGTGCAGCTCTTCACTTCTGATTAGTTCTGGGTAGTGTATGTTGTGGATACATTTTAAGCATTTGTTTTGACAAACTTGTAGTTTGTTCATTAGGTTTGGTCTAATTATATTTAATGGTGAGGCTGGGTATGTTAGGACATATCTTATAAGTGCCATGTATAATTTTTCTTTGGTCTGTATTGATGTGTCTTTAAAAATGGATATATCATTAAGGACTTTTTTACATCTGACCTTTTCACTTACGAAGGATTGATAACCATTTTTTGTAATTTTTAACCCCAGAACTGTACCTTCGTTTGAGTAGTTAATAATATTATTGATTATTTCTAGAGGTGGATAGGTTTTCTTAGTTAGTGGAATAACTTTGAATTTTTTAAAATTAGTTTTTATCTTCCACATTTTTTCGAAGGTGTTAATTGATTCAATCGCTCTCTTTACGCTTCTGACTGCCATGTTAGTTGATTTACTTGGAACTGAGATTATTTGAGTAATGTCATCAGCGTAGATTACATGCTCACTGTTTGGCGTTGGTTGTGGCATATCAGAGGTGTATATTGCATATAAGAGAGCGGATAGGCATCCTCCCTGGGGAACTCCACTTTGTAATAATAATTTGGGACCCAAGACCTTTCCTATTTGTATTTGGGCATATCTGTCTTGTAGGTATGAGCATAGAAGCCTTTCAATGTTTGTATGTAGGCCAAGGTTGAGTAATTTATATTGCAATCCCATGTGCCAGACTTTATCAAAGGCCTTTGACACATCACAAAGTATCATTATAGTTTGATGTCCTTGAGATTTTGATTTTGCTATAATTTCTGTAATTATTGCAATGGCTGTTTGAGTACCTCTATACTTTCGAAAACCATGTTGTCTTGGATTCATTGTGTTCTCTAATTGCGGAATAATTATGTTGTGTATTAGTTTTTCTAGCACCTTACCTAAGAATTCCAATAGCGATATGGGTCTATAGTTGGATATTAGTGTTTTATCTTTGTTTGCTTTAGGTATGAATATCATTTTAGCAGTTTTAAAGGCACTCGGGAAATAACCTACCGATAGTATAGCGTTGAAAATGTGGATAATAGACGAGACTATATTTTGTGGTGCATTCAAAATCATATTTCTTGTTATTCCTGATGTTCCTGGCGATTTTTCCTTAAAAGATCTTAGTGTGTGAAAAAACTCAACCTCATTTATAAGTCTAAGATCTCGAATTCTGCCAAGATCTACACGGGCAAATGGTTCCATCCTGTTTGCATTATTGATCATCCATCTATTTATAGTGTTTTCATGCAGTCTGTCAAATTCTTGATTTTCTTCATCACTAATTTTAAATGTATTAGCCCACTCTCTTCTAAATGCCGCTTCTATATCTTTATCACTCTCCAATTCCACTCCGTTGTGATCTTTAATTTTGTATACCCTGTCTTCTCTGGTACCAATTATTTTTGTTATATTTCTCCAAAAGACCTTAGGATCTCTTTCTTCATTTATATTGTAAATAACCCTGTCCCATTTATTCTTAGCTGAAACAATACATTCTTCTTTTAGTTCTGCTTGTATTCTTTTTATGTTATCCATTACTGTTTTGTCCGCTCCAAATAATTCAATATAAGACTTAAGATTAACGAAAACTGTTTGTAGCATTCTCATTCTGTCTGTTATTTTATTATGTGGTAAAGTTTTGTATGTTGTCTTAGGAATATTATTTTCAGCAGCCATTTTTATTGCATTTGTTACTTTATTTATTTCTTCCTCAATACCAACTATTGGTTTGTTTTCTAGGTTAGGAATTTCAGTTATTTAAGTCTCCTTTATACTCATCCCATCTGGCTTTACTCATGGTAAATCTTTCTTGTACAGGTATTTGAATTGGGCTGGTTGATAATGTAAATATGATAGGTACATGATCACTAATGGTGATCGGACCTTGTTGGATATGGTAATTATGATATGTTTTATTATTGGTTAGTATTATATCTGGATTGCTCGTAGTTCTATGGCCAAGAAAAGTATAGAAGTGTGGGCCAATAAATCTTAATCTACCAGTGTTGATCAATGTGTTAATTCCTCTACCTACGTTATTCATATCATTATTGCCGAATATGGTATGTCTTGCATTAAAATCTCCTATTATATATGTTGGTTGGGTGAAATTCATAAGGTTAATGAGGTCAGGGTAAGGTAAGTAAGGTCTTCTAGGTGGAAGATAGAGAGTTGCAATAATTATGTCTCCAGTTGTTGTTGATACTTTGATGGCCAAACAGTCACTTTGAAAGTTGTCTATAATTTTGTGCTTTATATGTTTTTCACAGCAATTGCAGTGCCGTTATGCACTTCATTATTTTTATTTGATTGGTAAATTACATAATTTAATATTTTAATTTTTTCATTATCTACCTGACCATTGGGGTGGTGGGCTGACCCTTTGTCAGAGTGAGGGTTGGCGTCCTCTACTTCCCATAGCCCCTTCTATCTTTTTCTCCTTCTGCATCTCTAATTTTTTCAAATGGCGTAGGGATGCGGCGACCCCAACGCCCGCCACTTTCTGGTGCAGGTAGCCTCCTCTGTGGTGGAGGGGTGAGAAATTTCCACCACCGCTTTTCTCCGGTGAGACGTAGAAGTCGGCTAAAGGGGATCGGGGGCGGGGGGCCTGGTATCCTTCTCCCCTTAAATAAATCTACCAAAAAAACGAGACAGAGATAGGGGCGAGGGAACGCGTTCGTGGTCCCGGACCCTAAGAATAGGAGCTTTGAATGTGCGTGGATGTAGTACGAATGAGAAGCGAGAGGATATTGGAAGGTTATTTGAAAGAAGGATGTATGATGTCCTTGCACTGAATGAAACAAAGATGAAAGGAGAGGGAGAAGTGGATTTTGGAAACGTGATAGGTAGAAAGTCTGGAGTAGACGAGGGAGTCAGGGGGAAAGAAGGAGTGGCTATTATTGTGAAGGAGGAGTTGAGAGAGTTTATAAAAGAGTGGAAAGAGGTGTCATCAAGGCTAATGTGGGTGAGAATGCGGTTTATGGGTGAAAGGTGGGTTTTTGTAAGTGCGTATGGACCAGGAAGTGAAAGAGAGTTAGACGAGGTAGAGGGTTTCTGGGAGGATTTGAGAGATTGTCTACAAGGGTTTGATGAAAATGAAAATGTTATAGTTTTAGGGGACCTAAATGCTAGGGTAGGAAATGAGCCTGTTGAGGGAGTCATCGGTAGTTTTGGTGTGGATGGTGTAAACGAGAGTGGAGAAAGACTGAAAAATGTATGTGAAGAGTGTAGATTGAGTGTAGGTAATACGTTCTTCAAAAAAAGGCGTATACACAAGTACACCTGGCATAGACTTGTGAGGGGAGAGATTGTAGAGAGGGCATTGATGGATTATGTGTTGGTGACCAGGGAAAGATTGTGTAGACTGCTGGATGTGAATGTGATGAGAGGTGAGGCGGAGGGTATGTCAGATCATTACCTGGTGGAGGGAAAGCTAAGAGTTAAGAGTTACAGGAGAATAAGAGACAAGCGTGAAGTAAGAGAGGTAATAAAAGTTAGTGAGTTAGAGAAGAGTGAAAAAGAGAGGGAGTACAAGGAAAGACTAAATGAAAAGTGGATGGAAGTGAGAGAGATGGAAGAGAGAGAAGTAGAGGTTGAATGGCAACAGTTTAAGGAAGGAGTGAAAGCAAGTGCAGAGGTAGTATGCGGCAAAAGGAAAGTAGGAGGCAGAGGTATCAGGAAGGGAAGCGAGTGGTGGAATGATACGGTGAGAAAGGCAGTTGAGGAGAAGAGACAGTGTTTTGAGAGGGTTTTACAGGATGGTAGTGTTGAGGTATGGGAGAGGTACAAGGAGAAAAGGAGAGAGGCAAAACGGAAAATTAGAGAAGCGAAAAAAGATGCAAACGAAAGGTGGGGTCAAAGGCTGAGTGAGAATTTTGAAGAACGAAAGAAGATGTTCTGGAAGGAGGTAAATAAAGTAAGGAAAGGAGGACAAAAGAGGGAAGAGTCAGTGAAAGATGAAAATGGAGAATTACTAGTGGAACCAGTTGAAGTGAGGAAAAGATATGCCGAATATTTTGAATCTTTGTTAAATACAAGAGATGGAAGAGAAGCAGTGATTGAAGCAGAGGTGGATGGAGATAGGTTACCCAGGCCACCCAGGTGGCAGGGAATGAATGAAAGGATTGAGGAAAATGAGGTGAAAGAAGCAGTGAAACAAATGAGAGCGGGAAAAGCAGAAGGTTTGGATGGTATTGCTGTGGAGTGTATAAAGAAGGGTGGAGATGTGATAATAGATTGGTTGGTGAGACTTTTCAATGTGTGCTTTGCTGTGTCAATGGTACCAATAGACTGGAAGAGTGCATGTATTGTGCCGTTGTACAAGGGGAAGGGAGATCGGCAGGAGTGTTCAAGTTATAGAGGTATTAGTTTATTGTCAGTGGTTGGAAAGCTGTATGGCAGGGTGTTGATAGAGAGGATAATAAAGTGTACGGAAGTTGCAATAGGAGATGCAATAGGAGAAGAACAGTGCGGTTTTAGGAGGGGAAGAGGGTGCGTGGATCAGATGTTTGCAGTAAGACAGTTATGCGAGAAGTATTTAGAGAAGCATAAGGTGATATTTTGGGCTTTTATGGACTTGGAAAAAGCATATGATCGTGTGGACCGTGAAGCAATGTGGAAGGTGTTAAGGATTTATGAAATTGGAGGAAATTTGTTAGAAGCAGTTAAGAGTTTTTATGAGGGGAGCAGAGCATGTGTGAGAGTAGGAAATGGTGAGTTGAGTGAATGGTTTGAGGTAAAGGTAGGTTTGCGACAGGGTTGTGTAATGTCACCATGGCTGTTTAATATGTTTATGGATGGTGTGGTGAGGGAGGTGAAAAGGAGAACTATGGGAAGAGGATTGGGTTTAGTAGGAAAGAATGGTAGAGATTGGGAGTTGAATCAGTTGCTGTTCGCTGATGACACAGCATTGGTGGCGGATTCTGATGAGAAACTGCAGCGGGTAGTCAAAGAGTTTGGTGTGGTTTGTGGAAGGAGGAAACTGAAGGTGAACGTCAATAAAAGTAAAGTAATGGTGTGTAATAGGGGAGAGCATAGGGTGAATCTAGATGTGAGGCTGGATGGGGAAATATTGGAACAAGTAGAGTGTTTTAAATATCTAGGAGGAACAATAAGCAGGAGTGGAGGTATGGAAGTGGAGGTAAAACAGAGAGTGTGTGAAGGAAGGAAGGTTTTCGGAGCAATGGGAAGTATGTGGAAGACGAGAAATCTCGGAGTGAAAGTAAAAAGTGCACTGTATCAAGGAATTGTTGTGCCAACAGTGATGTATGGGGCTGAGACATGGGCTCTGAAGAAAAAGGAGAAAGAGGGCTGGATGTGATGGAGATGAGCTGCTTGAGGAGTATGTGTGGAGTTACTCGTAGAGACAGATTGAGAAATGAAGAGATACGTAGGAGAGTGGGGCAGCAGGAACATTTGTCAGCCAGAGTGGACAGAAGGGTGCTGAGCTGGTATGGTCATGTTGAACGAATGGGAGATGAAAGGCTTACAAAGAGAATATGTGAGTCAGGTACAAGGGGAGATAGAAGGGCAGGAAGACCCCCATTGAGATGGGGAGACTGTGTAAGAAAGGCTTTGGATGATAGAGGAATGACTATAGATCAGGCAGGGGAAGTGGTGGTGGACAGGAGTGAATGGAGAATGCTTGTGAATAGTTGAGTGAACACGTGGTCATTTGGAGTAAGGGGTCGGGCGCAAGTTGGACTAGATAATAGTCCATCAGGCGCCTGGCCCGGGGAGACGATTAATATGAAGGGTGTGCCTGGAAGTGTGGTGGGAGGGCTTGTCGCTTTGGCTCCGCTGCATGTCTGCCTGCCGAGATCGGAACCTCTCCTGGTGGTCAGGGGCCGGGGGAGTGCTGGAGCGACCTTGGTAACCCTGGTCTCTGGGTCTTCTCCTGGGTGACCTGGATGTGTGAGAGTTTGTGTTTTTTATCTGTGTTTATTTTTTGTTTTATGTTGTTTTTGTGTTTTCCCTGTTCTTGCTCTGTCTTGAGTCGGCTACCCCCAAAATGGGGATTGGGCCTGAGCATATAGATGGATAGATAGACCTGACCATGGCTATTTAGCAAAATGATGTCTGGGTCAATCTCTGCATATGTATTTAATAGTTGTACTTTGTGTGTTTTCCAGTGTCTTACATTGTGTTGCATTATTTTGAATGTGATGTTCATATTTTACTTATTCGCTTTGACTGGTGATCTGGTGTGGTTCTTGTCTCTAGGCCATTTCTTTTCTTCCTGAAGGTAGACTCATCTAGCTTTTTAAATACTGTTTGTTTGTATTTTATTTGGTCAGCGTTTAGCAGGGCCTGCACAAGTTTTTCTTCATATTCTTTATTTGTATATACCCACTTGATATTTCCCTGCATCATGCCTGTTATGATTTCCTTGTGGGTTGTTTGAGGTCGTCGGTTAAAGTTTTGACCTATGTAAAAGGTAAGATCTAGTGTATCTGCACTCCATGTTGATTTAGATTGTTAACTGTTTTCTTTATTGATGGTTCCTGTCTCTCTTCCTATATATAGACTTTCTTCCGTTTGTTGTATCATTATTCTGCAAATCTCTTATAGGTTTAGCAGTTGTAGTACTTTCGGGGTTGTGGGTTTTGGATTGTACTTTCTGGTTGTACCATAGCCACAACCATAGCCTTCTTGGAGAGCTTCATATTGTATGTGGATCAAGCGTGAACTCCATCAACCAATCAGAGAGAGGCAGCACATATCTCATTCCGCCACTCCAACCCTAAAGTCGTTTCTCTTTTGATGTTTTCATAGGGTCACCCATCCAATTGGTGCCCAGAAACTCTATACTTAACCTCTCTCACTCATATCCCTTTTTACTCTCATATCCTCTCCTTACTGTAATAAATTTCCACCACTGTTAATAGTTTAACCATCATTGAGACATGAAATATTGAACTCTCATCTTAGATAATGTCTTCCAAAGTCCGACTGAAAATAATAGATAAAGAGAAAGACACTTCTGTACAACGAATATCGCAGCTTGCCTACCAGAATTTCCATATAGCATTTGCACAATATGCAGAAGCGAAGAAGAGGCAGATACATTGCTGTAGCAGGAAGCCATGTACAAGCAAAATGGCATAGAGATTGTGATTCCTCCAGAAGTAAGGGCTAGACGGACAGTGTTTATTAAACAAATAGATAATCACATCGGCAGTCATAGCAAAGAAGAGCTGAAACAAGAAATAGAAGACAAAAACGAATGGCTAAAAATAGATGAGGTAATAAAGATCCGTGAATTTACACATCTGCTGAAAATCCGACTGAAAAAAACTGCCATGGCTGATAATGTACTAGAGAGAGGCATTTTAGCCTTCAACATGAGCATCACACCTAATCAATGCCAACGAGAGACCTTTGCAAACCTTCTGACCTGCTTCAGATGTTTAGCAGTGGAAGACCACCAAACTAGAGACTGCAAAGAACCAAATATGACATGCTCAGAATGTGGACAACACGGTCATAAATGGGATAATTGCAGTAACCAAAATAAAGCATGTATAAATTGCATAAAACAAGATAGGCCTAAAACTGAACACAGAGCTCTTGCAATGAGTTGTCCAATAAGAAAAGAAAAGATGAAACTGAAGTTGGAGGAGAAGGCCCAAGACAAACTGATCAAAGAAAATCAAACTTTTGCAAGTATTGTGAAAGCAGCCACAAAGGAAGCGACCCCACATCACGAACCAAAGACAACCATTAACCTCAGCGAGATCAAACATACAAAGCTCCTAATATGCATACTGCATGCACATGTCATGAATATCAGTAATCCTGGATGCTACAAGACAGAATTAAACAAGATGCTCAAAGAGAACGGAATAGAGGAGATGTGGTTCCCCGAAAATCCAGACTCAAGTAAGGTACTACAAGCCTCATATACAACAACAGAAACCAGAATGGACGAAGTATCAGAAAACATCAACAATATGGAAGAAAGCACACAACAAATCATAGCACAACCCCCAGCACTTGAACATGCCATAGGTATACAATCTACTGAAACAGACCGGCAAGTACAATCCAAAACCCACAACCCCGAAAGTACTACAGCTGCTAAACCAATAAGAGATTTGCAGAATAATGATACAACAAACGGAAGAAAGTCTATATATAGGAAGAGAGACAGGAACCATCAATAAAGAAAACAGTTAACAATCTAAATCAACATGGAGTGCAGATACACTAGATTTTACCTTTTACATAGGTCAAAACTTTAACCGACGACCTCAAACAACCCACAAGGAAATCATAACAGGCATGATGCAGGGAAATATCAAGTGGGTATATACAAATAAAGAATATGAAGAAAAACTTGTGCAGGCCCTGCTAAACGCTGACCAAATAAAATACAAACAAACAGTATTTAAAAAACTAGATGAGTCTACCTTCAGGAAGAAGAGAAATGGCCTAGAAACAATAACCACACCAGATCACCAGTCAAAGCGAATAAGTAAAATATGAACATCACATTCAAAATAATGCAACACAATGTAAGACACTGGAACTCGCACAAAGTACAACTATTAAATACATATGCAGAGATTGACCCAGACATCATTTTGCTAAATAGCCATGGTCAGGTAGATAATGAAAAAATTAAAATATTAAATTATGTAATTTACCAATCACATACAAATAATGAAGTGCATGACGGCACTGCAATTGCTGTGAAAAAACATATAAAGCACAAAATCATAGACAACTTTCAAAGTGACTGTTTGGCCATCAAAGTATCAACAACAACTGGAGACATAATTATTGCAACTCTCTATCTTCCACCTAGAAGACCTTACTTACCTTACCCTGACCTCATTAACCTTATGAATTTCACCCAACCAACATTTATAATAGGAGATTTTAATGCAAGACATACCATATTCGGCAATAATAATATGAATAACGTAGGTAGAGGAATTAACACATTGATCAACACTGGTAGATTAAGATTTATTGGGCCAAATTTCTATACTTTTCTTGGCCATAGAACTACAAGCAATCCAGATATAATACTTACCAATAATAAAACATATTATAATTACCATATCCAACAAGGTCCGATCACCATTAGTGATCATGTACCTATCATATTTACATTATCAACTAGCCCAATTCAAATACCTGTACAAGAAAGATTTGCCATGAGTAAAGCCAGATGGGATGAGTATAAAGGAGACTTAAATAACTATGAAATTCCTAACCTAGAAAACAAACCAATAGCTGGTATTGAGGAAGAAATAAATAAAGTAACAAATGCAATAAACATGGCTGCTGAAAATAATATTCCTAAGACAACATACAAAACTTTACCACATAATAAAATAACAGACAAAATGAGAATGCTACAAACAGTTTTCGTTAATCTTAAGTCTTATATTGAATTATTTGGAGCGGACAAAACAGTAATGGATAACATAAAAAGAATACAAGCAGAACTAAAAGAAGAATGTATTGTTTCAGCTAAGAATAAATGGGACAGGGTTATTTACAATATAAATGAAGAAAGAGATCCTAAGGTCTTCTGGAGAAATATAACAAAAATAATTGGTACCAGAGAAGACAGGGTATACAAAATTAAAGATCACAACGGAGTGGAATTGGAGAGTGATAAAGATATAGAGGCGGTATTTAGAAGAGAGTGGGCTAATACATTTAAAATTAGTGATGAAGAAAATCAAGAATTTGACAGACTGCATGAAAACACTATAAATAGATGGATGATCAATAATGCAAACAGGATGGAACCATTTGCCCGTGTAGATCTTGGCAGAATTCGAGATCTTAGACTTATAAATGAGGTTGAGTTTTTTCACACACTAAGATCTTTTAAGGAAAAATCGCCAGGAACACCAGGAATAACAAGAAATATGATTTTGAATGCACCACAAAATATAATCTCGTCTATTATCCACATTTTCAACGCTATACTATCGGTAGGTTATTTCCCGAGTGCCTTTAAAACTGCTAAAATTATATTCATACCTAAAGCAAACAAAGATAAAACACTAATATCCAACTATAGACCCATATAGCTATTGGAATTCTAAGGCAAGGTGCTAGAAAAAATAATACACAACATAATTATTCCGCAATTAGAGAACACAATGAATCCAAGACAACATGGTTTTCGAAAGTATAGAGGTACTCAAACAGCCATTGCAATAATTACAGAAATTATAGCAAAATCAAAATCTCAAGGACACCAAACTATAATGATACTTCGTGATGTGTCAAAGGCCTTTGATAAAGTCTGGCACATGGGATTGCAATATAAATTACTCAACCTTGGCCTACAAACAAACATTGAAAGGCTTCTATACTCATACCTACAAGACAGATATGCCCAAATACAAATAGGAAAGGTCTTGGGTCCCAAATTCTTACTACAAAGTGGAGTTCCCCAGGGAGGATGCCTATCCGCTCTCTTATATGCAATATACACCTCTGATATGCCACAACCAACGCCAAACAGTGAGCATGTAATCTACGCTGATGACATTACTCAAATAATCTCAGTTCCAAGTAAATCAACTAATATGGCAGTCAGAAGCGTAAAGAGAGAGATTGAATCAATTAACACCTTCGAAAAAATGTGGAAGATAAAAACTAATTTACAAAAATTCAAAGTTATTCCACTAACTAAGAAAACCTATCCACCTCTAGAAATAAACAATAATATTATTAACTACTCAAACGAAGGTACAGTTCTGGGGTTAAAAATTACAAAAAATGGTTATCAATCCTTCGTAAGTGAAAAAGTCAGACCGTTTGACTAGGCCTCTCCCAAGCTATCGGGGGTGGATGAGTGGTCTGAGATAACCCAAACAATGTGGTATCTCAGACTACCATCAGACTTCCTGGGTTGGGCTGAACCACTCGTAGGCAAGTGCCAGTGCCGCTGTGGATGGGCGTGACCGAGGTCGCGGGACTTTTTCCCGCGACGGTCAGGACACCACCTCCTTCCTTCTCTTTATGCCGCCCTCCATCTAATCATAAGTTTTTAACTAGGAATAAGTTTTAAATAATGAAAGTTTTAATGAACTCGAATTTTAAGTATTTGAAATATTTATTCAATCTTTACTTCATCCATCTAATCTTGTGTGTAACTATGTTTGCATAATATTTTCTATGTATAGAGTAGACTAGGTTAGAAGAATCTCTGATCACTTTCCGCTGCTGGGTTCTCGTGATCTGTCCGGTGGGATAATACAATATCCCGCCGATCAGAAGCGGGGGCTTGGTCGGGGGTGTGCTTGGGAGGACGCTTAAATACTGAATCTCTGAACAGCATTTTTGGGAGGCTTGTCGGGCGGGAATTGGTGGGATACTGCATCTAGCCTGTTTTTGCCGGACGAGCTTCTTCGGGTGTGTTCGGGAGGACGTGGTTTAAAATAAATATTTATTGGTTTTAATATTGAAGTGAGAGTAATGAATAGCAAAAGGAAGAGGAGCTGAGCTGTTCTGGACCGAGCTAATTGCTACGTATCCATGAATTACAGGATACATTATTATGAATTAAAAACAGGCATACAATGACACACCACCGACTACAATGAAACGACTATTAATATATCAGATATGTATAGTAAAGAAATAATGGAGCATTCTGGTTGAGCCCGGAACCTATTTTACTCTTCAACTTTATTTCTAACTTCTCTCTTTATCTTGTTCTTATACCAATCCCACAAACCCTCCAATCACTCACCAAAATATCTTCAACTCCCATGCTCCCCAACTCCTCCCAAATATATTTGTAATAGTTGCTTATATCTTTACTCCAGTCATCGGTCGGTCGGCCTCCTATAACCAGGCCCTAACGGCCCCCCCTCGTGGCAATGCCTGCAGGGTTCAGCTTCGTACTACCACCAGGTATCTACAAGGCAAAACAAAGTGGGTAAAAAAAAAAAAAAAAAATTAAACAGGATCAGGAAAACAGACACAAATGGCTGTCACAACAACAGGGCCAGGGAAGTCAAAACTCTGACAAGACTCCAGGCAAAAAGCTGACTTGGTGTGGTGTGGCAAAAACACTTGTGGCGAATTGACCTTCAGGAAGAGGGCTAGGGGAACAACTGTCCAGGACAAGCAAGTTAAGCTCCCAAGTAAGATCCCAAATAAGATAAGATGGCTGAAGTAAAGATTGAATAAATATTTTAACCATTGATTGGAGGGGTTGCTAGGGGGGTATTGGATTTGAAGTTTCGTTGGTGGATTGTTGGGGGGGGGGGGGGGGGACATTTACATGGGAGATGTTGGTGTAGAAGACAAGTGAAGAAATAGAAGTATAGTAGGATAATTTTATACAGTTATCGGGCTCAACCGATATGCTTCTTTGTTGAATTATTATGATATTTAGCCCCCTATGTTTTTCCTGTAAATACCCACTGCAAGACTTTTATTGTAGCACCCAGTTATTATATTAATTAAATACTTAAAATTAGAGTTCATTAAAACTTTTATTATTTAAAACTTATTCCTAGTTAAAAACTTATGAGTAGGTGGAGGGCGCTATAATGAGCAGGAAGGAGGTGGTGTTGTGACCGTCGCCGGAAGAAGTCCCGCGACCTCGGTCACGCCCATCCACAGCGGCACTGGCACTTGCCTACGAGTGGTTCAGCCTAACCCAGGAAGTCTGATGGTAGTCTAAGACACCACATTTGTTTGGGTTATCTCAGACCACTCATCTACCCCCGATAGCTTGGGAGAGGCCTAGTCAAACAGTGGGGCCACCGCGCACTGTCCGCTTCACTCCCTCCCATCCCCCAACCCACTCCCCATATCAAGAAAAGGTTAATGTTATGCTGGTTGGAGCAGCCACCTTGGTGGCTGCCCCACACAGCACATCCTAGTATGTGATTAAAATTG
The DNA here is from genome assembly GCA_032716605.1 of Paralithodes platypus. Taxonomy (NCBI): domain Eukaryota; kingdom Metazoa; phylum Arthropoda; class Malacostraca; order Decapoda; family Lithodidae; genus Paralithodes; species Paralithodes platypus. The sequence continues at coordinate 27,569,895 of CM064540.1, forward strand.
ATTAAAAATCCGGCAGGTTAGCGTTGGTTGGGGCAGCCACCTTGGTGGCTGCTCCACACAACACATCTTAGTATGTCTATATTTATTCAAAAGGTGGTAGGTTAGCACTGGTTGGGGCAGCCACCTTGGTGGCTGCCCCACACAGCACTTCTTAGTATGTCTTTATTGATTCAAATGCTGGTAAGTTAGTGCCCCCCACAGCACATCATAGTATGTATATATTGGTTCATAAGTTGGTAGGTTAACTATCTCCCTACTACTCCTGAAAGTATAGGGAGACTGTCTGTCAAGATCAGGATTTGGTGTTATTAATTGTATTTGGGTACCTATGTCCATATTAGTAGTTTTGTCCCATATGTGACGCCTCCCAGCGCTAGCAGAATGGTTGCGTGGGGCATTGCAGCTCGCTAGCGCTCGCCAGGATGGGGGGATGGGCTACAGTTGTCCTAGAATGATCTGCTTTCTTTTATTAGTGTCGTGTTGCCACAGACAGTCTAGAAATGGTCTTTGTTTTGGTCTGTGACCGCGCCTTATATTTTATATTCGCTATAATATAAATGTTGCTTGTGTGGGAGGCGAGCGAGAGCGGGTGAGGGAGTACACCTGGCAGCGGGGTGAGCTGTGGCCCGGCTCGCTTGGGCGCTGACGGCGTTGGCGGACGGGTGGTCAACTAGTCCCTGCCCATCGCGGCCGCGTGTTCTTTACCAGCTCAGAGCTTGCCTGACACGCGTATCGTCTACATCCTTTGCAATTCTGTCCCCCCTACTCGCCACTTTGCATACTATTTCTCTCTCTCGACCTCTCCTTTCTCATTCTCTAATCTTTATTAAACTCAACATCCCTTCTGGTTTCAGCATAGACGTTCACCGTCGGCCAGTCGTATTGTACGCGAAGCTCTCAGATATTTCCATGTATTAGGCTTTAATGAGGTTTGGAGAGACGGACTTTTCTGTGTGTGTCCTCTCTCGGGAAGGTTGTAGACCGGTATATGTCTCCCTGGCAAGGTGTTGAGTGATTCTGCTTGGTTATCTAAAGCTAGACTAGGGGTAAGGTTACTGTGTCGTTGTCTCCGATGTGTGCAGTGTTAGCTAAGCCCTGCACGACATCGACAGGTACTGTGGGAGCCTAAGTTGTCTTCGGGTGGGTTTACTTGCGAGCACAGCGCTGTGGTGTGAGAGGGCCATAGCCTATCCCTCACAACATAGTGCTGCCTCTTTGTGTTGACTTCTGAGGGATCGCCAGGATAGAACTAGGTACTAGAGACCTAGATTTATCAAGAGAGCATCCCCGTCATATAACGTAATCTTCATTATACCACCTTCGGACAACGTTAGGCTACGAGCCGCATGCTCACCCATTGTTGCCCTGCCTTGATACCCCAGCTAGACTTTATTAACTGAGCAGACACTGGTTAGAGATAAGCCCCATTATTATATGTATGCTACATTATTATTCACTGCACTTTTGAGCCGAGGTTGTTGCTGAGTTGCACAACCCTAGTAGGCTGTTGCGTTGTGTCACGAAGCATTTCTTTAGTTGTCGAGCATTACTACCTTTGCGCAGTCTTTATTATTCGCCTGCCTATTATTACTATATGTCCAAGTATTTATTGTGACCCGTATTCTGCATTATAATTGTTCAAGATTCTTTACGAACATCTTCCCAGCATCAGACTTATTTCAGAAGTTTCCAGTTGATGTTGCAGGACTAGCATTGCACTTTCTTTAATACAGGAGTGCCAGTTATTTGAGTATCTACCGTAATGTTAATTAATCACGTTAACTATCTTTTCTTTGTGTAACCTATTCGAGTAATCTTTTACTGTTTGAGAATAGGCTGTTTCATCGAGCGTCAGCCTAGTGTGTGTGCACCAGTTACCGAGTCATAGGATACCTCGTTGTCCAGGCACGACTCAGGGCGGTAATGGTGTTTTGTTTTCCAGTGTTAAAGGCAGGGGTTGGATCTAGTGTTACCGTTGTTGCATTTTTGCCATTATCTAGTCCAATGTTGAAGAGCCCTGTGTCTTTGAGAACCTGGATCGTAACACATATTCGTGATGCTTGTTCGTATAGAAGCGTATTAATTGCTGGTAAATTTGATAAAATATGCAGTTCTTCGTTTGTTACCAGATCTGGAATCATGTATATATCTTAATGCTATATTTTGAATAATCTGTAGTCTTTTCATGTTTTTTTTTCTTAAGGCAACAAGTGGTACTGGAGGATATGTGAGGACTGATCTTACTAGTGATAGGTATAGTTTTTCTTTAGTTTTAGGCGATGAGTTGCGAAATTGTGATTTTTTTTTTTTTTTTAAGGAGACAAAGAACGGAGGAAGGAAAAACACAGATAAAACAAAAAGGTCCATGTGCCTAAAGGCATCCTCCATTCATAAAATGTTTGTAACAACTGGATTTAAACATTTGTAGATTGTAAGTTTGTGGAAAGCAATTCGAGGGAAGTGAATTCCAAAGAGTAGTAGCTCTGGGGATAAATGAATTCTGATAAGCCGAAGTTCTGCATTGTGGAGGAGAAAGTGTAAATTCATGGGCGCTCTCAGCTGCCCTAGTTCTACGGGGAAAGATGTGGAGAGGCGGCACAATTGAAGAAAGTTCCTCGGAACAATTGCTGCGTAATATCTGTAGAATAATGCAAGGGATGCAACGTTTCTTCGTATGGATAATGTAGGAAGGTCCTGTGTGATTGCAGGGTTATTGATTAATCTAATAGTTTTATTTGAATTTTGTCCAACTGCCTCAATGCAACCACTCCACTTCCACCCCACAGAGGTGAACAGTAATCTATCTGAGAACGCACATGACTTTTATATATCACGGCCAACTGCTCGTCAGTGAAGAATTCTCGAACTCTGTACAGGAGTCCCAGTTTTTTAGAGGCATTCTTAGCAATGCTTCTAACATAATGTGTCCAGCTCAAGTTAGTAGTTAATGTTACACCGAGAATGTCAATAATAGGGGAATGGGAATATTTACATCATTAAAAAATATATGGGAGTCAGTGAGATTCTGTCGGTTAGAAAATTGAATGTACTTGGTTTTCTGTGCATTAAAGGAAACTAGATTCTTTTGTCCCCATCCATTAATTCTAGAAAGGTCCTGGTTCAGAGAAATTGCAGTGTTTATTTTGAATTTATAAGATCGGGTTGGGTGAAAGAATTGGTAAATGTGAAGGAACTGTGGAGTGTTGAGTCATCTGCGTAGGAATGTATTGGATTATGAGTGGTAGATATGAGATCATTGATATGAATGAGGAACAGAATTGGGGCCAAAACTGATCCCTGGGGAACACCAGCATTTATTGAGTGAAATTGAGAATAAAGGCCATCTACCATTACACGTATTTTTCTGTTATGAAGATAAGAAGAAATTAGTGGAACTAATGATGCAAGGCCGTAGTGTGACATCTTCGACAATAAGGATTGATGCCAGACTCTATCAAATGCCTTTGATATATCCAGTGCTATTGTATGTGTTTCACCATGTTGGTCTGTAGCTTGGTTGATTTGATGTGATAGGTCAGATAGTATCATTTTAGTTCTATTTATCTTTTCAGTTATAAAGGGTGAATAGCCGGTTTTGGATATTTTCAATCCTAACACCACACCATCCATTGCATATTCGAATCTGTTGTTATCTATTTCCAGTGGTGGATATATTTGTTTTCCTAAGTGGACTATTTTAAATTTTTGTGTGTTGGTTTTTATCTTCCATTTGTATTCAAATTTATTAATAGATTCTATAGCTCTTTTTATGTTCCTAATTGCCATATTCTTTGATTTGCCCGGTGTCATTACTATCTGGGTTATATCATCAGCAAAGATCACATGTTCGCTCTTTGGGATTGGTTCAGGTAAGTCTGAGGTATATATTGCGTATAGTGTTGGCTAAAGGCAGTCTCCCTGGGGTACACCACTCAGTAGGGGAAATTCCGGTCCCGTATAGTTCTTTATACCAATTCTAGCAAACCTGTTCGTAAAGTAGTTACATAAAATGTTCTCAAGTAATGGCGGTAGGTTTAAATTTATATTTTATACTGTAGTCCTTTATGCCACACTTTGTCAAAAGCCTTTGACACATCTCTCATAACTACAGTTACTTGTTCGTTTCTTGCTTTTGCCCTGGAAATAATTTCTGTAGTTATGGCTAAGGCTGTATGTGTTCCTCTACCTCTCCTAAACCCGTGTTGCCGAGGGTTTATTTGGTGATCAATCAAGGTTACTAGTCTATTGTTAATAATGTTTTCAAATACTTTTCCCATGACATTCAGTAAAGAGATCAGTCTATAGTTATTTATTGATGTTACATCTTTATTGGGCTTTGGAATAAACATTTTTTTTGTTGTTTTGAAGGCATTAGGGAAATATCCTGTTGCAAGACAAGCATTTAAAATTTATAGTAGTGATCTTATTGCATTTGGAGGTAAATTTATCAACAAATTTCGTGTGATGCCATCGAGGCCTGGTGTTTTCTCTTTAAAGCTTCGGATTGAGTGGAGGAGTTCACCATCAGTAATAGCTCCTATTTCTTGCAATCTTTCCATTTCTACTGTATCATAATGGTTTATTCTTTGCATATGCTCAGTAAGCCATGCATTTATATTAGTTTCATGTTCAGCATCAAATTCCTCGTTCTCCTCTTCAGTAATCTGAAAGATCTGTGACCACTCTCTTCTAAATGCTTGCTCAATTTCTCTGTCCTCTTCAAGGTCTACACCGTTTTGGTCCTTAATATTTGTCATTGATTTTTGTGCGTTACCCATGATTTTTCTTCTACCTTTCCAAAACTGTTTTGAATCTTTTTCATTACTGATACCCTCCAAGACCCTGTCCCATTTATCTCTGGCCATCTTGGTACATTCTTCTGTTAACTGCGTTTGGAGTGTTCTTATACTTCTCATTATTTCGTAGTTTGATCCATATGTGTCAATATAGTGTTTCTGTTGGTTGTAAAGTGTTTGAATATTTCTTAGTTCATGTATAATTTTGCTGTGCGGCAGAGTTCTGTATGATGTCTTGGGTATATTTTTGCTGGCAGAATTCTGGATTGCTGTTGTTAATTTATTTATTTCATCTTCAATATTTTGTATGTTAGCATGGTTTAGGGCAGGTAGGTTATATTCGGCAAAATCATTTTGATAGTTCACCCAGTTAGCTCTGCTCATTGCATATCTCTGTTGTATTGGGATCTGAATGGGTGATGTTGAGAGTGTTAGTATCATGGGGATATGGTCGCTTGGTGTTAGTGGACCTTGTATATAATAATTTAGATGCGCTTTATTATTACAAAATATTTTATCTGGAGTCGTTACAGTTTTTGAACCCATGTATGTATAAAAGTCTGCACCCATGTTGAGTAATTTGCCAGTATTTATAATTGTTGCGAGTGAACTGCCTACATTGTTGTTATCCCTATGGACAAACATTCTGTGCCTTGCGTTAAAATCTCCTAATATATAAGTAGGTTGGGCATAATTGGTAAGATTTATAATATCATTACATGGTAAATAAGGTCTTCTTGGTGGGAGATATGTAGTTGCTATCACTATTTCACCCATCGTAGTATGGATTTTGATTGCTAGGCATTCGCTTGTGAAATTGTTGATCAATTTGTGCATGATATTTTTTTTACTGCAATAGCTACTCCATCATTTAGTTTGTTTGTTTTATTGGATTGGTAAATTATATATTTACAGATTTTGATATTTTCGGCATCTCTCTGTCCATGACTGTTTAGAAGTATCACATCTGGGTCAATATTGAGATAAGTATTTGTTAGCTCGTTATTAATGGTTTTCCAGCATCTTACGTTGTGTTGTATTATTTTCATTAAATGGGCCATAATTATCTTCTAGACATCTTGATTTTATTTGCTATGGGAGAACGTCCTTGGAATCCATTTCTGATTTTACGGTAAGCACCTTCATCCAATTGTTTAAGATTAGATTTGGTTACTTTCAGTGAACCAAGATTAAGGAGAGACTGCACTAGACTTTGTTCATATTCATTGATATTATATCCCCATTTCATGGTACCGCCTAGGAAGCCTTTGATCATCTCGCTGTGTGGAATGTCCCGTGTTGGTAATGGCACTTTTTCTCCGATGTAGATAGTTAGTTCAATGGCTTCAGCTGTATATTTTGGTTGTTTGTTGTCTTGTGGTTTATGTTTTGTCTTCTGTATCCCTCCTGTGAATGAAATTCTTCTGTATTCTTCCTCTGTCATACTGGTTTCTCTTTGGTGCTGTGCCTCTTTTTGTTGAGTTTCAGCTGTTTGAAGTATTTGGTTGGTTGCTGCTGGGGTAAACATTTCGGTATCCAGAGATATGGCCTGGTGCATTGTACTATTAGGTTCAGATGTTATAGCTGGCTCAGTAGCAAGTGTTTCTGGCTCTTCTGTGTCCATATTGTTGGCTTGTATAGGTGCTATTACCGTTGTTTGTAGAAAGTTTCCTGAGTTGGGGTTATCTGGGAACCACATTTCCGGCAGTTTGTTGTTTTTGAACATTTTATTTAATTCAGTACGGTATGTTCCCGGATTATTCAAATTAAGGACATGTGCATGCAGGATACTAATTATGATTTGCGAATGTTGTATTTCACTGAGGACGATATTTGTCTTACTTTCTGTGTTTGTAGTTTCTCTTGTCACTGCTTTGACTACATCAGCCAGAGTTTGATTTTCCTTTTGCTTTTTTAATTTGTTTCCACTCTCTATCTTTTGTCTAATTTTCTCCTTCCTTATTGGGCAGGCCATAGCCATAGTTCGATGGTCAAATTTGTCCTTGCTTTGTCTCATGCAGTTGAGGCAGGATTTATGTGAGTTGAGACATTTGCTGTACTCATGCTCTGTTTCTCCGCACTCTGAACAGAGACTATCTTGAATAGTGCAGTTGTTCGTCTGGTGATCTTCCAAGGCATAGCACTTGAAGCAAGTTGAAGGTTTTCATATTTCTCTATATGGCATTGTTGGGGAGTTACACTCATGTTAAAGGCAAGGAAACCGCTGTTAATCACTCTCTGTGCCATATTCACTTCCTTGCATCTCAGTTTGAGCATATGAGTGTACTCTTTAATTTTGATGACTTCTTCCAGTTTCAGCCAGTCATTCTGACTCTGAATTTCCTCCATCAGGTCTTCGGCTGAGTGTTGGCCAATGTGTGTGTCAAGTTGCTTCACAAATACTGTTCTTTTTGCTTTAATTTCCGGAGGTACAATGATTGATATGCCATTTTCCGCGAATATGTCGACGGCATTGCTCTGAAGTAGACGGTCAGCATCGTCCTCACTCCGGCATACAGCCTTATACCCGTCGTGAGTAGTGTAGAATCTAGCGAATGCTATTTTTAGTTGTCCATAAGCTATATCTGTGATCTTCTGTATCGACGTGTTTTTCTGTTTGTCTATTATTTTTAGTCTTACTTTAGTAGCCATGATTGAATTGTTGGTTGCTCTTAATTCATTACTCTGTTAAAAACTGGTAAAATGGTTAAGCACTATAGGTTCTGGGCAGTGGTTGGGTGGGTGACCGGTAAAAAACAGTGCAAAATAAAAATCAAGGTAAAGTAAAGTGGAATGAAAGGTTAAGCTGGGAGGGTGTGGTTAGTGGTTGGGTGGGTGACCCGAAGACAGTTATCGAGGGGAGTGCTTGGGAGGACGCTTATATACTGAGTCTCTGAACAGCATTTTTGGGAGGCTTGTCGGGCAGGAATTGGTGGGATACTGCACCTAGGCTGTTTTTGCCGGACAAGCTTCATCGGGTGTGTTCGGGAGGACGTGGTATAAAAATTAATTGGTTTTAATATTGAAGTGAAAGTAATAAATGACAACAGGAGCAGGAGATGAGCTATTCTGGACCGAGCCAATTGCTACGTATTCATGAATTACAGGATACATTATTATGAAGTAAAAACAGGCATACAATGACACACCACCGACTACAATGAAACGACTATTAATATATCAGATATGTATAGTAAATAAATAATGGAGCATTCTGGTTGAGCCCGGAACCTATTTTACTCTTCAACTTTATTTCTAACTTCTCTCTTTATCTTGTTCTTATACCAATCCCACAAATCCTCCAATCACTTGTTACGATCGGGTCTCGTATAAATCAGTGGCTCTTATACATTGGACTAGACTGGCATAAATGCAACAACGGAAACGCTAGATCCAACCCCTGATATATAATCCCGTCGAACAAAGAACACATATACCCTCCAGAGTTATATCTGCGATAGCGGGGTATCTTAACTCTCAGTATCTATGTGCTTCTACTATAGGCTGATGTTCTCTGAAACAGCCTATTACCTATAACATATGGTTGCTTAGTTATGGTACACAAGGAAAAGATAGTTAACTTAATTAAATCACAAGAGTGATCTAATGCAAACAAGAAGAAGGTTTACTTAACGTTACGTTAATCAATAATATCTGTCACTCCTTTATGAAAGAAAGTGTTGTAAAGTCCTCAAGCACCGAACAAGGAATCTTCTGAATAATGTCGGATGCTACTAAGAAGAACGTATCGGAAATGGAACCACAAAATAGCAGGAGGCAGGACAATGCACGTGTAGGCTAAATACACAAAAAGGCTGGACCTATAATGTTATTGGACACAAGAATATTATAAGCGGTGCAACAGTAATAATGCTCGCCACGAAAAAGTAGTACTCCTATTAACAAAACCGGTCTATGCTGGTTGAGTCTCTCTACAGCAACCTAGACCTCAAAATGCTTGTGAAGAAATAATGGGTATGCATAAAAGAGTATATGATCTAATCCAGCTAATGTCTACCCGGGTTAATAAAGTCTAGCTGGGATGCGCAAAGGTACAGAATTCTGGTGAAGCAAGGCAGCTCCTAGCCTAGTGTGGACCTTGGGTCTGTGCGGCCTGATTACGTTAATATGAAGGGGTGCTCTCTTGAGGATTCTCGATCACAAGTATCGAGTATCCTCCTGGCGACCCTCAAAAGTAAAAGCAAATAGAGTTAGAACAGTGTTGGGTGGATTAGGCAAGCAGCCCTCACGCACTACACAGTCTAAACTCCAAGCTACACAGACAAAAGATCCACCCAGGTAACCCACAGAATCCGTAGTGTCGTGCAGCTCAAAAGTGGCCTACACACAGTGAAAACACCAACAGCAAGGTACCTGATCCCTAGTCTAGCATTATTTAACCCTGTAGAAACATTAGTGATTGATGGAGACAGTCCGAGCAATACAATCTCCCAAAAAGACAATGACTATCTTCAACCTTAGCCTAGTACATAAGAAATGTGAGATCCAGCATATAATACAGTCTGGCCACCAATTCAAAGTGTGGATGCAGGGAACCAGAGGGGGATTGATATTAATAAAAGGTGAGGAAGTAGTGGAAATGATAGAGGCAGTAGAAGAGAAAGATTCTAAGACAAGAGTGTGGAACAGTTCAAGGGAGATACTTAGAGTATGCTGTCTGGGACGGATCTGACCAGGATATTTCCAGGGACCGCATGGGTGGAGTCCCAGTTAGCAGGAATGGCACGTGGGTGCGCGACAGTCGCCCAGTAAGCAGCCGCCTAGTAGGCCGTGTTAGGCAGGAGGCAACGAATCCCGCGAGGCCTACGTAAGGGGGCCGGCCATGCGCCACACTCACCACCAAGTCACACCACCTGGTCTCTCTCTTTCTCCCGCTCGCCTTCCCATCATTCAATTACTTAACACAATACTTTCAATTGACTAAATAAAATAGAAAGGATTGTGACAGACGAAAACAAAGAACAGTTCTGAACTGTCTGCAACACAAGCTTTCTCGAGAAGGAAAGTACACAATGATAGGTAGACTGTAGCTACATTCTCTGCCCTGGCGAGTCCTAGCGAGTAAGCCATGTGGTTCTGGGGGAAGCGGTGAGCGTCACACCCCACCCAAGATTTTTAAGAGGCTCCAACTATGAGCTCTAAATCTGACACGCAGAACCCATACAAAATTCGCCACTCCTAGTCACCCAGCGACAATGAAATGTAAAGCACAGTTCTCTTCAAAATAACACATTATAAAAATGAACAACCCCTCCCAACACAATAGATTAAATTACATAGTTATGCTCATAAGAGCGAGCTTCACTAGCTCAGCCTTCTGAGAGGAGTACAACTCAGAATTTCTGCTATAACATACTTAACAAAAATTTAACCATCAAAGAAAGAGTTTTTATAGGATTTTTATATTTTTTAATATGTTTATGGCGGCTGCACTACAGGGGCAGCCTATTTGTTTTTGTTCTTCTATACCAACACAGCAACTCCTACTTTACGACCCAATATGCTGGGCTACCCATGCAAGCCAACAAGCACCAGACGTAAACATACTAATCAAACCAAAGTAGGAGGCTACCCTTGTGATGATCTACCCCGGGTCTTCCACCCTCGATAAGCAATCTGCAATCACATTCTCAGAACCGGCAATATGGCGTATGTCTAGGTTGTATTCCTGCAACATTAATGACAACAAGGTCAGCCTCATATTCCGGTTATGGAATTGATTCAGGAACTTGAGGGGGTGATGGTCGGTGTAGATCACCACAACTGGTCCATAGGCTGGAACATACACCTCAAAGTGCCTGAGCGCTAGCACAATCGCCAGCAGTTCCTTCTCAACTACTGAATAGTTCTTCTGCGCCGAGTTGAACTTTTTTGAGAAGAAACTGACGGGGTGCTCCCGCCCATCTTCGTCTGATTGCATCAGAACGGCACCAGCCCCCACACCACTGGCATCAGTTGCCAGCTGGAATGGTCGGCTAAAGTCCGGGGCCCTGAGGATTGGGTGAGTACACAACAGGTGTTTTACTAGCAAAAAAGCCCTCTCACACTCAGGCGCCCACTTGAACTTTCTATCTTTGGCCAATAGGTCCGTCAGAGGAGCCAGAACAGTAGAATAGCCCTTTATAAAGTGGCGGTAGTAACCAATCATGCCCAAAAACCTCATGATCTGCTTCTTGGTGGACGGCCTGGGGAAGTGGTTAATAAACAATATCTTGTTCTGTGGGGGGCACACCTGGCCCAAACCCACCATGAACCCCAGATACTGCACGGTCTATATCTATCTATCTATATGCTCAGGCCCAATCCCCATTTTGGGGGTAGCCGACTCAAGACAGAGCAAGAACAGGGAAAACACAAAAACAACATAAAACAAAAAATAAACACAGATAAAAAACACAAACTCACACACATCCAGGTCACCCAGGAGAAGACCCAGACACCAGGGTTACCAAGGTCGCTCCAGCACTCCCCCGGCCCCTGACCACCCGGAGAGGTTCCGATCTCGGCACGCAGACATGCAGCGGAGCCAAAGCCACAAGCCCTCCCACCACACTTCCAGGCACACCCTTCATATTAATCGTCCCCCCGGGCCAGGCGCCTGATGGACCATTATCTAGTCGAACTTGCGCCCGACCCCTTACTCCAAATGACCACGTGTTCACTCAACTATTCACAAGCATTCTCCATTCACTCCTGTCCACCAGCAGGAACATTTGTCAGCCAGAGTGGACAGAAGGGTGCTGAGCTAGTATGGTCATGTTGAACGAATGGGAGATGAAAGGCTTACAAAGAGAATATGTGAGTCAGGTACAAGGGGAGATAGAAGGGCAGGAAGACCCCCATTGAGATGGAGAGACTGTGTAAGAAAGGCTTTGGATGATAGAGGAATGACTATAGATCAGGCAGGGGAAGTGCTGCCCCACTCTCCTACGTATCTCTTCATTCCTCAATCTGTCTCTACGAGTAACTCCACACATACTCCTCAAGCAGCTCATCTCCATCACATCCAACCCTCTTTTCTCCTTTTTCTTCAGAGCCCATGTCTCAGCCCCATACATCACTGTTGGCACAACAATTCCTTGATACAGTGCACTTTTTACTTTCACTCCGAGATTTCTCGTCTTCCACATACTTCCCATTGCTCCGAAAACCTTCCTTCCTTCACACACTCTCTGTTTTACCTCCACTTCCATACCTCCACTCCTGCTTATCGTTCCTCCTAGATATTTAAAACACTCTACTTGTTCCAATATTTCCCCATCCAGCCTCACATCTAGATTCACCCTATGCTCTCCCCTATTACACACCATTACTTTACTTTTATTGACGTTCACCTTCAGTTTCCTCCTTCCACACGGTACTGCACTGCACGGTAGCCCGCACAAAATCACACTTTCCCAGGTTGACCACCAAGTTTTCCTCGTTTAATTTCTTAAATAGGGATTCTACATGTTCACAGTGGCTCTTGAAATCGTCATCGTAGATAATGACGTCGTCCAGGTACACGGTACAGTTCGGAATGTCAGCCACTAACTCGTTCATCAAGCTTTGGAAGGCCGCTGGTGCGTTCTTTAGACCGTACGGCATGACATTACAACGATATGTAGCACCATCCACCACAAAACCACACACCTCTTTCGCCCGTTCAGACAAAGGCACCTGCCAGTAACCTTTTACCTGGTCCACCTTGGTCAAGAACTTGGCCCTGCCAATCTTGTCTACACAGTCATCGACCCGGGGAAGAGGATATGGGTTGGTGGGAGTCAAGCCGTTTAGCCTGCGGTAATCAACACAGAAGCGCACCTTGCCATCCGGCTTAGGTTGCAGCGTTACGGGAGATGTCCACTTTACCGCCCCCTTCTCGATCAGTCCCTGTTGCAACATATACTCCAACTCCGCCCGGAGAGCCGGAAGTTTAATAGGGGGCACCCTATAGGGCACTGATTTGAAGGGTGGGTGGGTCTCCGACGTCAACGTCGTGCACCTCCTGAGTAGTGAGGCCTGGGTGTTCCGCAAATACAGTACGGTATAAACAGAATAGGCGCTCGACAGCCACACGCTGTTGCTCAGGTAGGTGTTGCAAAGCCTCATGAGCCGCCTGTCTCGTGTTTCCCGCCCACTGATCTGCAGAAACATGATAATCCCAGTTGTCATCCACCTGCGCATGACTGTCCCGTTCTCCTTCTCCACCTTGACTGCTGAAAGTCATCACGGGGACAGTGAGAGGCTCAGGTGGGCACCTCACATACTGCTTCATCAGGTTGACATGACATAACTGATTCCTCTTACGCCTGTCTGGAGTGGCCACCAGGTAATCTAAGTCCGAGAGCTTCTCTGCTACCCTATAAGGACCAGCGTACTTTGCGGATAAGGGGTGACCTACAAGAGGGAGTAGTATGAACACCTCCTGACCCACGTGAAACTCCCTGAGTTTCACCTTGTGGTCGTACCTGTCCTTCATGAGGGCCTGAGAGCCTACCAGATTGCGGCCAGCCAACTCCAGACTACGCAACATTCGTTCTCTACTCTCAAGTTCGACAGCACAGTCACTACACTTTAGAACCTCCGGGTCTTCTAGCTGCAATTTGCGAATATCTGAGGGACCTAGCCTGTCTAAGTGTTTGCGAAACAACTCATGCCCTCCCCCAACATCGAACTTTGCATCCCGTTGCTCTCTCCGTGTATACCGTTGCTGCCTCTGAGTCTCTTTAAGCCCTGCCTCTACACTCTCAGTGACAGGTGGTGGTGCTTCTCCAGACTCTAATAACGGTGCTAATACTGAGTCCCCGATAAGCGCTGCTGGTACTAGACTCTCCACCGTATCAGCTTTCAGCACCTTCTCGTGACCGTTCCTCCACTTATTTGAAGACTGTTGGTTAGGCTGTGACTCCCTGAATGCGAGAGATCTGGTTACAACACACGCCATTGGTTGCACCTGACACTTCTCAACCCACTCCTGTTCCTCCCTACTCACGTCGGCCGGCTCCTCGGCAACGACTAAGGGTGAAACCTTAGAAGCAGGCACCGCAAAGTCATTGCTGAGAAGGAGGTCGACGCCCCCAACAGGCAATTTCTCCACGATTCTCACATCCAGTTCGCGAGTCACACCGTCAACTTCAAGCTCCATTCTAACAAGCGGGTATGACCTAGTTGCATTAACTCCCTGCACCACAACTACCCGCGCCGCGTTTATGGGTCTACCAGTGAAATTCTTCAAGAGTGTCTGAGAGGCACCTGTGTCACGCAAAAGCTGTACCCCGTGCTTCTTGCCCCCCCCCACTTCACGCAGCCATGCCCTCTATGGTCGCAAAAGGCATCACGGACAGGGTTCGAGCCTTCCGGATCCTTCTTCACTGGCGGTGCTCCATCCTCTGATCTTATGCCTCCAGCAAACACAGAAGACTTCTGGAACACCCCAATGCTGCGAGCCAATGACACAGCCGCCGTGGGAGGTCTGCTCGGACAAGCTTTTGCCATGTGCCCCTCTTTGTGACAGTGATAACACTCAAATTTCCCCTTGGACTTATACTGAGGTGTAAAAGTCCCCTGACCCATCTTAAACGGGGCGGTGCTAGGTTTGTGATCAGTCTTGGTGTCATTGCTTTTAAATTTATGTGTGTCCATATTCCGGGGAGGGGGAGGGTAACGCTCCTTAACGCCTACATCGTTTCTCTGTGCAGAGCCGCACCCCCGAATTAATGACAACCGACGATCAGCCATCTCTGCTGCTTCTACGAGAGTTCTTGGGTTCTTCTCTTTAAGGTTTAAAGTCAAGTCGCCTCCCGTACACTTATAAAACTGCTCTAGAAGCATCAACTGTTTCATCTCATCAAACGTAGTTGTCTTCTCTGATCTGAGCCAGTTTCCCATAGCGTCGGACAGGTCCCAGGCGTGCTCCAAGAAGGTACTGTCTCGCCCCTTAGTCACACCCCGGAACTTTAACCTATATGTCTCGGGTTGTAGCTCATATGCCGGCAGGACAGCCTCCTTGAGCTCCTCATAAACAATGCAGGACTTCAAAGGCAGTGCATCGTAAGCCTTGAGCCCCTTACCTACGAGTCTAGAGGACACAAGGGCCGCCCACTTAACTTCAGGCCACTGATGCTCCCGGCACTTCTTCTCAAATCTATTGAAAAACTCTGTGACACCAGACTCGTCAAATACAGGGACCAGTTTGAGAAGGTGCGACAGAGACTGATCATGCGCACGGTTTCCAGTACCGAGTCGCTGTCCCGTCGTCTCAACACGAGACTTCTCTAAATCCATGTCGGCACAGTATCTTGTAGATTCTAGTTCAGTCCTAAGCTCAGCTTCCCTCGTCTGTAGCTGCATCCTAGCCAGCTCTTTTCTCTCTTCTATCTTAGCTAGCTCATTTCTCTCTTCTATCTTAGCTAGCTCTTTTCTCTCTTCTATCTTAGCTAGCTCTGTCTGCTGTTGACTCTGATGTTGCATCTTTGCCATCTCGAGCTGAAAGAGCATCTCCGGGGTCAAACCTTGAGGAGGAGGAGGAGGAGATGCAATGATGTTAGAAATACCCGGTGATCCCCCCAGGGGCAAACCACCCTGCCAGTCACTACCCACCTGCGGAAGCGTGCTCAGGGTCGGTACTCCAATAGGAGGATTGGGAGTCGAGTGAAGGGGAGGCTCGGCCATAGGGCTCTGAGCACTCACCCTACCTCGTACGCCAGTCACCCCACCCAGCACACACGTCATCAGGTCATCCTTGGTCATGCCACTAGTACATACATGACCGATAGCTGCGGCTAAGCACTGGAGACCGTACCGATTCACACCCACCAACCGGTCGGAAGTAACAGGCCATTGTAAAAAATTCCTTGCATCCTCCTCACTGTTCACCAAGTTAACAACCTGCCCATGCTGCTGCTCCTCAGCTACTACATCACGTACTGTGTCTTCATCCTGCACTGATCCGCTATAAGACATGATGCTCACTGAAGATTTTTCACTTTGATACACAAAAAAGAAGTACCCCAAACTCTTATACCACAATATTCACAATAAAAAATTCTCGGAGACCGCTTAAGTGCTATATTACTTTGCTAAAAAAAATAATTCTTGTATGTCCTCAAAAAATATTTCACAAAAATCAACAAATGTTCACTGCCTAAACTGTGAGAAAAATCTGCACAATAACCTGCAATTATATGTCAGTTCACCAAATCCTGAGCTAGGTCGCCATTTGTTACGATCGGGTCTCGTATAAATCAGTGGCTCTTATACATTGGACTAGACTGGCATAAATGCAACAACGGAAACGCTAGATCCAACCCCTGATATATAATCCCGTCGAACAAAGAACACATATACCCTCCAGAGTTATATCTGCGATAGTGGGGTATCTTAACTCTCAGTATCTATGTGCTTCTACTATAGGCTGATGTTCTCTGAAACAGCCTATTACCTATAACATATGGTTGCTTAGTTATGGTACACAAGGAAAAGATAGTTAACTTAATTAAATCACAAGAGTGATCTAATGCAAACAAGAAGAAGGTTTACTTAACGTTACGTTAATCAATAATATCTGTCACTCCTTTATGAAAGAAAGTGTTGTAAAGTCCTCAAGCACCGAACAAGGAATCTTCTGAATAATGTCGGATACTACTAAGAAGAACGTATCGGAAATGGAACCACAAAATAGCAGGAGGCAGGACAATGCACGTGTAGGCTAAATACACAAAAAGGCTGGACCTATAATGTTATTGGACACAAGAATATTATAAGCGGTGCAACAGTAATAATGCTCGCCACGAAAAAGTAGTACTCCTATTAACAAAACCGGTCTATGCTGGTTGTGTCTCTCTACAGCAACCTAGACCTCAAAATGCTTGTGTAGAAATAATGGGTATGCATAAAAGAGTATATGATCTAATCCAGCTAATGTCTACCCGGGTTAATACAGTCTAGCTGGGATGCGCAAAGGTACAGAATTCTGGTGGAGCAAGGCAGCTCCTAGCCTAGTGTGGACCTTGGGTCTGTGCGGCCTGATTACGTTAATATGAAGGGGTGCTCTCTTGAGGATTCTCGATCACAAGTATTGAGTAACCTCCTGGCGACCCTCAAAAGTAAAAGCAAATAGAGTTAGAACAGTGTTGGGTGGATTAGGCAAGCAGCCCTCACGCACTACACAGTCTAAACTCCAAGCTACACAGACAAAAGATCCACCCAGGTAACCCACAGAATCCGTAGTGTCGTGCAGCTCAAAAGTAGCCTACACACAGTGAAACACCAACAGCAAGGTACCTGATCCCTAGTCTAGCATTATTTAACCCTGTAGAAACATTAGTGATTGATGGAGACAGTCCGAGCAATACAATCTCCCAAAAAGACAATGACTATCTTCAACCTTAGCCTAGTACATAAGAAATGTGAGATCCAGCATTTAATACAGTCTGGCCACCAATTCAAGGTGTGGATGCAGGGAACCAGAGGGGGATTGATATTAATAAAAGGTGAGGAAGTAGTGGAAATGATAGAGGCAGTAGAAGAGAAAGATTCTAAGACAAGAGTGTGGAACAGTTCAAGGGAGATGCTTAGAGTATGCTGTCTGGGACGGATCTGACCAGGATATTTCCAGGGACCGCATGGGTGGAGTCCCAGTTCGCAGGAATGGCACGAAGGCGCGCGACAGTCGCCCAGTAAGCAGCCGCCTAGTAGGCCGTGTTAGGCAGGAGGCAACGAATCCCGCGAGGCCTATGTAAGGGGGCCGGCCACGCGCCACACTCGCCACCAAGTCTCTCTCTCTCTCTCTCTCTCTCCCGCTCGCCTTCCCATCATTCAATTACTTAACACAATACTTTCAATTGACTAAATAAAATAGAAAGGATTGTGACAGACGAAAACAAAGAACAGTTCTGAACTGTCTGCAACACAAGCTTTCTCGAGAAGGAAAGTACACAATGATAGGTAGACTGTAGCTACATTCTCTGCCCTGGCGAGTCCTAGCGAGTAAGCCATGCGGTTCTGGGGGAAGCGGTGAGCGTCACACACTCACCAAAAGATCTTCAACTCTCATGCTCCCCAACTCCTCCCAAAAATATTTGTAATAGTTGCTTATATCTTTACTCCAGCCATCGGTCGGTCGGTCGGTATGGTAAAAAAAAAATTGAGGAGACAGGACCCATAATACAATGGTCTCTCAAACTTTGAAGATCATACAACATAACGTACTTCACTGGGCCACAGGAAAAGAAGAATTCACTACTACTTATAAAAATTTAAACCCAGATGTAATTATTTTAAAGAGTCACGGAATCAGGGAAGGAAACTCAATCAAGATGCACGGATTCAATACATACAAGATCAATACAATACGTCCGAAGAGGCTAATGATGGCAGTGCGATTCTCGTCAGAAACAATATCCAACACACACAGATTGATGATTACTTGACAGATATCATCCACATCAAAATACAAACAACACTAGGACCAATCAATATTGCAACTACATACCTACCTCCTAGAAGACCATATTTGCCATTTCCGGACTTTCATAAACTTTTGAATAATTACGAATCCCTATACATAATGGGCGATTTAAATGCCAAACATAGATTCTTGGGGCATAACACTGATAATCAGGTAGGCAGAGGCCTTCAGAGATTCAACCAATTAAATAATTTAGTTCATCTCGGTCCTAACTTCCCAACTTGCAGATCTAGCACAACACCCGACATAATTATTAGCAAAAAAAAGACCTTTCATAACATTAAAATTGAACCAGGCCCCATCACATCCTCGGACCATCTACCAATAATAATCACTATAACTGCACATGCCATAAGTGAACCTACTCCTTCTAGATTCATATACAGACAGGCGAACTGGGAGAAATTTACAGAAATCGTCCACAACAACCTATCACAAGATGAAAATTATGATGAATTTGAGGGTGCCGAAATGGTAGATGCTAAGCTTGACAATTGGTATAAAGCAGTCGAGAAAGGACTCAACGATTCTATTCCTAAGTCCAAAAACAGAATAATTAAGAAAACCCTAATCACAAGAGAGATACATATATTACAAATTCGATTTAAAGCATTGTATGACTACAGCGAAAGACATGGATGGAACCTAGCATCATACAGGATCTATAGAAGAATTCAACAACAGATAATAGAGCAATGTAGAATTAACAACAACACCCTTCTTCGTAAAAGAGCACAATACTTATAGATAACCATCACGACCCAAAACAATTCTGGAACAACATCAAACAGATGAAAGGGACAGCTAACGAGCTACCGTCCTACATCGTTGATAACAACAATAATACAAAAATTTATGATAACAAAACCAAGGAAGCAGTGTTCAGGAGAATATGGGAAAGGAACTTTAGGATCAGTGAGGAAGAGAATGAGGAATTTGATGAGGAAAATGAAGAACTAGTCAGACGATTCTTAGAACCAAACATGCACAGGACGCTTCCATTTCCTCACCCCGACATGAGAAGACTCTCGGGAGACAACCCAGTCACAAGAAGAGTCACCTTAAACGAGATAAAAGAATTCATCAAAAACATGAAAGGTACCGCCCCAGGTGAGAGCGGAATTAACAAGGATACCCTCACCAACCTCCCAGAATCAGCATTAATATACCTTACTGACATATTTAACCTCACATTATCCATGGGATATTTCCCAGATAGGTTCAAATCTGGAATACTAACACTTATCCCCAAAGGTAATAAGTCCCCTCTGAATCCTGAAAACTACAGACCTATCACCCTGCTCGAAGTTCCCGGAAAGCTGCTGGAGAGAGCCATTAACAAAAGACTGAATCATCACCTAGAAGTCAATAATATCTTACCCAACAATTTTCACGGCTTTAGGGACGGAAGGGGAACTAACACTGCACTGGCCGTAACATGCGAAATAATTGCTCAAGCAAAGTCCCGCAAAAAGCAATGCTGCCTAGTCCTTAGAGATGTATCCAAGGCATTCGATAAAGTTTGGCACAATGGTTTAACATATAAAGGTAGGTTCACACATAGGCGAGTCGGAGCGCGAGGCCAACGCGAGTCACACTCGCCGCATATCGCCGTTGATGGAGCCCGAACCCAACGCGAGTAGCAGCTGATGCGAGTAAACACGCATATAACACGAATATAACACGAGTTTACACGAGTTCACAGGAGTTTACGCGAGTGTTGGCGAGTGTAACACGACCCCAACACGCACCGCCAAAATTTGAAAAATAACAGTCAAATTCCAGGGTACGAATAGTGCGAGTCTACAGGAGTCTACACAAGTGTCACAGGAGTTTACACGAGTTTACATGAGTTTATACGAGATGAACGCGAGTCTATAGGAAGTTAACAGGAGTGTATGGGAGTCTAACATGAGTGTGTGCGAGTGTCAGGATACGTATATAAGAGGCCCCCACTGGCACCATTTTTCACACCACGCAACACCACCACGGACGGACGTTACTCTGCAGGATACAGCCCAACCCACCGACCCACCCACACGCCATGTCCATCAGGAGGCGGAGAGCGGCAGCTGTGCTCGTACTGCAGATGCAGATGCATCTCCTAGACCTAGAGGAGCTGGAGGAGGAGGCTGAAGAAAGACGTCAAGGGGAAAGGCCACGAAGGAGAGTTTGGGCTAGGAGCTGGCTACTGAGACGGCCACAGTTCGGTGTGTACGAACAACTTATGGAGGAGCTTGAGAGAGAGGACCCCAAAGGATTCCGGAACTTCCTACGTGTGGACGTCCACATGTTTAGGGAGTTGGTGGCACGTGTCGGGCCTAGGGTAGAAAAGCAGGACACCTTCTGGAGGGAGGCTTTGTCACCTGGGCTGAGGATTGCAATCACACTCCGCTACCTGGCCACTGGTGACTCATATCCTAGCCTACAGTACGCGTTCCGTGTGGCCCGGAACACCATCTCCCTCATTGTGCCTGCAACATGCGAAGCCATCATTGCAGAATACCAGGAGGAGGTTATACGTTGCCCCAGGACACCGGCGGAGTGGAAGGATGTTGCCAGTGAGTTTGCCTAGCGCTGGGATTTCCCACATACCGTTGGTGCCATCGATGGAAAGAACTGCGCCATCAAATGCCCTCCAAATCCCGGTACAGAATTCTACAACTACAAAGGCTTCTACTCCATCGTGCTCATGGCTATTGTAGATGCCGACTACGAGTTCCTCTACTGTGACGTGGGTAATCACGGTAGCTGCTCAGATGGTGGGGTCTTTATAAGAACCAATATCAGAGCAGCATTGGATGGGTGCACCCTGGGACTCCCTGCTGCTGAACTCCTGCCCAACGACGACACACCTGTTCCCTACTTCCTGGTGGGTGATGACGCCTTCCCCATGCGAAGGTGGTTGATGAAGCCACACTCTACCCGGCGACTGACTGTACCTGAACGGATCTTCAACTACAGACTGTCCCGGGCTCGCAGAGTTGTTGAGAATGCCTTTGGCATCATGGCATCCAGGTATGTGTATGATTATGTGACATGTTTGACCATAAATACAGGTATCGGTGATGGCACCCTACTAATGTGAAGTATACTAGTCAGGTATTAACTATACATGCTCGTAACCATTCTCCCTATAATTAATATGGATTAATACATCTCCCCCACATCCACAGAGTGTGAGTCGTCCACGTCTGCAAGTCGAGTTTTAACTATACATGATCCTAACCATTATTTCCCTATTTAATATGAATTATACTATTCAGTGTTTAAATATACATGCTCTTTCTCTCCCTAATTCAGGTTCAGGTGCCTCCTCCACAGCATTGCCCTCCACCCGTCCCGTGTTGAGTCTGTGGTGATGGCGTGCTGCTGCATGCATAACCTTATGCGGATGAGGTACCCTAATCACCACGCCAACCTAGCAGACGAGGAGGACCCTGAGACGCATGCTATCATCCCTGGGCGTTGGAGGGAGGAGCGGAACAGGCTGAATCCCCTCCAGAGACTATCCGGGAATGTCGTGACAGCCCAGGCCAAGAGGCAATGCCAGCACCTCACCGACTACTGCTCATCACCCAGGGGCAGTGTCCCCTGGCAGAACGACCTGATATAAAGGTATGTATCCAGATGTTGCCATTGCTTTCATTAATATTTTTGTAGTTTAGATATTTATATTCTGTTATTAATCATGTTTTAAATCAATTCAACCTCATTAATATATATTCTCTATTTGTTATTCGATTTTTATAAAGTCTCATATATTATGGTGTTCACCTTTTCCTATGTCGTTTCATAATGTTTAATATAGTATATTTAATTTATATCTTTTATTTATTTATATTTCATGTTGGATATAAATCTGTATATTATTATTTGTCATCATATATCCTTTGCATATATTCCACATAAATATTTATATTAATAACAATATTATTCCAGAAACCTATTTCAGTCATATTATATGGTATTTGGTCTCTCTTCATTATTGATGTTAATATCAATATTATTCATAACACAATTTGAATTCATATTAACTAATATTTTTTCTCTGTTGACAAGTCATTTCCATGTTTATAAAAGGAACCTTTGTTGAGAATTTTAACAGATAAACTCTAATAATATATTTTGGATCCAAAACAACAGCTGGAGGCACATAGTTTATTTTCTTCAGAAACATAGATATATAGCATGTTAATATATAGCCGAAAGTAATATAGTATGTAAATATATAGCAGAAAGTATAGAAATAATAAGAGATATTAATTTTATGTGTAGACATAGTATTACATATATTCGTCATTCCCATCACTGGGGGGTTTATGACTTTATTATTATACACAAAGGTTTCACACATTTTCGTTATCCCCAGGCCTGGGGGTGTTGACTTGGGTGTTCAACCTTGTTTATAGGAAGTTCCCTGGTGTTGGTGGCCTACTAGTAGCTGGGCTTGAGGGAACCGGTGTTGCAATGTTGGCGCCATGTGTATGGGTAAGCACCCCCGCCCACCATTCATGTGCAGGAGACCTGAATGGCGTACCTGCCATCAGCTCTGAGAATGTGGGGCTTGTTAAGGCTGCTGGCATGGGTGACGGTCCTGGCTGGGGTTGCATCTGTGGTGGTGTGGTGTGCAACTGCGGGGGGTTTGCTGGTATCGCCATCTGGGGTGACGTGGAGAGGGTGACCTCATCCCTGGCCTGAAGGACTTGCTGCATTATCCTCCGTGACAATACCTCCCCTAGAGCGTCAGGGAGCCTCTCGAGCTGCTGCTCAAAGTACCCCACGAACTGTCCATACTTGGTCTCCTTCCCAGCCAGGGATGTCACCAGGCGTGACATGTCCTCCCGCATCGTCTCCCGCGTCGCACTCAGCTTTAGAAACAAGAGTATGCATGTTAAACACCTTTTGTACTTCTAAAATAATGCATACATGTCATGGTAAGTTATGATAATAACCTTTTTATGTTTTTCTCCCCCGGATGCATATGTCTTCCTCTACAGGAATTGTTTGCGGTTTGCAGCGTACACGAACATAGGATTTATATAATACTCTCGTAATGACTAATAAACTCTCGTAATGACATATGTTACATTTTTTTTTTTTTTTTTTTTTTAAGAGACAATGAACGGAGGAAGGAAAAACACAGATAAAACAAAAAGGTCCATGTGCCTAAAGGCATCCTCCATTCATAAAATGTTTGTAACAACTGGATTTAAACATTTGTTGATTGTAAGTTTGTGGAAAGCAATTCGAGGGAAGTGAATTCCAAAGAGTAGTAGCTCTGGGGATAAATGAATTCTGATAAGCAGAAGTTCTGCATTGTGGAGGAGAAAGTGTAAATTCATGGGCGCTCTCAGCTGCCCTAGTTCTACGGGGAAAGATGTGGAGAGGCGGCACAATTGAAGCAAGTTCCTCGGAACAATTGCTGTGAAAATATCTGTAGAATAATGCAAGGGATGCAACGTTTCTTCGTATGGCTAATGTAGGAAGGTCCTGTGTGATTGCAGGGTTATTGATTAATCTAATAGCTTTATTTTGAATTTTGTCCAACTGCCTCAATGCAACCACTCCACTTCCACCCCACAGAGGTGAACAGTAATCCATCTGAGAGCGCACATGACTTTTATATATTACGGCCAACTGCTCGTCAGTGAAGAATTCTCGAACTCTGTACAGGAGTCCCAGTTTTTTAGAGGCATTCTTAGCAATGCTTCTAACATAATGTGTCCAGCTCAAGTTAGTAGTTAATGTTACACCGAGAATGTCAATACTAGGGGAAGTGGGAATATTTATATCATTAAAAAATATATGGGAGTCCGTGAGATTCTGTCGGTTAGAAAATTGAATGTACTTGGTTTTCTGTGCATTAAAGGAAACTAGATTCTCTTGTCCCCATTCATTAATTCTAGAAAGGTCCTGGTTCAGAGAAATTGCAGTGTTTATTTTTGAATTTATAAGATCGGGTTGGGTGAAAGAATTGGTAAATGTGAAGGAATTGTGGAGTGTTGAGTCATCTGCGTAGGAATGTATTGGATTATGAGTGGTAGATATGAGATCATTGATATGAATGAGGAACAGAGTTGGGGCCAAAACTGATCCCTGGGGAACACCAGCGTTTATTGAGTGAAATTGAGAATAAAGGCCATCTACCATTACACATATTTTTCTGTTATGAAGATAAGAAGAAATTAGTGGAACTAATGATGCAAGGCCGTAGTGTGACATCTTCGACAATAAGGATTGATGCCAGACTCTATCAAATGCCTTTGATATATCCAGTGCTATTGTATGTGTTTCACCATGTTGGTCTGTAGCTTGGTTGATTTGATGCGTAAGAAGGCAAAGAATGTCTGCAGTTGATCGACATCGTCTAAAACCATATTGCCTATCACTGATTAATTTATTATTCTCCAGATGCTTAATTATGTGATTATTTAATATAATTTCAAAAACTTTGCCAAGAGTGGAAGTTATAGCTATTGGTCTGTAGTTTGATGGATCTGAAGAGGCACCTTTTTTAGGAACTGGATGGATGTTTGCTTCTTTCCAGGGTACTGGGAAGCATGAGGTATGAGTACACAGACGGAAATTTTTGCCAATACAGGAGCGAGCACCAAGGAGCAATTCTTAAGTACTATTGGAGGAATTTCATCTGGACCAGGAGCCTTATCTACTGAGAGATTCTGCAAAATAGTTTTGACATGTCTGGTGTGGATCTTAAGTGAGGGAATTTCAGGTGAATTAAAATTAAGTACAGGGACATCTTGATTTATTTCATCTAAGGTTGAGTTGGTGGAGAAAATATCTGCAAGAAGGTTAGCTTTACCTCGTGGGTCACTTACAAGATTGCCAGTCGGAGATTTTAATGGTGGAATGGATGAAGCAGTAGTGAAGTTGGATTTGAATGAGTTAAGAGTAGACCAAAATGTTTTGTTATCATTTGGATTATTTAGAAGTTTATTTGCCTGCTTATGGAGAAAGTTTGATTTAGTTAGGTTTAATACAGTTTTGGCATGATTTCTGATGTTTCTAAAGTAATTAAAGGCTTCATGTGTTTTTGATCTTGTGTATGCATTGTAGGCTATTGCTTTTTGTTCAGTTACTCTAGCACAATTATGGTCAAACCATTTAGGTGAATTAGATCTTTTACTGTACTTTTGATGAGGAATAAAAGTTTCCATTCCAATTTTTACAAAATCTTGTATGTGGCTCAAGGTGGAGTGTGCATCATTAGAAAAGAAAGAGGTCCAGGGAATATCAATAAAGAAACCTTGAAGACCCTCCCAGTCTGCCCTATCGTAATGCCATTTAGTCACCAAAACAGGTTCAGAGTGGGAAGGTGTGGTAGGTGATAGACAGGTGGCCTGTATCAGACAGTGATCAGAAGATCCAAGTGGGGACCTCACTGTAACATCATAATTTTCTGAATTGGTTGTTAAAAATAAGTCCAGTAGGTGGGAATTATGATTAGGATTATCTGGTACACGGGTGGGTTGGTGGACTAGTTGAATGAGATTAAATGAGTCTGCAAATAGCTCACATTCAAGACCAGCATCATCAGTCCTGGCTGAATGAGTGAGCCATTCAACATTATGGACATTAAAATCACCCAACACAGTGATTTCAGAAGAACCATTTAAGTTGAGGACACTGAGTTGTGAGGACAGAGAATCAAAAAGACTTTGCTCTGGAGGAGTATTTGGGGAACGGTAGATGCAACATATGTATTTAAATTTACCAGCAGAAATTAATTTGTATATAGAATAATCAAAATAGGGACAATTGAAACTAGTAACCTCCTCCAGGGCAATTTCAGATTTTGCGAAGCAACATACACCACCTTTAGGTCTGAAATTTTGGAGCAGTTGATAACCTGGAAAATTAAATCTAGATGTGTATGTTACTTGAGTCTGTCAAAAAAAGGAGAGTAGGGGATTCTGCTTGAAGAAATTGGTGTACAGAATTGATGTTAGAGTGAAGTCCCCTTATATTACTAAAGAAATAGCTGTACTGACAAGCAGCTTTGGGACGTTGCAATGCTCTTGACACAGTCGCATGATGACGACCGGGAGGGCCCTGTGTCAATAACCCAACCCTGCCGGGGGTGGATATCCGAGGGACCACCAGGTTTGCTCTTAACAATTGTACTGCCATATTTATAAGGTAAGTGTATGGTGTTACATGTATGATATGTAGTGGGAAGAGTAGTATTTTATGGATAGAGGATAGCGATGTAGGGCAATGTCGTGAAGTTGGATGTGTATGTTATATAAAGAGAGTTTTCCTGATACCCCTGATATGTGAAGCAAAAAGATATGTATCCAGCTACCAAGGCCTGGGAGAGAAAATGGAATTCAGGCTATTCCCTGAGTCTCCCGAAACCTTGGCGGTAGTACTTCCCTGGGCGGGGCTGCCTACCCCTACTACCTATTAAATACTGCAAAGTGGTATGCAAAGTAAGGTGGTAAGAGAAGTTACAGCTTACGGTACTTTAATCAATAAATGTCAGGCACTCCTGCATGAAAGAAAGTGCACTAAAGTCCTTCAACACTAACAAGGAATCTTCTTTAAATGTTAGATGATATAAAGATGCTCGTATCGGAAATGGAACCCAAAAAGGCAGGCAGCGGACCAATGCTCGTGCAGGCTATGCACACAATAAGGCAGGATATATAATGCAGTCGGGGCCAAGAATATCCTAAATGCTACAACAATAATAATCGCCACGACAATGCAGTATTCCTATCAACAAAAAGAGCCTAAGTCGTTTGTGTCTCCATACATCAAACTAGGCTGCGAAATGCTTGTGTAATCATAAATGGGTATGCATAAAAAGAGTACTTGGTTTAATATACTTAATGTCTACTATGATTGATAAAGTCTAGCTAGAGTCAATGATACGAGATACTGGTGCGCATGGCATGCCGCATAGCCTAGTGTATATCTCAAGTCTGTGCGTCAAATATTACGTTATAGGGAAGGGTAGCTCTCTTGAGAAACCTTAATACCGAAGTATTAAGCGTTCTCCTGGCGTACCTCAAAGACAAACAACGAGCTTAGAACAGTGCAGAATGGTATAGGCAAAAAGCCCTCATTCGTACATGCCCTACTCTCAATGGCACACAGACTAGAATTTACTCAATCAACTCCAGTTCTCAGGTATGTCGTGCAGCTTTTTCCTAAAGCCAGCACTCATAGGAAACAATACCTTATACTATCAGACCCCTAGTCTAGCATTATCTAATCCAGCAGAACACTAATACTTATAGGAAGCAGTACTGAACAATATGGATGCTAACCAATTCTTCGTGATCAACTTATCTTAACAACTAAACATACCTAGGTTATATCAGACCTTAATGCACAATACAACTGGCCAGCATGAAGCTGATTTTGCAGATTTAACCAGAGGGTATATAGTCTTAATAAAAGGTGGTGAAAGATATGAAAAAAGAGAGAGGTAGGCAGAGGAAAAGATTCTCAGGTGCAGTGCGGAGGACAGGTAGCAAGGGATAAGATAGATGCGTTCTAGAAACCAGATCTGAGGGAGAGAGTGGCGAGGAACCTGTATATATACCGGGACTAGTTTGCACCGCGCAGAGTACAGCGGTAACAAGTCCTCTAGCCACTAGCAAAGAAGCTAGCAACATGGTAAGGACCTCCCTCAACCAACCCCCACGAGGCAGCCAGCCGTGACGTCATCGAGCGGGACAAAAACACTGCGCGCCCCCCTCTCACTCTGTTCTACTCTCTCGCTCTCTCTCCCAGATCCCATCATTACTAGTTAATGATAAAACATATACTTTACAATTAAATATATAAAGCCTTGACATGGGTGAAAACAAAGAGCCTTTCTGGACTGCCCATGACACGAGCTTTCATATGAAATAAAGCACACCCTAATACATAAACTGTAGCCACATCCACTGCCCTGGCGATCCTAGCGAGTCACTGTAGGACAAGCCATGCGGTTCTAACGGAGTGGTTAACGTCACACTCTCTAACTATATTTCTAACTTCTATATATTCTTCACCTATTATTACACACCCCAATACCCTCCATGTTAACCCTCCAAATAGTCTTCCATTCCAAAGTCCCAAATTCCTCCAACCCATTATCAGTCTGTTTCTATCTTTACTCTAGCCATCAGTCAGTCAGTCAGTCTCAGGGCTTAAGGTGCACACTGCCCTGCTCCTACTCTGAATAATAAGTAGAACAGAAATAATCATGTAACTCACTAGCTACGAGAACTCGAAACCAACACCGGGATTAGCAATGCTGGATTGGATAATCAAAAGTTGAATACATATTGGCTACCAGCAGACATCAACGAAAACAGGAGTGCAGGTGTACTTCGAGCATAACAGGCTATGTGCGCCCTCGACAATACTATACTGTGCGCAAACCAGCCAACGGTAATCCACTCTCAACCCAAGAGAGTTGCACATAATAATATTGCATACATATAATCAACTAACAATACAAGGAAGTGTCCTAATATGGCTACTAACCTCGGGGTGATATTAGTGGAAGCAAGTTGCCCTGACCACCTCTAATATCACACCAATATATCCTGCTTCAACCTGGGCCCCCCAGTGAGTAGCCGCCCGAAACTATGAACTCTTAGAGTCCACCTCCCACACGCACTTAACTATGGGGCGGGGGGGGGGGTCCAGACTGAAGCTAGATTCCTTATTAATATTAAACACTCCGTTGCCTCCGTTCGAAACCCGAGATAGGGAACACACAAGTGCTGGGGCAGAACCGTCAAGGCTGTTACCGGGTCCTAAGCACGAACACTGGGAAAAAGATGTAGGGATTATGGATGTGTGTGTGTGTGGATTGTCTATGGGATTACCAGTGCTTATAAGTAAGGACCCCGGCAAACCTCCCAGCTCCTCCCTATCACGAATTCCGAAGTAGCCACTGAAGGTTCAGAATAGATGATGAAAATGGAAAGATAGTAAAATGCTGATCGGAGGAAAGGACTAATAAAAAAAGGAGAACTAGATGTCTAGGATTCTCTGTTAATTACGTTACGTTACTCTTATGCAAGCAAGGACAAAATAAACAGGGACAGCCTGGTGTACCACTAGAGAGGGCTACCACCACCTATACTGTCTGACCGCCCACGAGAGAGTGGCGATTGGCGAAGCCTGGCCCTGGCATGGCTGGCGGGAGCCAGGCTCAAACTAAAGGGGGTTGCAATATCTCACCACACGATATGATAAGACTTAAGACACTTCACAAGAATAACTTATACTAAAGTATTCCTGTGTTAACAAATTAAATCAAGATAAAATAAAGTTCATCTTGATATTGCAACACAACTAAACTTGCAATGGTCACATAATTAAATGAAACTGATGGTGCAGGCAAGCTGGCCGCCCCCTCCCTCCCTCCCCGAGACGGGAGAAACCTCGCCCCCTTCCTACCTTACCACGCCTAGCATCAAAATTACAGCGTTGCCCTTAAAACATAACTTCATACACGAAACTAGTAACACTCTATTGGCTGATTCTACCCAAATGTTTATTGAGACAAAAATGCTTAGAGGCACGGCAAAACTACTATGGGTTTCAGAGGCCGTGTTACATGGTTTTTCGGGAATAACTTATTAACACAAATTTGGATTAGTATGATATTTTGACACAGCTTTATTCACACCCTGCCCTAATTTTCGCCAATATCGTGCATTACCAAAAGTGTAGAATTAAGGTACTTGTCATGAGGTTAAAGTCGCACCTGGTCACACCTGGATGATGAGGAAACGAACAAGGTTAGTCACCCCCCCCCCCCATCTCTCTTTCTTTCCCTCTCGCTCTCTCTCTCTCTCTCTCTCTCTCACACATGGAAACTACGGCCACTGGCGCATTCATTATACATATAATAGTGAGGCATGCAAAATGTGTTAATTTTAGATTAATATAATTATGATAGTGACATAAACTGACTGCAAGGGCAACAGTAGGGTAGGGTGGTGGGTATAAAACGAGCGTGTGTGATGGAAGAGCAGTGGTTTGGTGGTTTCCAGGTGTTGTGTGGTTTTGTGTTGGCATGATATTGCATCTACTGTAAGGTGTAATATGGTCATCGTATCGTCAGGTTGTGTTGGATGTCAGGAGGGATGGTGCAGTTGACGTTTGGTCATTAAATACGGGTTGGGAAGGCGTGAGGATGGGAAAATGTTGGGGGAGGAAGGGTAGTGTAGGGTAAGTAAGTACAGTCACCTATACAAAATCGTGGACCGTTACGATTTTCGTTATGCAATTACTATCTGGGTTGATTATTGGCTGGGACTTGCTTTACAATCAATGGTATATGTAGGTTCGTAATTGATGTATAGAAAATCATATTCGTAAATCCGTTTGTAGAGATATACTTCCATAATTAGAAAAAAGGTGAGGTCCATGAATTGTTATGAGTGATGGTACGTTGAGGAAGATGCTGCCGCCAATAAAACAAACAATACAAAAAACACGGAGGAGAAGGGTGGGACAATGGGACACTTATACAAAGTTTATAGGAATGTGGAGGGCTGAGTGTGGCCAGGTTTTATTAATAGGTAATTTTATACAACGAAAGGAAAGGAAGCGGAGACATGAAGGGTGGACAAATGATACACACAAAATACACAGCAAACAGTTTATTTTAGTCATCGTCACTATCTAAAAACAAGTCGTCCTCTTCATCACTAGCGAGGTTGATGATGACGGGATCCACACCTTCGTGGATGTTTTCCGTGGACCAGTACTCGTCTTCGAAGGCTCGAGCTCGTCGGACCGCACCCGCCCACACCTCTTCAGTGGCGCAAAGCCTGGCTTCCTCCAGCCTTTCCTGTAGATCCACCCGGGTGAAACGGTGTAGGGAGGAGCGCACGTGCCGTTTCATGTACCCCCATACCTGCTCGATGGCACTGAGCTCTGGATGAGCGGGTGCCAGACGGACGACCTCGTGGCCCCACGCGCGGATGGTGTCATCAACCGTGTATTGTGGCTGTGGCCGGTTTTGCTTGCAGATGAGCAGCAGTTCAGGACGTGTGGCATGTGGTGGGAAGGGTAGCCTGCGGTGGTCCAGCCATTTTATAAGATCCGCTTTCTTGGTGGCGGTGGTGGGGCAGCGACTCTCCTCCGTCAGCTGGCTGTGATATGGCGCATTATCCATCACCAGTACCGATGGCTGAGCCAGCGACGCCAGAAGTTGTGACGTCAGCCAGCGGAGGAAGAGCTTGCTGTTCATCTCGCCGTGATAGTCGCCGCTGGTGTTCTTGGCCGGGAAGCACAGGAATGTGTTTTCGACGAAACCGTCGGCTGTGCCAGCTGCTACCACCACGAAACGCTCCCCTTCTCCGGGCGGCACTTGACGACTGAACACGGTGCTGGTGGCAGGCTGAGTGCTGTCGACCCACTCCATGCTGTGGTTCATCCTGGTGGTAAACCAGGTCTCGTCCAGGTAAACCACCTGCCTCCCCTCCTCCCGGAATTGTTTGAGTGCCCGGAGAGCGTTCATCCGGCGGCACACAATGTCCAGCGACTCCTTCCTCACATACATCTTCCGCTGTGAGGTTTTGTAGCGGAATCCCATGTTGTGGATGAGTCGCCAAACCGACGTCTCCGAGGCTGCCTCCGGGATGATGCTCGCCATCTTTAGGTCTTCCGTCACGGAGCCAATCGTGAAGGTTTGCTTGGCAGCAAACTTTGTGTGGATATTGCGGCAAATGGCACCGATGGCGAAACTGTCAAAGGCGCCCGGTGTTGGGGGTGCTGTTGGTGTTGGCGGTGCTGTCGCTGTCCCAGGCCGTGACTGGGTGCTGCGGTGCACCATCATCTGCACTGCTCTCATCGTCATTCCCACGGCTTCCGCTACGCGGTCATAATGCCTGTGTGGTGAAAGTCCAATTAATTTCATTCGGAGGTGTTTGGTGTTGGGAGTGATATTAATTAATTAGATTTATTTATGTCTAATGTGGCGCATGAAAAACTTAATAAATACTGTGTCTGTTATTGTAAGCATGGGATCATGCTATAAATACTTTGCTCTTTGTATGGATACTTATAAATATTATATTTGTAGCTATCGGGCTCACCATTTCAGTGCTGCCAATGAATTTGTTGCAGTAAAACGCCCTTTAAAGATCTAAAGATTAAAACAAAAACAGTTAATAACAGTTTATTGCCATAGATATAGGTATACATGTTTACAAAAATGTGCCATTATACAAAGATAAGATATATCCATGATAAAGATGATTTGATGCCATCAGGCATATAATTATGTCCTCTTATAATCATATGCATATCAGGTGAAATAAGACAACAGAGGAAAGAAATTTACACAAGTGCAATACAAAACAAAGATATAATATATACACAAAATAAAGAACATTATATACACATACTCATTTACATTCAAATACACATTGCCTCTTCACATAGACGACAAATAAATTAACAAGTTTAAAATTCCTAGAATTCAGAGCACAATTTATCTATCCATTAAATATAATTTTAATCGTTTCTTATATAATGACAAAATAAAATTATCATAAACATTTATAATGAGGTTATTCCATATCTTAACTCCCTTATGTTGAAATGTTTTTGTTACCAATGATGTTCTGCAAACTGGTACACGTATCCTGTGTCTCTGTCTGGTTAAGTATTACTACGTATAATAGCCATAATTAACCACTTACCTATTCAAACTGATTTTTAGCCGATTGGCGGCTTTCTCCCTGCTGTATAATTTATGTAGTAAAGACGCATGCCAAATGCGTTTTTACACCCACGCGGACAATGACGCAACATGGTTGCCATAATTTTCCTTGCTGGAGCCAATGTCACGTATGGGTGACTGTATACGACTGCTGCCGTAAGCCCGTGGCACCCGACGAAAACACACAACACCCGGAAACAACCGAACCATTGCTCATAGATGAAACACGGTCGTTATATACCACGCACCCTACCATACTCTTGTCCTTACCTTACATTCACGTTATGTCACTATATAATATAAATATAAAATTAACACATTTTGCATGCCTCATTTTTATATGTATAATGCATGCGCCAGTGGCCGTAGTTTCCATGTGTGAGAGAGAGAGAGAGAGAGAGAGGGAAAGAAAGAGAGATGGGGGGGGGGGTGACTAACCTTGTTCGTTTCCTCATCATCCAGGTGTGACCAGGTGCGACTTTAACCTCATGACACAGGGACAAGTACCTTAATTCCAAACTTTGGTAATGCACGATATTGGCGAAAATTAGGGCAGAGTGTGAATAAAGCTGTGTCAAAATATCATACTAATCCAAATTTGTGTTAATAAGTTATTCCCGAAAAACCATGTAACACGGCCTCTGAAACCCATAGTAGGCATGAGTAATTGGAAGGGTACCAGAGTGAAACTCACAATACCAGGTCATTCTAATACTAGACTGGGCACAGCTGCTTTAATAAGTCAGACGCCACTAACGTAACCGTCTAGTTACTCCTAAAAGACCCTGGTCATTGTGAAACCCTCACACGGGGGGGAGGGGGGGAGTTTGAAGCTTTGAAACAAAACTTTCATCATTAGTTTACAACTGCAAAATATGTACATTGAGTCTTTTGTACTTTTTTTCAATTTATAGATTTTTGTAACATGGAGTAGATATGACTTACTAACTAAATAGCCTCGTGCTCTCCTATCATACCTCAGAGGATTCACGGGACAAACAGTCTGCCAGGACATTATCAACACCACGGATGTGCGTAACATAGAGATGATATTCTTGCAACATCAAACTCCAGCGAGTAAGTCTCTGGTTCTTGTCCCTGAGCCTATTAAGAAACTGCAGAGGATGATGGTCAGAGTAGCTTCTGAGCACGGGCCCATATGGTGGCAAATAAACAGCGAAATGAAACAGGAGAGTGCAGAGGGGGGTTGAGAGGCACTGCAGGAGCCTTGCCTGGCGTTCCCACAGTGCATGAACCGCTAGCCCCGGGACCCGGGTTATCCAACCACCATCCACCAGGCCCGGGCTCACCCTGCACCTCCGACTCCAACTCTCCAGTCAATAACCTAGGCAAGAAATTGACCGGATCTGACTCAACTTTCTCTACTGACCCGTTCTGAGCGGATACAGTAGCACAAACTGCCTCAGACAACTCCCCGATAACACCAGCAGGTGACTGATCGGCGCCCAGGCAACTCTCTCGGCTAGCCCCTTTAGGTGACGTCGCCTGTGTGCCCGCCGCACTACAGTACCTCTGCAACATGTTAATATGGCAGAGCTGATGGGTCTTATGTCTGTCTGGATTACTCTCCCCGACCTTAGAAAACAAGTGTGTTAATAAAGCATCACTCTGCGGCGCCTCACCAATCTCCCCCGATGCCACGGTGGTAAAATTAGGTATAGCCTCCAAGTCGGTCTGATTCGATGATACAGGATCAACCGGTCCTCCCGTAGGGACCCGATCACTCCCTTCAGTATCACCTCTGGCACCGGGTGAAACGAGTGAGGAGCTTTCCGCCGAGCTTTCCTCCTCGTCCTGCACACCCTCGGCACCTTGCAGATCAGTCGAATCTATGGGTGATGCAGATTCAGTACTGTACATCCCCTCGATTAGATCTACCTCCTCCCCTAACAATTCCTCCGGCTGTGCAACCTGGGCCATAGATCTCTTGACCTCACACACCATAAACAAATCGGGAGGCAGCTTCTTAGCCTCCTTGTTCCTCTCCTCCAGCTGTACCTGCTCCGACACCACTACCGGAGGTGGAAAGAATCTACTCCCTGCCATATCTGCTCCAAGCAGAAAATCAATCCCCTCCACAGGTAATGTGTCCACGCCCGCTACTTTCGCCGTCGCCGTGACTACAGGACACCTAAGATGAACAGGAATGAGGCTATAATGGGCCTCGGTATTTACACCTCGACATAACACAAACTCGTCAGATTTTATAGGCTTCCCAGTCAAGTTCTAACACATGGACTGCTTAGCTCCTGAATCTCTAAGAACCTTGACTGGATACACCTTCCCACACAGCTCTACTTCACCCTCATGAACGAAAGCCTGGCACCAAGCGAGCGAGGCTTCTGAACCTGCATTGCTACCTAGTTGAGATACTTTGTCGGGGGCAGGCTGTGCCACGGCCATTGGCACCCCATGCTTCCCCCTTTGGTCTGCCTCCAACCTCGGTAACAAAGATTCCTCCCCTCCTCCCTGGATACCAACTACTAACGACACAGGCTTAGCAAGCACTGCAGAAGACTGCCTGGGGACAGTTTGGTTTAATATGTCCGGTTTGTTTACACCCATAACACCTAACAACACTGGAATCAGGTCCACCGTTATTATTATGTGTGGGACCAGGGCCACTGTTACTGTACCCTCCACTTCCACCTGCTCGGAACTTTTCGTCACGTGCAGTCGTGTGTGTGGGGGGGGGGGGGGGGTGCATATCTGGCACGATCAGTAAAACCCTTGGTTGCCAATACTCGATCGTCAGCCCACACGGCAGCATCAGACAGCTTGCCGGGGCACTTCTCACGGATCTTTTGGCAAATCTCTCTGTCAACATTGTCGGCAAAGTGTTCTAGCAGGAAAAGCTCGATTGCCTCATTTAAATTAGTAACATTTTCACTTAAAAGCCAACGAGACAAACAATCACGCAGGTACTTAGCAAACTCAACATGGGTTTGACTAGGCTTCTTCCTTGCATTACGAAATTTAAGGCGATAGGCTTCTGGCCTGAGTTCATAAGCCTTAAGGATAGCCTGCTTCAAATTACCATACTCAGCTAAGTCCTCCCCTGACATCCTATCATATGCCTCGAGCGCTTTTCCCTTGAGAACATTTGCCACCAATGCCGCCCAGCGTTCCCGTGGCCACTCGAACTCCCTTGCTTTCTTTTCAAATCGCTGGAACCATTCAGTGACTTTGTCCTCGTCGAAAGCAGGAACGAGCTTCAGGCTACGAGACAACTTTTACTCGCTAGATTCCTCCCTGTGTACCGTGCCCACTTGTCCCCTTGTGTACCTACCCCCGACTACCTCAACTTTGGTTCTTTGTAACTCTATTGTCATTCTCTGAGTTTCTAACCTCTCCTACATCTCTCTCTCTTCCCTTTTCTCCTGCCTCTCTCTCTCTCTCTCGTCTCTTTTCTCCTGCATTTCTCTCTCTCTCTCTTGCATTTCCAACTTCTTCAACTCTAGTTGTACTAGAGCATCACCCGATAGCCCTACCGGGGCAAAAGTAGGGGGTGGTGTAGGAACATAAGCGGGACGGTAACGTGGCTGAATCGTAGAAAGTCCGACTGGGATAAATGGGGGAGAAGGTGTAACCTGGTTCTGTGCCGCCCAGCCAGCGGCAGGAGTAGAGTGTAAAGGATAAAAATGGGGTTGAGTAAGTTGGGGCACACCAGAGGGCACTTCAGGCAACAACGGGCGAACAACCGTAGGACATGTATACTGGGAAGACGTTATGCTCCCATTAAAAGGACTGGGTGTGCGGGGCGGAGAGCGCGCAGGTGTGATATAGCCTCCTGCCGGCACAGTTGCTTGCTCAGCCCCCTCTGAATCATAATAATACTGCCATATATACTGCTGACATGCTTCCCTTGTGGTAAGAAGAGACCCCTCTACTCCCAACACTGATGCAATCAACCTCAATTCCTCCACACTTCTCAACTGCATCTGTGCCCATTCTGGAGAACTCCGAAGGAACATTCTCGCATCCTCCTCACTGGTAATATGCAACGGCACGACACTCTCCCCCTCCTTTCTTGCTTGTTGTTCAGACATAATAAAATATAAATGCTAGACACCTATTCAAATAAAAAATCCTCTGATCAAAATAAATCTTATTAATACTGCTGGTACTATTCTGATTATCCTAGGCAAAGTTGCCACTGTTACGAATCTGGACCTCAGTTGTTTAGAGACGGTATACGAAAATAATGCCGAATGCCAATGCACCTTGTCTCTCTGCCAAACAACACCACGACGCAACAGGTAAGAGCTTTATGAACGCTTCCAGGCTCTTCTCAGGGCTTAAGGTGCACATTGCCCTGCTC
The DNA here is from genome assembly GCA_032716605.1 of Paralithodes platypus. NCBI lineage: Eukaryota > Metazoa > Arthropoda > Malacostraca > Decapoda > Lithodidae > Paralithodes > Paralithodes platypus. The sequence continues at coordinate 27,607,220 of CM064540.1, forward strand.
CTACTCTGAATAATAAGTAGAACAGAAATAATCATGTAACTCACTAGCTACGAGAACTCTAAACCAACACCGGGATTAGCAATGCTGTGTTGGATAATCAAAACAGTTGAATACATATAGGCTACCAGCAGACATCAACGAAAAAAGGAGTGCAGGTGTAATTCGAGCATAACAGGCTATGTGCGCCCTCGACAATACTATACTGTGCACAAACCAGCCAACGGTAATCCACTCTCATCCCAAGAGAGTTGCACATAATAATATTGCATACATATAATGAACTAACAATACAAGGCAGTGTCCTAATATGACTACTAACCTCGGGGTGATATTAGTGGAAGCAAGTTGCCCTGACCACCTCTAATATCACACCAATATATCCTGCTTCAACCTGGGCCCCCCAGTGAGTAGCCACCCGAAACTATGAACTCTTAGAGTCCACCTCCCACACTCACTTAACTATGCGGGGGGGGGGGGGGGGGGAATCCAGACTGAAGCTGGATTCCTTATTAATATTAAACACTCCGTTGCCTCAGTTCGAAACCCGAGATAGGGAACACACAAGTGCTGGGGCAGAACCGTCAAGGCTGTTACCGGGTCCTAAGCACGAACACTGGGAAAAAGATGTTGGGATTATGGATGTGTGTGTGTGTGGATTGTCTATGGGATTACTAGTGCTTATTAGTAAGGACCCCGGCAAACCTCCCAGCTCCTCCCTATCACAAATTCCGAAGTAGCCACCGAAGGTTCAGAATAGATGATGAAAATGGAAAGATAGTAAAATGCTGATCAGAGGAAAGGAATAATAAAAAAGGGAGAACTAGATGTCTGGGATTCTCTGTTAATTACGTTACGTTACTCTTATGCAAGCAAGGAAAAAATAAACAGGGACAGCTTGGTGTACCACTAGAGAGGGCTACCACCACCTATACTGTCTGACCGCCCACGAGAGAATGGCGAAGCCTGGCCCTGGCATGGCTGGCGGGAGCCAGGCTCAAACTAAAGGGGGTTGCAATATCTCACCACACGATATGATAAGACTTAAGACACTTCACAAGAATAACTTATACTAAAGTATTCCTGTGTTAACAAATTAAATAAAGATAAAATAAAGTACATCTTGATATTGCAACACAACTAAACTTGCAATGGTCACATAATTAAATGAAACTGATGGGGCAGGCAAGCTGGCCGCCCCCTTCCTCCCTCCCCGAGACGGGAGCAACCTCGCCCCCCTCCACTTCCTACCTTACCACGCCTAGCATTAAAATTACAGCGTTGCCCTTAACCTCTCGGCTGCGCATGGGGGGTATGAGACACCACACTCCTGTGCTGACGTATTTGAGCTGTTAATCACTAACATCGTTATTTTACCATAAATAGCATTAATACTTATCCATATGCGCCAATTATAGGTTGATTATAAAGGTAGTAACCTGTTACAACAATAAAACAAGTGGAAACAGTGTTTGGATGGTCAAAATCGGCGATACAGGCCGGGAGTTACATAATGTATGGCTGAGGCAACCTCCCTGCCCTCCACCCCTCCCCTTGTCTGGAGAGACACTGTTCCCCAATAGTCTCTCTCTCGCTCTTTCCCACGCTTGGTAACAGTGATGACAACGCCCTGCTACCAACTCGCTAATGTTAGCACGAAAATAAACCACAGAATAAGGGAATAACAGGGAAAATAGGTGATAACTGAAGGAGGGGAGGTGGAGGAGTGATATTTGGCATGGCCCAGGGGCAAAACAAAATTTTTTTTTTTTTTTGGGGGGGTGTTTTAAATGGATTTTTTTTTCCCCTTACTCTTAAGAATCTTCCCGCAGTCCGCCGGGGGAACTCTTAAGAGTCTCCCGGCAGTCCCGGGTTAAAACATAACTTCATACACGAAACTAGTAACACTCTATTGGCTGATTCTACCCAAATGTTTATTGAGACAAAAATGCTTAGAGGCACGGCAAAACTAGGCATGAGTAATTGGAAGGGTACCGGAGTGAAACTCACAATACCAGGTCATTCTAATACTAGACTTGGCAGACGCCACTAACGTACCCGTCTAGTTACTCCTAAAAGACCCTGGTCATTGTGACACTATACTCGGTCACCCACCCAACTACTGTCCATACCCTCTGCTCCTTAACTGTATAACTATACTCGGTCACCCACCCAACTACTGTCCAAACCCTCTGCTCCTTAACTGTATAACTATACTCGGTCACCCATCCAACTACTGTCCATACCCTCTGCTCCTTAACTGTATAACTATACTCGGTCACCCACCCAACTACTGTCCATACCCTCTGCTCCTTAACTGTATAACTATACTCGGTCACCTATCCAACTACTGTCCATACCCTCTCCTTAACTGTATAACTATACTCGGTCACCCACCCAACTACTGTCCATACCCTCTGCTCCTTAACTGTATAACTATACTCGGTCACCTATCCAACTACTGTCCATACCCTCTGCTCCTTAACTGTATAACTATACTCGGTCACCTATCCAACTACTGTCCATACCCTCTGCTCCTTAACTGTATAACTATACTCGGTCACCCATCCAACTACTGTCCATACCCTCTGCTCCTTAACTGTATAACTATACTTGGTCACCTATCCAACTATTGTCCAAACCCTATGCTCCTTAATTGTTTTACAATACTCGGTCACCCAACCAAGTACTGTCCAGACTCTCTGCTGCTTAACCTTCCTACACTCCCACTCTACCACTCATATTTTTTTTTTTGCACTAAGTTTCCATAGCGGTCACCCAACCAATTGGTATCCAGACCCACTGTACTTAACCTCTTTTAAGAGGCTGAACCTTACACCCCCAATTCAGCCAAATTTCAAAAAAACAAATCTTTTTCTAAAATGCTTCTTTCAACATAGGAGAATAGCATAGGAGGGCAAAAAAACAAAACATATCGCATTCATAATCCCCCCGAACGGGGGTTCACCCACACCCCCCAATCAACAAAAATGTTTCCCCTCAGCCCAATTTTTGTTTTGTTTTGTGTTGTTTGTCTAAAAGGCTTCTGTAAACAATAGAAACTATCATATGAGGGCATAAACACCCATATGACATCCCTACACCCCCCCCCCACCCTTTGGCCCCCAATATCATGGATTTATATAAAAAACTTTGGTAAGTCCAATACATTCCTACGCAGATGACTCAACACTCCACAGTTCCTTCACATTTACCAATTCTTTCACCCAACCCGATCTTATAAATTCAAAAATAAACACTGCAATTTCTCTGAACCAGGACCTTTCTAGAATTAATGAATGGGGACAAGAGAATCTAGTTTCCTTTAATGCACAGAAAACCAAGTACATTCAATTTTCTAACCGACAGAATCTCACTGACTCCCATATATTTTTTAATGATGTAAATATTCCCACTTCCCCTAGTATTGACATTCTCGGTGTAACATTAACTACTAACTTGAGCTGGACACATTATGTTAGAAGCATTGCTAAGAATGCCTCTAAAAAACTGGGACTCCTGTACAGAGTTCGAGAATTCTTCACTGACGAGCAGTTGGCCGTAATATATAAAAGTCATGTGCGCTCTCAGATGGATTACTGTTCACCTCTGTGGGGTGGAAGTGGAGTGGTTGCATTGAGGCAGTTGGACAAAATTCAAAATAAAGCTATTAGATTAATCAATAACCCTGCAATCACACAGGACCTTCCTACATTAGCCATACGAAGAAACGTTGCATCCCTTGCATTATTCTACAGATATTTTCACAGCAATTGTTCCGAGGAACTTGCTTCAATTGTGCCGCCTCTCCACATCTTTCCCCGTAGAACTAGGGCAGCTGAAAGCGCCCATGAATTTACACTTTCTCCTCCACAATGCAGAACTTCTGCTTATCAGAATTCATTTATCCCCAGAGCTACTACTCTTTGGAATTCACTTCCCTCGAATTGCTTTCCACAAACTTACAATCAACAAATGTTTAAATCCAGTTGTTACAAACATTTTATGAATGGAGGATGCCTTTAGGCACATGGACCTTTTTGTTTTATCTGTGTTTTTCCTTCCTCCGTTCATTGTCTCTTAAAAAAAAAAAAAAAAAAAAAAAAAAGGTCTCCTGTCGAGCCTATGTTCCAAGATTTTTTACATTAATATCCCATATAACTTAGTTTTCTCTAACAGCTTAGTAATAGAAAACGTCTCTGGAAGGAGAAGCTTAGTTATTTTCCCCAAAATTATGTCACTCAAGGTATGATTTTAAACATTTTGCGATTTTCAGATATATTGGCAACTCCCAAGTGTAACTACACTTTTTTATATTGCTCTGTTTCGTTCCCCTTCTACACACTATATATAGGACTATATAGCAACGTTCTAGCATGCTCACAATGGCCGCCCCTCCGATATTTTCCAAGATTCGACCTTTTTCATGTCGAAATTTGCGCTACCCAAAAAAAATATATATATATATTTTTCAGCACCTTTTATTATTCAAAATGGAAAAGCGAACACGCTACGTTGTAGGGGATGCTTGTAGAATGCGTCATACAAAAATTGCTGGAAATTTGAGCAATTTTCAATGTCTAGAATGATTTTTCATATAGTGCGATGAAATTCGCGTGCGCGCGCGTGCACACGCACATAGAGAGCTGATTTTTTTTCAGCGAGTCTTAGTATTTCCATTGGTATTAAGATGGTATAATGCCAGAAACAAAATATCTTATACAGGGTGAATTGGGGCTGTAAGGTTCAGCCTCCCCTTTTAACTATCTCATTCCGCCACTCAAACCCCTAAGTCGTTTATCTTTGGATGTTTTCATAGGGTCACCCATCCAATTGGTGTCCAGACCCTCTATATTCAACCTCTCTCACTCATATCCCCCTTTACTTTCATATCCTCTCTTTACTGTATTAAGTTTCCACCGCTGTTAATAGATTAACCATCATTGAGACATGAAATATTGAACTTCTATCATAAATAATGTCTTCCAAAGTCTGACTGAAAATAATAGATAGAGAGAAAGACACTTCTGTACAACGAATATCTCAGCTTGCCTACCAAAATTTCCATATAGCATTTGCAAGATTTTTCCCAACTTATGATGGGTACATGGCAATATGCAGAAGCGAAGAAGAGGCAGATAAATTGCTGCAACAAGAAGCCATTGATATGTACAGGCAAAATGGCACAGAGATTGTGATTCCTCCAGAAGTAAGGGCCAGACGGAAAGTGTTTATTAAACAAATAGATAATCACATCGGCAGTCATAGCAAAGAAGAGCTGAAACAAGAAATAGAAGAAAAACACGAATGGCTAAAATTAGACGAAGTAATAAAGATCTGTGACTTTACACATCTGCTGAAAATCCGACTGAAAGAAACTGCCATGGCTGATAATGTACTAGAAAGGCATTTTAGCCTTCAACATGAGCATCACACCTAATCAATGCCAACGAGAGACCTTTGCAAACCTTCTGACCTGATTTAGATGTTTAGCAGTGGAAGACCACCAAATTAGAGACTGCACAGAACATGACATGCTCAGAATGTGGACAACACGGTCATAAATGGGATAATTGCAATAACCAAAATATAGCATGTATAAATTGCATAAAACAAGATAGGCCTAAAATTGATCACAGAGCTCTTGCAATGAGTTGTCCAATAAGAAAATAAATTATGAAACTGAAGATGGAAGAGAAGACCCAAAACAAACTGATCAAAGAAAATCAAACTTTTGCAAGTATTGTGAATGCAGCCATAAAAGAAGTGACCCCACATCACGAACCAAAGACAACTATTAACCTCAGCCAGATCAAACATACGAACCTCCTAATATGCATACTGCATGCACGTGTCATGAATATTAGTAACATCGGATGCTACAAAACAGAATTAAACAAGATGCTCAAAGAGAATGGAATAGAAGAGATGTGGTTCCCCGAAAACCCAGACTCAAGTAAGGTACTACAAGCCTCATATACAACATATACAACTACAGAAACCAGAATGGACGAAGTATCAGAAAACATCGTCAATATATAAGAAAGTACACCACAAATCATAGCACAACCCCCAACACTTGAACGAGCCACAGGTACACAATCAACTGAAACAGACCGGCAAGTACAATCCAAAGCCCACAACACCGAAAGAACTACAGCTGCTAAACCTATAAGAGATTTGCAGAGAAATGATACAACAAACAGAAGACATTCTATAGGAAAAGAAACAGGAACCATCAGTAAAGAAACCAGTCAACAATCCAGATCAACAGACCGAACATGGGATGCAGATACACAAGACCTTACCTTTTACATAGGTCAAAACTTTAACCGACGATCTCAAACAACCCACAAGGAAATCATAACAGGCATTATCCAGGGAAATATCAAATGGGTATATACAAATAAAGCCTATGACGAAAAACTTGTGCAGATGCTGTTAAACGCTGACCAAATAAAATACAAACAAACAGCATTCAAGAAGCTAGATGAGTCTACCTTCAGGAAGAAAAGAAATGGCCTAGAAACAAGAACCAATCCAGATCACCAGTCAAAGCGAATAAGTAAAATATGAACATCACATTCAAAATAATGCAACACAATGTAAGACACAGGCAAACACACAAAGTACAACTATTAAATACATATGCAGAGATTGACCCAGACATCATTTTGCTAAATAGCCATAGTCAGGTTGATAATGACAAAAATAAAATATTTAGGCCTAACTATGTAATTTACCAATCAAATAAAAATAATGAAATGCATGACGGCACAGCAAATGCTGTGAAAAAAACATATAAAGCACAAACTCATAGACAACTTTCAAAGTGACTGCTTAGCCATCACAGTATCAACAACAACTGGAGACATACTTATTGCAACTCTCTATCTTCCACCTAGAAGACCTTACTTACCTTACCCTGACCTCATTAACCTTATGAATTTCACCCAACCAACATATATAATAGGAGATTTTAATGCAAGACATACCATATTCGGCAATAATGATATAAATAACGTAGGTAGAGGAATTAACACATTAATCAACACTGGTAGATTAAGATTTATTGGCCCAAATGTGTATACTTTTCTTGGTCACAGAACTACAAGCAATCCAGATATAATACTTACCAATAATAAAACATATCATAATTACCATATCCAACAAGGTCCAATCACCATTAGTGATCATGTACCTATCATATTTACATTATCAACTAGCCCAATTCAAATACCTGTACAAGAAAGATTTGCCATGAGTAAAGCCAGATGGGATGAGTATAAAGGAGACTTAAATAACTATGAAATTCCTAACCTAGAAAACAAACCAATAGACAGTATAGAGGAAGAAATAAATAAAGTAACAAATGCAATACAAATGGCTGCTGAAAATAATATTCCTAAGACAACATACACAACTTTACCACATAATAAAATATCAGACAGAATAAGAATGCTACAAACATTTTTCGTTAATCTTAAGTTATATGAATTGTTTGGAGCGGACAAAGCAGTAATGGATAACATAAAAAAAATACAAGCAGAACTAAAACAAGAATGTATTGTTTCAGCTAAGAAATAAATGGGACAGGGTTATTTACAATATAAATGAAGAAAGAGATCCTAAGGTCTTTTGGAGAAATATAACAACAATAATTGGTACCAGAGAAGACACAGTATACAAAATTAAAGATCACAACGGAGTAGAATTGGAGAGTGATAAAGATATAGAAGCGGCATTTAGAAGAGAGTGGGCTAATACATTTAAAATTAGTGATGAAGAAAATCAAGAATTTGACAGACTGCATGAAAACACTATAAATAGATGGATGATCAATAATGCGAACAGGATGGAACCATTTGCCCGTGTAGATCTTGGCAGAATTTGAGATCTTAGACTTATAAAATAATGAGGTTGACTTTTTTCACACACTAAGATCATTCAAGAAAAAATCGCCAGGAACATCAGGAATAACAAGACATGATTTTGAATGCACAAAAAATATAATATCATCTATTATGCACATTTTCAACGCTATACTCTCGGTAGGTTATTTCCCAAGAGCCTTTAAAACTGCTAAACTGATATTCATACGCAAAGCAAACAAAAATACAACACTAATATGCAACTATAGACCCATATCACTGTTGGAATTCTTAGGCAAGGTGCTAGAAAAAATAATACACAACAGAATTATTCCGCAATTAGAGAACACACTGAACCCAAGACAACATGGTTTTCGAAAGTATAGAGGTCAACAGCCATTGCAATTATTACAGAAATTATAGCAAAATCAATATCTCAAGGAAACCAAGTAATAATGGTACTCCGTGATGTGTCAAAGGCCTTTGATAAAGTGTGGCACATGGGATTGCAATATAAATTACTCAACCTTGGCTTACATACAAACATTGAAAGGCTTCTATGTTCATACCCTACAAGACAGATATGCCCAAATACAAATAGGAAAGGTCTTAGGTCTCAAATTCATACTACACAGTGGAGTTCCCCAGGGAGGGTGCCTATCCGCTCTCTTATATGTAATATACACCTCTGATATGCCACAACCAACGCCAAACAGTGAGCATGTAATCTTATCTACGCTGATGACATTACTCAAATAACCTCAGTTCCAAGTAAATCTACTAACATGGCAGTCAGAAGCGTAAAGAGAGCAATTGAATCAATTAACACCGAGACAATGTGGAAGATAAAAACTAATTTACAAAAATTCAAAGTTATTCCACTAACTAAGAAAACCTATCCACCTCTAGAAATAAACAATACTAATATTAACTACTCAAACGAAGGTACAGTTCTGGGGTTAAAAATTACAAACAGTGGTTATCAATCCTTCATAAGTGAAAAAGCCAGAAGATGTCAAAAAGTCCTTAATGATATATCAATATTTAAAGACATCAATATAGACCAAAGAAAAATTATACATGGCACTTATAAGATCTATCCTAACATACCCGGCCTCACCATTAAATATAATTAGACCAAACCTAATGAACAAGCTACAAGTTTGTCAAAACAAATGCTTAAAATGTATTCACAACATACACTACCCAGAACTAATCAGAAGTAAAGAGCTGCACAACCGTTCAAATATGCAACCTATACATTTAATATTACATGAACAAGCAAAAGTAACTTGGGACAAAGTAAGTTCACTCGATATAGACACACAAGTTAAGCATTTATTCCCCGACATTGAAGTGATCCGACATCAACCTTACATTTTCAAGAGCAGCTATGATGCAGCACAACTCGACAATCCTCTTCCCATATAATATACCTTTAACTAAGTATTCAAACCAAAAATTAACCAATTATAATCAAAGGTGACACAATATACCTCAATGGATTGTATAATAATGTATATAAACTATGTAAATATAGATAATGTGTAACTATATTTACACAATAATTTCTATGTACCAAGTAATCTAAGTTAGCAGAATCTGTGATCACTTTCCGCTGCTGTGTTCTCGTGATTTGTCCGGTGGGGTAATACAATATCCCGCCGAGCAGAAGCGGGGGAGTGCTTGGGAGGACGCTTGAAAAGAAAAGAAAAACACACAAACAAAATAACAGAAACAGAAACACAGACTCTCTGAACAGCATTTTTGGGAGGCTTGTCGGGCAAGAATTGGTGGGATACTGCATCTAGCCTGTTTTTGCCGGACACACTTCTTCGGGTGTGTCCAGCAGGACGTGGGAAAAAAATAAATAAATAAATAAATAAATAATTAAATATAAATGATGAATACATTAATAATAAAGAGCAAATTTCATTGGTTTTATTATTGCAATGAGAGTAATAAATAAAATCAGGAAATGGAGCTGAGCAATTCTGAAACAGCCAACTGCTACGTATTCATGAATTACAGGAGCAAGGACACAATATTACAATGTATAAACAGGCATACAATGACATTCCACCGACTACAATGAAACTACTATTAATATATCAGATATGTATAGTAATCAAATAATGGAGCATTCTGGTTGAGCCCGTAACCTATTTTACTCTTCAACTTTATTTCTAACTTCTCTCTTTATCTTGTTCTTATACCAATCCCACAAACCCTCCAATCACCCCCAAAATATCTTCAACTCCCGTGCTCCCCAACTCCTCCCAAAAATATTTGTAATAGTTGCTTATATCTTTACTCCAGCCATCGGTCGGTCGGACAGGACTCACTCAGCCGTGGGCACCTGCCTGGATCACGCTGGCGAGCTCTTAGCAAACACACCCCCTTCGCTCACATTGGCACCCATGGAGAGTTAAATAAACCTGTTCCTGTCCTCCAGCAACCGAGTGCTACTGAACACTAGTAAGCCAAGCGATTCAAGATGGTCAAGAATGATTGTGGTGGTATATGGTACTGAGAAGATGGAGATGGTGTATTGGCCCGCTTTGAAGTGGTAAAACAAAAACAAGAGAGCTTCCGGAATATTTGTAAAGGACCCTTAAGGGCCCGAACAGACTTACCAAAAAGGTAAATGCTAGACTGAGCCAGTGTGTTCCAACCATACAATCTACTGCATGTGTTCTTATAGAACAGCAACAGAGAAACAGATAGACAAAAGTTGAAATAAAGAGATGATGTGTTGAGAGATAAAGCTGATATTATTAGTAACGGCACTCCGGCAGTCAGCTAGACATAGTACAGGATTTTAGAGGATATTAAGTAAAGATACGTTAAATATTAAGTGGGAGTTCTTCAGGATAAAGCTATAAGGGGAAATAATTGATAAAGCCCATGTAATTGAGATAACTGGGTTTACCTGAGCAATTTTCCATGGTTTAGAATTTGCAAAATAGGTTAGCCCTAGCTGAAGAAATAGTTAGAGAAGGGCTTCAACCCAGACCCATGAAATACTCTTTTTGTTATAAGGAAACAACATATATTAATTAGATATTCACCTCGTCGGCAGCATGCTTTCGATTGCGCGTAAATATCTAGCCAACAAGTTTTAAGGATGTTATTGATTAAATAAAAGTTTGTAACATTGTTAAAGTGACCAGGACATAGCGGTCTGATATTGTAAAGGTGACATAAATACCCGTTGATTTAGTAATTGTGTTCAATATTGTAAAGGGGATTTAAGAAAGCGGATCGAATAATTGTTTATTAGTATGGTCATGGTGATGAAAATACCTATGGGTTTATTATTCGTGTCTAATATGATTAAGGTTATTCAATCCCATGTAAAGGAATAAGTGTTTCTGATATTGTCATGGTGATGTGAGAACATATGGGTAAAATCCTCGGATCTAATATTGTTAAAGTGATCAAAGGACGTATTGAGGGATAGTTATAGTATAGTTTTGTCAACCATTGTGAATATTGTGATGTGCCTTTGGCTCGAAGTCGAAGTGTGTTAAGACTGAATAGCGATTGTCCAGATAGGTTGTAATGGGAATGTAAAGATTCCAAAGTGCAATCTATACTGGGCCGTCGTAGGTATCCAAATAATAGTTTGAATCATCTTGACTCGAATAGAGAATCAATTGCTATGTGGATTACGGTTACCATGGGATTTTGTTAAATAAAGACGCGAACTTCCAAACAACTGTCGAATTATTCCTATCCTATTAGAGCAGTGAATTTAAGTTTAAGTACAACAATAATAATAACATCATAGTAATAATAATAATGATAATTAAAATAATAATAGTAGGTCTGTAACAGTCGGTTGTTTGGGTAACTGTACATATTTTCTGTGTTGTGAAATGTTCACAATGGCTGCCGACAAGACCCCTCACTATTTATATTCTATTTGTATTTTCTATACAGTATAATGTCCACCTACCAAAGAAAATAGAAGCTAGGATAGCCGCCGTACGGCATCTAAAACGTGTAAAATATCGTAACCTTTTCCAATTGATTTCTATGCTAATGTTTAATTAGCCTATTATCCAAGGATAGGGATACGTAAGTATCAAAGAACAAAAATAACCATATAAGAAAATATTGTTGGAAATGGTGCTTAAAACTGCAAAATGCGATGTCAGAAAAACCCTCCAACCCAGATTCTCCGACAAGCACAATTGTTGTTTGTTCCCGGTACTTGACTCCTTGATGAAGCCATTATCCCCGACCAACTGCACCATTCTCCTTGGTAACGGCTTGATAGACTCCTTCATGAAGATAACCGCGCGTTCCTCAACCACTGACAAGGGTTTGAGTGGCGGGCAGAGTAGATCATCTAGTTTTATGTGCAAAATCCACGTCTTTTAATATACTCAAATTGTCTATCCTGAATGTTTATATATACTGTACAGCCGTATTCGTAAATATGTGGGAAAAGGGTTACCTTTACCATTCCGTGCAAAATATCTGTGACACATAAATAAGAATGATACATTTAAGCTTCTGTCCTGAAGTCGGGAAATGGCAAATTAGTTAAACTTTGTCAAGGAGAATATTGACAAATTAATTTGATTTCATATGAATAATAAGCTGAACAGTTGGCAATATATGTTAAATTTATAGTTACGTATTACCTATATTTTCGAAAAAAAAAATAATTATGTAACACCCCTAAATCATAAACTAATACTTTAAAACAAATGTAAATCAAGGATTTTGACGACTAAATTCCCAAGCATGTTTAACCAACCATAATAAATCTGAACTGCCGCTTGGTATCAAAGAGTATAAATAATGTTACTGAGCCAGAAGTGGTTGTTGACATGAGCCAAAGTCAACAGTGTAAGCCAAGGGGGCGGGAGGCAGCAAGTTGGCCGGCATCAGCTATTAACCAACATACCGCTAATGTTTTTACTATATTTGCTTTAACCCATACAGTACCGGTGAAGTATCTTTTATTTAATTTCAGCTACATTTTGACAATATTTCTGAAGCCTATGAAAGATATATGACAGCTACAAGGATTAACTGAGATATACAATAACCTGAAGATTGGTAGACGTCATTCCAAAACTGCCTATAATCGTCTAATAATTGCTAGACTATAATGCAAATGATGAGTGAAAACGCGGTTGTTTGGGAAAGGGGGTCGAGCACTAGTTGAACTAGATAATAGTCCGTCAGGCGCCTGGTCCGGAAAGCCGGTATTTTATTTTATTTTATTTTTTGTTTTATGTGAGTGAGGGGACAAAAGGCAGACCTGCCTGTAGCAAGTGCCTCCCACAGAATTGAAAGAGTGACAGGGCCAAAATCAAGGGACGTTCGAGCCAAAATGCCAGGACACACAGAGTTTGAAGCAATTTAAGTCATAGGAAGAGGGAAAGACTGATTCTGGGAGAGAGTTCCAGAGCTCAGCAGTTGAATAGAAGACCGACTGAAGGGTATGCCTGAATGCGTGGTGGGCAAGCTCTGTGCTGTGTGCTGCTGCATGTCTGCCTGCTGAGACCGGAACTTCTCCGGGAGGTCGGGGGCCGGGGGACTGCTGGAGTGCCCTTAGTGATCCCTGGTCTCTGGGTCTTCTCTTGGGCGATCTAGATGTGTGTGAATTTGTATTTTGTATTTGTGTGTTGTGTTGTGTTGTCCCTGTTCGGGCTCTGTCTCGAGTTGGCCACCCCCAGTTATGGGGAATGTGCCTGAGTATAATACATACATACATAATGAAAAGGATGTCACCGGTACTGATGGGTTAACCAACATACTGCTTCATGTTCTATATTTGCATTAAGCGCCGTGTGTCCAGACATTTTGACTCTAACGTACCTTGAATTTAGCTCTCAGTAACTCTTTCAACTTTAGGGGAGACACTTGTTACAGGCACCTTTGCCTTTTGTCTCCTGCATACACACAAGAAATAGAGTAAAATAATATAAATAATCCACTACTACGACAACGAATGCTAATCTCTCAATCATCAATCAATTGGGGTCCAAGCTGTGGAGGCGCGTAACTCTACTCGCTCTCTGACTCCATTCCCAGGGGTTTTTCTGCACAATGTTCCAGGTCACAACTTGGTCCATCCCAAGTAGTTCACAGTATGACCGCTTGACTTGGTCATGAGTCACGAGATTTTCCTAATGTTATATAATTGTATGCCACCCATATCACCGCATGAGCAGGGTCACCTTTAGGGAGGCGAGCCGGGGGGGGGGGGGGGGGGGGGCATAAAGCCCAAGATGGCGTTCAAGGACTTTGTATCAAATAAGTATTGAATCAGTTTTAGAGACTAGATGCTGGTTTGGTGTGGGGCTCAGTGTTGCCAATTAAGCTACTTTCCCGCTAGATCTAGAGGTATTTACTTCAATCTAGCGGCAAATATTTACATCCAGCGACATGAATTCTAGCAATACTCTGTTGATTTGAGCCTTTTTATAGTGATAGTGTAGAGATATTGGCATTATTCTAGCGATTTTCTGCATTTATTTACTATCTGCCAGGTATTGACCGTCGTCGCACGGTCAGACTGCCCAGCTTTACGAGTGTGCTAACTCGTAAAGCAGGTTAATTGTTGGTTATGTTGTCCAACTCTCACACCTGCGAGCACTGGGTCCAGGCACAGGTAAATACTGCCCATGAACTTCACACCCTAATTACTTTGACTAAGTTAACTACTACACTGTACTACTTCTCAACGATATTCCTGCACATTTTGTATCAAGTCATTTAAGCAATATTATGCATGTATATAATATGATTATAAAATATAATGATAATCTTAGCTAAATAAGCACAATATATCTACTGTATTTTCATATTTGGAAAAGGTATAATTTAAACACTGTATAATTTAAAGACTGCATAGCCATGATACAAATAAGGACGCGATTATGGTTTTAGTTAATACGGTTAGTTAGGGGACCAACTCGCTTATATTTATAATTTTCTTTATTTTCTCTCTCTCTGGTTTGTATCCATTCGGCCCCATTCAGCCTACTGTTATAAGACGTTTATCCCCATCCAGGTGTCGATTATTTCCTGGCGAGCGATATCGAGCCAGCATTGCATGGAGAGATCCCGGCTTCGCTGGAGAAATTTTTCTATCGAAAAATGTACACATTTAGCCTGCTGTCTAAATCATTATCCAAAATATGCTGGCTTGCTATCATTCGCCAGGAAAAAAAATGACACCTGGATTAGGATACATTTCTTAAAACAGTTGGCTGAATGGGGCCGAATGGATATAACCCAGAGAGAGAGAGAGAGAGAAAAGAGTGAGGTGGACCCCTTAAGGTACTTTTCAGTATTATTGAAGACGGTTAATAATAAAGTAAGACATTTCTTTTCACACCAATTAAGCTAAACATCGTAAAAATATTCTGATAATTTGTGTGTGTGTGTGTTTGTGCTTGTATGTGCGTGAACGGTTGTATGTACGTGTTTGGTTGTCCGTGCGTGTGTGGCTGTATGTACGTGTTTGGTTGTCCGTGCGTGTGTGGTTGTATGTACGTGTTTGGTTGTCCGTGCGTGTGTGGTTGTATGTGCGTGAGCGGTTATATGTGCTTGCATGGTTGTATGTACGTGTTTGGTTGTCCATGCGTGTGTGGTTGTATGTACGTGTTTGGTTGTCCATGCGTGTGTGGTTGTATGTACGTGTTAGGTTGTCCATGCGTGTGTGGTTGTATGTACGTGTTTGGTTGTCCATGCGTGTGTGGTTGTATGTACGTGTGTGGTTGTCCATGCGTGTGTGGTTGTATGTACGTGTTTGGTTGTCCATGCGTGTGTGGTTGTATGTACGTGTGTGGTTGTCCATGCGTGTGTGGTTGTATGTACGTGTGTGGTTGTCCATGCGTGTGTGGTTGTATGTACGTGTTTGGTTGTCCATGCGTGTGTGGTTGTATGTACGTGTTTGGTTGTCCATGCGTGTGTGGTTGTATGTACGTGTTTGGTTGTCCTTGCGTGTGTGGTTCTATGTACGTGTTTGGTTGTCCATGCGTGTGTGGTTGTCCATGCGTGTGTGGTTGTATGTACGTGTTTGGTTGTCCATGCGTGTGTGGTTGTATGTACGTGTGTGGTTGTATGTGTGTGGTTGTATGTACGTGTTTGGTTGTCCGTGCGTGTGTGGTTGTATGTGCGTGAGCGGTTGTATGTACTTGTGTGGTTGTACGTGTGTGGTTGTATGTACGTGTGTGGTTGTATGTGTGTGGTTGTATGTACGTGACTCAGTTACTTGTTCGTCAAGGGGAATCCACGCAATGCGAGCTAAGCTCATTATTATCGCGCCTCCTTAACTGGGAATGTATTGCGTGAAATGCATGTTAAGTGTTTTATGTACTGTTGGAATGGCTGTGGATGTGTGTGTAGTCTGTATTTTTAGCCAATTGGCGACATCGGAAACGAAGGCTTAGGGTGGATCTGTATGGTACCATTCTCACTATAGACGGTACCGTCTCGCCCGAAGGCTTAGGTAGCCATCAGCTTAGGTGAACCATATGATACCCATCTCGCCTTGTACCATTTTTGCCAACCCCAGATGGGACGTCACAACGTCGTCCACTTATTCCAGGTACCTATTTACAGCTAGGTGAACTGAGGCTAACACATGAAAGGAGACAAGACCAATTTGTCTCCGCCCGGCCGGGATTGAACCCCCGACCCCTCGTGTGTGAGACGAGAGCTCTACCTACTAGGCTGCGGGCTGTGTGTACGTGTTTGGTTGTCCGTGCGTGTGTGGTTGTATGTGCGTGAGCGATTGTATGTACTTGCGTGGTTGTATATACGTGTTTGGTTGTCCATGCGTGTGTGGTTGTATGTACGTGTTTGGTTGTCCGTGCGTGTGTGGTTGTATGTACGTGTGTGGTTGTATGTGTGTGGTTGTATGTACGTGTTTGGTTGTCCGTGCGTTTGTGGTTGTATGTACGTGTGTGGTTGTATGTGTGTGGTTGTATGTACGTGTTTGGTTGTCCGTGCGTGTGTGGTTGTATGTACGTGTGTGGTTGTGTGTGTGTGGTTGTATGTATTTGTGTGTGTGTGTGGTTGTATGTACTTGTGTGGTTGTGCGTGCGTGTTTATATGTGTGTGTGTGTGTGTGTGTACTTCTCTGGTTCTGGTGCTTAGGTCCTACATATTTAACAAATACTGTGCTTATATATAGTATATATACGATATTCATATACCTACTAATGATTCCTATATTACAAATATCCACAAACAGATACATATATTTGTTTACTAAAAGGCAATCAATGCAAATTCTGATATATTTTTCATATTTGCTGCTAGTTCAATTCCAAACTGGTGCATATTATAAACTCCTATATTTTATGTAATTACTTCTCAATGTTATTATTATTATTATTATTATAAGTTGGTGAGCTGTATGCCAGGGTGTTGATAGAGAGGATAATAAAGGGTACAGAAGGTGCAATAGGAGAAGAGCAGAGCGGTTTTAGGAAGGGAAGAAGGTGTGTGGATCAGATTTTTGCAATAATACAGCTATGCGAAAAGTATTTAGAGAAACATAAAGAGATATGATCTTGTGGACCAAGAAGCAATGAGGAAGGTGCTAAGGATTTGTGACATTGATTGACATTTGTTAGGAGCTGTCAAGAGTTTTGTTTACGAAGAGAGCAGAGCCTGTGTTAGAGTAGGAAATTAGTTGAGTGAATGGTTTGAGGTAAATGTAGGTTGTGACAGGGTTGTGTAATGTCACCGTGGCTGTTAATGTATTATATGGATGGTGTGGTGAGGGAGGTGAAAATGAGAGCTATGGGTAGAGGATTGGATTTAGTAGGAAAGAATGGTAGACATTGGGAGTTGAACCAGTTGCTGTTTGCTGATGACACAGTGTAGGTGGCGGAGTCCGAGGAGAAACTGCAGCGAGTAGTCAAAGAGTTTGATGTGGTACAAAGGAAATCAAGCAACAACAGGTCTAGTGACCCTTCTAGGCCGCTTGTCCTCCAAAACACTGAGGATCAAGTGTACAAACAGTGGTTTAGAGTGGGTAAGGGAACATTGGAAAGGGAAATACTGCCCTGGAACTAATGTCCATGGCAGGATTAGGAAGTTAGTAGGGGACAGATGGATTAGTAACTGAGGCGGGATAAAATAAAGTTATTAATTTACAAACGCAGTCAGTTGCGGGTTTGATGCAAGATATTTTTCTAGGTGAAGAATCAACGGTGCTGCAGTCTATAACGTCTCGGGGAAGCCCATTCCACAAGTTGACAACTCGATTGAAGAAGAAATTCTTAGATTCGTGAGAGTTAAAAGTTTTACCAATAATTTTGCAGCCGTTTCCCCGCGTATAATTAGATTGGTCGATAGTGAAGTACTTACTACAGTTCATATTGTCGATGCCTTTGATGATTTTGAACACTTGAATTAAGTCGCCTCTTAATCTGCATTGGGTTAAAGGAAATAGATTTAATTCTCTAAGACGCTCCTCGTATGGTTTGTTCTTTAGGCTAGGTATCATTTTGGTAACTCTACGTTGAACTTGTTCTAGCTTGTCCATATCTTTTTGGTTATAAGGGCACCAGGATTGAACGCAGTATTACAGAAGAGGGCAGACTAAGGAATTGTAAAGAGTTAGGATAACTTCTTTTGATTTATGCTCAAATGACCTGCCTATAAAGCCAATTATTTTGTTTGCCTTCTTAACAACTTATGAACATTGTTGACTCAGTTTTAGGTTACTCGATATTGTTACTCCCAGATCGATTTCTCTGTCTACAGTCTAAAGCTCAGTGCCATTCATCGAATAGTTTGCTTTCTCATTTTGGTATCCGATATGTAGTACTACATTTATCCGCATTGAAACATTTGCCAAATTTGGACCCAACGTGACAACTTATCTAGATTGTGTTGCATATCGTTAACTTGTTCTTTTGAGAGTACGCTATTTGCAATTTTTGTATCGTCAGCAAACTTTGAGATTGTTCAGGTGAGACCCTCATCTATGTCGTTGATGTAAATTAGAAAGAGAATTGGACCTAGTATCGATGCCTGGGGTACCCCGCTACATACATTGGTCCATTTAGATGCCTTACCGTTTTTTACTACTCTTTGCTTTCTGTCGCTGAGCCAATTTTCTATCCATTTCAACACACCGTCTTGTATTCCATGCGCTTTTAGTTTTAGCAGTAAACGTTTGTGGGGAACTTTGTCAAAGACCTTTTGAAAATCAAGGTATATAATATCTACAGCTTTACTCTCATCATAGGCTTGAGGATATCGTGAAAGAAGTCTAAGAGATTTGTTAAGCAGGAGCGTTTGTTACGAAAGCCGTGTTAAGTATCTTTAAGTATGTTATTTGCCTCTAAGTGATTTACGAGTCTGTCTCTTATGAGTGTTTCTAGCATTTTACATGCAACTGAGGTTAAGCTAATTGGACGATAGTTACTGGGTAGGGATTTGCTACCTTTTTTGAATATCGGTGTTACATTGGCTAGCTTCCACTGATCAGGCATAGTTCCAGACTGCAAGGATTCATTGAATAGCAATGTCAGTGGTTTAGAGAGCTCATCTTTAGCTTCCTTTAGAACTCTAGGTGAGATTGTATCAGGTCCAGGCATTTTATTTACCTTGAGTTTATCTAAACAATTCAATACTTCTTTCTCTGTAACGGTGATATTGCTTAGAACATCTGAATTATCAATCTGAATCGGCGATGGTGTAGAGGTCTTCTGTTGTAAAAACTGATGCAAAGAAGGTATTGAGGGCATTACTCATTTGTACTTCGTCTTAGGTGTATTCTCCATTTTCATCGACTATCGGTCCAACAGTTGAAGTAACTACTTTTTTCTTTCTGATATAACTATAGAATTCTTTCGGGTTTGTTTTACTTTGATTCGCAACATGTAACTCCAGAGTCTTTTTACTTTGCTTAATTCACTTTTTGGCTTTGCGTCGTAGTTATACAAATTCCACCCGTTCTTCGTCATTTTGTGAGGATTTTAATCTATCATTAACAAACATTTTAGCAAGCAGACAGTCTGAAATATCTTTATTCCACCATTTGGGCTTATCATTATGGCCTGTATGCCGTATTTTCGATGGTATGCAGTCGTGCACTGCCTTAAGGGTAAGTGGTTGTGAAACACTCCCAAGATGTATTTATGTCGTTATTGTTAGTTAGAAAGCTCCAGGTAGTTTCTTTAACCCTTTATTGGCGGCGCGCAACTTACGTCGTGTGAAAGAAATTTGGACTAAGTGGTGGCGGTTCACAACTTATGTCGTTTGCCATTTTCAGCACGTAATGTTGCAGAGAGAGAGAGCTGAGCGGTGTGAGGAGCGTAGTAAGGCTATGACTGTCGCACACCACCGCGGTGGGCCAACTGAAGTGAAAACCACCCTTCCTTCCCCCTCACACTCGCTACACAGGGAATTATGTAGGGAAAGTACCTACTTACATGGTTTTTGCACTCGTGTTGCGCGATCGTTGCAAGAAAACTAGCGGTCGTACAAGGATGGTTGGAGTGTCATTGGAAAGCTCTGTTTATGCCCTTTCAGGGATAGATACTTGTTTTACGCTCTGGGTCTTATTTAGGCATGAAAATGATCACGTAAACAACCCTATTTAGGGTAAAAACACCCCGCTGGGCGGTACATATAAATTACTACCTAGGCCGCTCGTTAGGTGTTAAACATTGATTTAAGTTTATGAAAATCTGCTTTCTTGAAATTAGGGACTTTCTCAATGCTGCTATATGATTTGTTACTATTAAACTTTAAATTGAAAGTTATCGAACGATGGTCGCTGTTACTAAATTCATCACCAATATATAAACTCTCTACTAAGTCTTCTTTTGTTGCGAGTACAAGGTCAAGCACATTATTACCACAGGTCGGAGATTGTACAAATTGAAAAAGTGAACTTTCTTGCAAGTTAGCATAGAGGTCGTGTCCAGAGGGTGAAGTAAGAATATCGCCCCATTTAGTCATGGGTAAGTTGAAATCGCCAAGAATTACGGTATCTTGTATGTTAGTTATTTCTGTAAATTGTTCATAAACTTCACTGTCAGTTTGCACTGATTGAGCTGGGGGTCTGTATAATAAAGCTAGTGTTATATTAGTTCCATGGTTATTATTTAATAGTACGTAAGATATGTCTATATTTGCAATTTGAGGTTTTGACATTAAGACGAGATTAAGACTTTCCTTTATAAAAAACAGAACTCCTCCTCCATTTCTATTGATCCGACTTTTCTCAAACATTGTATAACCAGGAAGCGTATATTCGGCTAAAAAGTCTCTGTCTTCCGTATTTAACCAAGATTCTGTAATGCCGATTATATCATAATGTTCTGTAAACACGATTTCCTCTAGATCTGAAAATTTATTGCGTATGCTACGAGCATTTACATAGAACACCTTAAGAGTATTAGAGTTGGATGTTACTGACTGCGCATTGTCTGAATTTTCAGTTCGTATTTGACTTACTCTACCCTGCCTGGATACCTCCGGTTGACCCCATTTTTTTAACGGAAATCCTTGACTGCATCGTTCAGCAGACGACCAAGACGTGCAGCTCCTATTTCATTGAGATGTACACCATCTCCTGAAAACAAAGATGTATCATAGTAAAAATGATCCCACGTGTCGACAAAGCCGATGTCCTCCTCCCTGCAGAGTCTGGCTAGTCAGCAATTTGTACTGGTAGCTATGTTGTAGAATCGGTTTTCTACATCAATCCGGGGAACAATTCCTGAAATTAAGATTCTATTAGATTTTTCCTTGTAGGACCTGATGAGCCGCCAGTACTTGCAAAGTAGTTCCTCTGACCGCGTCCGTTGGACATCGTTAGATCCAACATGGATGACGTACGTAGTGCTTGCGGGGGCGAGCCTGGAAACCTCTTCCACAGCCGCAACAATGTCGTCCACGCCGCCACCCGGGATACAGAAACGCTTTCTGGTCCTGGGTGCCCTGGCGCAGAACTCGGCTAGTTGGCCACGGACCATGGAGTCGCCCACAAGCCGAACTTCTTCTGTTTCCTCTTCCTCGTCAATAGCAAGAACTTTGAAGCAGTTTTGGCATGTTGTCGGGATGACGTTCCTGGTACTGGTACTGGGATGCACATTGTTTCTCACTAACTGAAAGTTGTCCTGGGGGGGGAGTGAGAGTAGTCATTATTATTTTCTGTAACATCTAAGGTATCTGCTGGTGTGGGTACCGGTACCGGTACTGCATGCACTGGAATGGCGGTTGACATCGTAGTGAATTCTTGGGCCGAGGGCACTCCTATGTTGAGTGTGGCAAATTCTTGAAGGGATTCAAGCTTCGTAGTCAGGGCATCGATCTTGCGGTGAACTGCATTCAATTCATCCGCCATCTTCTCTCGGAGCTGGCAGAATCTACAAATATGGACATTAATATCAACAAACATGGTAGGGCCAAACCTACTCTTGCAACTTCGTTGCGGCGCCATGACAATATAATCACAATATGCCTGAAAATTACACAAATTGACGTTAGCAAAATGGTACAATTAAAGCCTGAAAATCACACAAAATTTATGTTAGAAATGTGATACAATAAATGCCTGAAAATCACAACAAATGTTGTTAGCAATATGATCAAATTAATATGCCTGTAAATCACAAAACAATATGTTAGCAATAGAACACAATTTATGCCTGAAAAAAAAAATATGTTAGCAGTATGACACAGTTAAAACCTGAAAATCACAAATAGACTAGATAATTGTTAGAAAATTTACTGGAAAAAAGTGGGAGAGGGTTAAGTTAGCCTAGTGAGAACACTGGAAAACAGTATACAGTACAGTAAACATTTTTTTTCTTTTAGCAATATGATATAATTAAGATACAATTAATGCCTGTAAATCACAAAAAGAATATGTTAGCAATAGAACACAATTTTATGCCTGAAAATAAAAACAAATTATGTTAGCAGTAGGACACAGTTAGGCTAAAGCCTGTATATTAGTTTAAACAGTGGTCGACACAATAATAATAATAATAATGGAGTTAGTAATATCCCTGACAAGAATATGAGAGGCCTATTAATATGGTGACAAGTATCTGAAATGCGCTTAATAAATAGGCTATCAAAAAGTATTACAGTAACTAAATTATTCTAACCCATTATTAAAACTACCTTAACAAATGTTAGAGTGTGCGATTTATATAGATAACCAAGATAAAAAGTTCAACCATGTACAGTTGGTCAAAGTTCCAGCTGACCCACCCTCGCTCTGGGGCTCGCAGAATTAGCTGGCAATACTGGAGTAGTGGTGCAGGGATACCACTTTCCATTAATGTGTTACCTGTGTCTGTCCTGTATATTACTGCAAATTAGACTATGTAATGTTCACGTTGTGAAGACTAAATGCTCCTTCATTAAGCAGCCACCAATAAAACATAAATATGTATTCTTATAAAATCGAGTAAAGTATGTTGTGGCAGCCAGCAGGTTTTAAATGCGTTGCCAATCAGTGGATATAATAACTTGAATATTTAAGCAAATCTACGAACTTTGTGTGAATGTTCGGGATCATACATAGCGATGTATGCATTTTTATTTGAGATAGGCTTACTTTCCCTTGTTTAGTATATGCTCTAACAATTATGTAGCCGAAATCAGATTTACCAATCCCAATCTTTGTAAGACACACCTCCTTCCTACACCAGTATTGCCAGATAATTTTGCGAGCCCCAGAGCGAGGCTGAGTCAGCTGGAACTCTGACCAACTGTACAGTATTGGCTAGACTTTGATATAATTATATAATACAAGAAGAGGGTATGTTTATGCGTACACAGGTGGCGCTGGTATCGGCGGCGTCTCTACTTGACAAATAAAATTTTGAAAAACAAACGTTTATCAGTCAAAACTACAGTACAATGTCATGCAAGATAACGACTGGGTGGTTTGCTAAGCACTTAACCAAAGTGAGGGCTACAATATATACAATAAGTGCTAGAAATTTATAATATGAAACGAGCAAATAGTTTGTTTACTTTAGAGCGTCGGTCGTCACGGAAACAAGTCACTCCGGCCCATAGTTAAGCCGGCCCTAGTCACTCCGGCCCATAGTTCTTCCGGCCCTAGTCACTCCGACCCCGTTACCCTAGTCACTGCGGCCCATTGAAAATAAGATATAGAAATATAAATAATTAAGAGAGAAGCCCTTAGCCGTATAGTGATCTACGGTTTCTGTATATGATATACAAAACATAAATAAAAATTAGTTTGTGAAATGCTCTACTGTATCGACAGGAACTTCCACGACCGAGCGCACGAGTAATGTAAACACATGCGACGATGCCAGCTACACAACCATTATCGTGACTTACGAGTGTCCACGATAGACCTTTCTATTTCCAGTTGGGATTGGTTACAAAATAATGAGATCTACAATTATGTATAATTATACACAAAGTATCATGTAAAGTTAATTGGGTTTGTATATCAGATGAATAATATATAAGGGGTAAATAAGGTATAGGCTATGGTGTAGTACATTTATTCTATAAAGAGTTAATTCGAGAATATAGTATTCCATAAGTATTAAGTACTATTTAATATAGTAATTAAAGTAATATGAGGAACGTTAGCAGCATCGAGAATGATTGCGCATGTCTAGCTTCACTTGTTACCAAGCTGACGTTCTAAGATATCTCCCTATAAAGGGTGCCACTCAATAACAACAACCCTTACCAGCAACACCGGCGATCGGCCACATCTATCGTCCCATATATTAAACATCCCAGCACCTACTATCCATCAACATGCTCCACTAACCAGCTAAGTCTATAATTTTATATTCACTGGTGGCCATTATAATATATGTAGACAATATAATATAGCATGTGAATTAACAACAAAGGTGAGACGATCTAAAGCTTCTCCCTTAGACAGATAATCCATTAACCCTTTACTTGTCTTGTAACTAATTCCTAAATCCACTATACGATCCTAAGTCTTGACAACCATTACCGAATTAGCTTCGACAACATAAATACGATATAGATGGCTATAAATAAATATAAATATGAGTGAAGCAATTGACAACATGAAGCAAAGTAAATTAAAATGGAATGAGAGGATCATTTAAAGTCAGGTCTCTCATGTATTGTGTTTCATCAAACAGGTGACTTGACCGCTTGCGAGTTTCAGGCTATAAGGAAGTTGGAGCCGGAAACATCGCTATTAAACAGAAATACGATAATAATGTAGGTTTGATGGATAGAAAATACCGGTATGTTGAATTGGGTTTTATGTATTTATAAATTTACTAAAACCGTATTTTAGCTGTTAATGCTGCTAGATATCGATGTCTACAGCTCCAACTTCCTTATTGAACGAAACTCGCAAGTGGTCAATTCATTAACTTTTATTTCTCGTAATAATAATTTTGGAATCACTCTGTCCCTATCTATTTATGTATCTAATCTTTTCCACGGCTTCATTTGTATTATAAACGTATGGACATATACTGAATAATGTATATGATTTTTATTGTAAACTTGTAAATTTAGTAAGACAATCTTTTAAGAATATTCTTTTATATATTTTATCTGTGATATAACTATATATACTGTTACGCTGGCCAGCTTGCCAGAATGCGCTCGTGACTTGCTAGCGCTCGCCAGGGCAGTGATATGGGCTACAATAATCGTAGAACGATGTTCTTTCTTTCATAGAGTACATGTTGTCACAGACAGATCAGTAGTGATCTTTATTCTTGTCTGTGACACTTAGAAGTATTTTATATCATTGCTAGAATATAAGATGCATGGTGTGAAGTTAAGGAGAGAGAGAGCAGGGTAGGCAGCGTGGTGGTAGTTTGTGCGTGTGTATGTACGTTTACCTCCCGCGCTCCAAGGAGTTTCCCACGCCCGTGATTGGCCGGCAGCCCTGTCGACGTCATAGAATGCTTGCTCTTCATGACGTAGTCGGCTGTGATTGGCGGCCGCGGTCCTGGGACGGTGGTGCGGGCTCCTATCCTTGTGTCTCCTTCAGAGCTAGGTTTGGTGTGCTAGGTCCTACATGTCTCTTGCAATTCTGTCCCCCATATAACCCTCTATACTACTATCTCTCTCTCTGAACTTCTTCGGTTTCATACTTCTCTCTTTATTCAATTACTTATCCCTTCTGGTTCTGCATACGAATTCCATAGTCGGCCAGTCGTATTACCAGCACCAGCTCTCCATATATGTATGCACTTGTTTTAGGGATTATTAGAGTCATAGTCAAATGGTACCATAGTGTTGGGGTGCTTCTAATTATTGGGCTGTTCTCTCTTATTATTTAATGCTAGACAGTGGAAGGTATCTTTGGTCGTTGTCTGAGTTATGTATGTGGCAAGTCAGAGCCTGTACAACATCGCCGAAGCTAGCTAGCCTGTAACCCTTGTGCATATTTTCCTTTGCGAGTGTAGCAGTATACAAGTGAAGGGCTTTTGCCTACTCTCACCTGTATGATTGCTACCTTATTTTGTTGACCTTTGTGGAGCGCCAGGGCTAGACCAGATACTAGAGATCTGGACTTACCAAGAGAGCCTCCAAATCACTTAACATAACATAAGGGAAATCTGTTCAAGGGGAGGCAGTAGGCTACGAGCATGCTTGCGCTCGGCTTAGCTTCTTAGTACCTTTGTATGCCACTGCTAGACTTTATTAGTGAGAAAGACAGCATCGTGCTTATTAACTTTAATTGTGTATGCTTTAGGAATTAATCACGCCTTATTTTAGCCTAGGTTGATGCATAGTGCACATCCCAGTTTGGCTGTTACGTTGGCTAAGGAAGTACTGTTTTGAGTGGCGATTATTAGTGCTGTCACAGAGTTGTTGCACTCCCTTGTTTTATATATATGTATCCTACGTGTTGGTGTATTTAAGATACACGCTTTGGTGTCCTGCCCCTGCAT
This sequence comes from Paralithodes platypus, assembly GCA_032716605.1. Classification (NCBI taxonomy): domain Eukaryota; kingdom Metazoa; phylum Arthropoda; class Malacostraca; order Decapoda; family Lithodidae; genus Paralithodes; species Paralithodes platypus. Next base: position 27,633,996 of record CM064540.1, read on the forward strand.
TATTTCTGTTCTATATTAACGAGCATCTTAGAGCATCAGACGTTTTCAGAAGATTATCTGATTGCTGTAGGGCTAGACTTCCAGTGATTTCATAGAGCATTGAAGAGTTTAGTGTTGAGTACAGACTCACACTAAAGTTAACGTAAGCATATACTCCTTTATTAAATCTTGTTATAGTTTATTCAAGCATTGTTATTACTTAAGGGGAGCGTCCGGCCTTTACTCTAGAACGTGTCAGTGGATTTTGTCTGTATTTCATAAGATTTTGTACACGTATAGGGGACCTAACAACTAAGAAATTTCCAAAGTTTTAATTCTCTAGGACAATTATTTTTTGAGTTAGGTGTGTAAATTTATGACTTGTAAAATCAAAATCTCATTTAAATGTTGTTGCTTGATTGTTTTAATGCATTGGGGGTACTAACAATAGGTGTAGTTTCAATTGTACATTGATACTTTTTCCATTTTGTATCTAATTGTAGAATTAGGGCATTTACAATTAGGTACAAATTAGGTGACAAATGTCTCTGGGTGCTGTGTCGAAATGGGAAATAAATAAAAACAAATGGCAACGTGGAGTTGTAGAGAATTTCATGCCCTTTCCAATGACACCAGAAACATTGTTGTAGCATGTTTGGTTACGTCAGAACTGCGCCGACAAGTGAACTTTCTTACGTGAGGTACTAAGGCACGAGAGCTGTTGCAAGCCAGCCGGCCAGCCGCACCCTACCTCTCGCGGCTTGGACCACACTGCTCTTTCTCCTCCACCACCACCACACCCTTCGTTGTTACCGGGTTGAGTACCAGATACTGTAGGCAAAATATCTAAGAACGTCATATTTTCACCAAAAATTCATGGTTTTAGTTTTTTTTTTTTCAGATCCGAAACCCATAATGCATTTTCTACGCGTCTGCGCGACCCGCGAAAACTTTAAACTAGCCCAGAAATAACATGCTTCCAGACGGAATATTGCCTCAGGATTTTAACTGAAGACAGAGGGATGGGTGATGACTCACATAAAGTTGCGGTTGCGCAATATTGCCGTTCTGAGCACTATTATAGTTTATTCAAGCACGCTCCCCTTAAGAGCATTTTATTAACGTAAAGTACTCCTGTTGTGAGCAGGCTTTGCCGTCATCGGTAAGCCTTTGTAGAAGTGCACTAAAACCCAGTTAATTGATACCCCGTTATCCAGTAGATTAACTCTGGAGGGTTTTAAGTGTTTGTTCACCGGCGTAATAGTTCGAGGGTTTGGAATTAGCGTACCGTTGTTGCAGATATAGCCTATCATATAGTCCAATATTGAGTGCCCTTGTTTATTTGGTAGTGCCGGTCGTAACAAATGGCGACCTTAGACCAGAATATAGTGAATTGAATAGTGCAGTTCTTTTTTGGAGAAATCTTATTGCCATTTGGGGGTTGAATTTATTTCTCGCATTGTTGGCAGTAGACATTGTTTTGAGGATACATCGAACTTGTTGGAGTTATTGGTGACCTAGTATTGCACTCAAGAACATCTTCGAATATTTTTTGGTGAATAAAGCTACGCAAGAGTTTGGCTATTTTTGTCTGGACTTGAGATTTTTGTTGTTGACTCCATCATGTCACTGGAGGGGTCTGAGCATAGTGAGGGCACAGTGCGAGAGGCAGGCGAGGAGGTGGAGAAGGTGGAGTTGTTAAGCGGCGCTCGGGTGGTGAACAGTGAGGAGGATGCTCGGATTTTTTTGGGGAAGCCTATGTCGGCGGACCGGGTGGCGGGGCTAGACTGGTATGGACTGCAGTGTGTGGCCACGGTCTTGGGGTTCTTCCGGTACTAGCGGTATGTCGAGAAGTGAGCTGGCTGCCTGTGTGCTGGGTGGGGTGCATGGGGTTTCGGGTGGAGCGGGAGCTGGGGCACCTTCGGCCCAGCCCCCATTCCACTCGACTCCTATCATGGCGCCCCCTCGGGCTCCGGAGCCGGGTACGTTCCCGCAGGCCGATGCCCGCTGGCGGTTGGGTATGCCTCTAGGTGATTCACGGGGTGCGTCCTCGATAGTACCACCCCCTCCTTAAGGGTTGTCTGCCGAAATGTTGTTTCAGCTCGAGCTCGCCAAACTTAAGCAACAGAATGAGCATGAGCAGCGGAAGCTCGAGCAGCGAAAGCATGAGGCTGAGCTCGAGCAGCGAAAGTATGAGGCTGAGCTCAGGCAGCAGCAGCAGGAGCGAGAGTCTGAGCGCAAGTTTGAGTCTGAGAGTTATTGTGCCGATATTGACCTAGAGAAAACTCGTGTAGAGGTGACGAGGAACCGGGTCGCCCAGGGGGGTCGAGCCCATGATCAGTCCCTGTCGCATCTACTTAAGTTGGTTCCAGTGTTTGATGAGTTGGGAGTTACAGAATTCTTTCTCCGGTTCGAGAAAAAGTGCCAGGAGCACCAATGGCCCGAGGAGAAGTGGGCAGCCCTTGTTTCTTCACGATTGACGGGGAAAGCACTCAAGGTGTACGATGCTTTGCCCCTAGATTCCTGTGTGAATTACGAGTTATTGAAAGAGGCTGTCCTGAGGGCGTATGTTCTACAGCCAGAGACCTATAGGCTGAAGTTTAGGGCGGTTCCAAAAAGAAAGGAGAGTACTTTCCAGGAACACGCTAGAGAGCTGTCAGATGCATTTGAAAATTGGTTAAGGCCGGAGAAGGCAACTACTTTTGATTCAGTAAAACAACTAATGTTGCTCGAACAATTTTTTAAATGTACTGGCAGTGACTTGACTCTTAACATTAAAGAAAAGCGACCGAAAACTCTACAAGAGGCGGCTGAGCAGGCTGACCTCAGGTTGTCATTGATTCGCGGGTGCGGGTCTGCACAGAGAGCTGAGGCAGGTAACAAGGGGCGTACCACTCCACCCCCCCGAATTAATGACACAACATATAATTATCCATGTAAGAGTACTGTTGCCAATTATGAACCCAAGTCGAAACCCTTCCCGTTTAAGAGAGGCCAGGGCCCTTCCTCACCTCAGAGGAAGTCCAAGAGTGCGGTGGAATGTTTCAAGTGTCATAAGAAGGGGCATATTGCGCGCTCATGTCAGAGCACACCGCCTACAGCAGTGGTGTCACTAGTGAGCAACATCGGTGTGTCTTTGAGGTCTTCCGCGTTTGCCCTGGGTAATATGTCGGTTGCGGAGTCACAGTCGGTGCAGAAGCAGCAGGAGGGCTCGTCACCTGTCCGTGATGCTTTTTGTGGTCATAGGGGGCACGGCACTGTGAGGTGGGCTGGTGTGAAGCATAGGCTTGAGTTATTGCGTGATACAGGCGCTTCCCAGACACTTCTTAAGAATATCACTGGCAAGCCTGTTAACGTGGCTCGGGTTGTGGTGGTTCAAGGCATCAATGTTACGCGGTCTTACCCGCTGGTCAGAATGGAGCTTGAGGTGGACGGTGTGACACGGGAGTTGGATGTGGGTGTGGTGGAGAAGTTGCCAGTTGAGGGGGTCGACCTCCTTCTTGGTAATGACTTTGCGGTGCCCACTTCCGAGGTTCCACCCTTAGTCGTTGCCAAGAGGGCGGCCGACACGAGTAGGGAGGAGCAAGAGGGGCTTGAGAGATCTCAGTCTGTTCAGGTGTCACAGCCTAGTACCCAAGTTTATGACCAGCGGAGGAAGGGTCGGAAGGAGAAAGTCGAGGCTGGTGGTCGGGTTAAGAGTTTGGACCCAGCGACACTCCTTGGTGACTCGGTACTTGACACAAAGGTGAGCTCCGGAGTGGCCCCAGAACCTGTCCCCCCTAGGGACGTGGTAGGGCGTGATGGCACTCCGCGACAGAGTAGTTCCCAGGTGGAGGAGAGTTGTGGGAACGGGGCTACTGAACTCGAGGACGGGGAAGCATGTCAGGTGAACCTGTTAGAGGAGTTTGTGAGGCAATCACCTGAGCAGCCTACTGTCCCTGCGTTGGTCTGCAGCGGCCAAGGTGGAGAAGGAGAGGGGGGCAGTGGGGCACAGGTGGAGGAGAGTCGGGATTGTCATGTCTCGGTGGAGCAGTGGGCGGGGGATACGAGTCAGGTGGCTGTGGATGCGCTAGACTACCTGCCTGAGCAGCAGTGTGCAGCGCTCCAGCACCTGATCGGTCCATACCCCACTGTTTTTGCCGAGCACCCAGGCCTCACAACTCGTGCGGTGCACGAGGTTCCGCCGGCAGGTCACTTGAGTGTCAGTAAACCGTTGGCCTCGTTGTTTCAGTGGTTCAAGGTGGGCGACGAGGCTTTGGCATGGTTGCCAGGTCAGGGTCGACCCATGGCTGCCAAGTATGGTGGTCAGAAGGAGGAGATTGAGCAGATTGGCGAGGTTGGCTGTGGAGTGGATGCGCCCGGCCGTCGCATAGCCTCCCAATGCTGCTCTAGTGAAATGCAACAGCCCTACCATAGACCAACTGTATCTGGCCATGTCGCTGAAAGCGGTGATGCTGCGCAGGCAGATCTAGTTGCAAGGAATGCGGGGTGCGCATGTACGGTATCGGCGGGGAAGCCTTAGCAATTATGAACTATGGGAGTGACTGCACAGGTGGTACTGATGGTCCCTCTCATGACCTGGCTGTTCTAGGGACGAAGGTGGAGAAGGAGGGAGACTACAGGTTAGAAGCTGCGGTCTCGGCTGAGTTGTGGGAGGGCTCTAGGCATGTTGTTCGTGGAGACAGTGCAAGGCAGTTCTTTACTAGGCTATGGCAGTACATTCGCATGTTTGTTTATTCTCCAGGCCTGATGTACGGGGTAGAATCCGACATGGAGGCTGGAGACAGTGCCAGGCAGTTGTTTACTAGGCTATGGCAGTACTTTCGCATGTTTGTTCATTCTCCAGGCCTGATGTACGGGGTAGAATCCGACATGGAGGCTGGAGACAGTGCAAGGCTCAGTTTAATTCCCTACCGTATAAATCCTGCTCAACAGCCTGTGGTGCATGCAGAGCTGGATTATGTGTTGACGAAGGGTCTGAGGGATAAGGAATGTCGTGAGTGGTCGTTGCCTGTAACTTTGCAACCTGTGTTAAGTGGCAAGATCAGTGTGTGTGTTGATTGCAAGAGTGGGTGTGAATTATCCCTGACAGACGCCTATACCTTATCGAGAGTTGACGACACCATAGACCGCCTCGGGGCTGCATCGCCTATCACGAAGGTAGAACTAGTGAAAGGTTATTGGCAGGCCCCGTTGCCGGAAAGAGCGAAGAGAAGTGCCAGTCTTGCGATGAACTGGGCAGTTTATCAGTGTAAGGTGTTGTTGTGCTGCCGAAACACAAGTTGGATGTGTGGCATGCTAAGGGCACTGATAATGTTTTGGCTGATTGTTTGGCACGGGAGGGTTTGTTTGCAGGAGAACCCTCGCCGTTCAGTCAGTGTGTGTTGAGAGTGAAGAAAAACTAGGCTTGCCACTGTAGTGCAACGCCGCCAAAAACACTATTAAAATATATAAAAACCTCACATAAAAAAAACTTTCTTTTTGATAGTATATAAGTGCAGTATATCACAGCAAGCATCTAAGACACTCTGAGTTGTTGTCTTAGTAGGCTAGGCTTGGTGAAGCTTGCTCGTTGAGCGTGATATAATTATTATGATGCTATTATTTTGGGGAAGTGTTGTGCAGATTTTTTTTTTATAATGCAGTGTTTTATGTTTGTGATCGTGCCTTGTTTTCACAACTTGGGAGAGTGGCTAAGTGATGCGGAGTTGATGGGCATTCTGTCTGGTCAGAAGTGGGTTTCGCCGGTGGCTGAAACGTCCCACATCTTGGGCGGGGTGTTACGCTGGCCAGCTTGCCAGAATGCGCTCGGGACTCGCTAGCGCTCGCCAGGGCAGTGATATGGGCTACAATAATCGTAGAGCGATGTTCTTTCTTTCATAGAGTACATGTTGTCACAGATAGAACAGTTGTGTGTATATATATATATATATATATATATATATATATATATATATATATACTGAATAATAAAGTGTATTCTTACTGTAAACTTTCCATTATTAGGCTACCTGTCAGAACCAATATGCATACAACACAAATAAATAAGAACTGCATCCTACGTACACAAATAAATTAGAATTGCACAGGCCTGATACGCCCGTCACACTTGCGAGTTTCAGGCTATAAGGAAGTTGGTGCCGTAAACATTGGTATTAATTAAACAAAAATACAATAATAAAGTAAACGTTTAATGGATAAATCTTATTACATTTAGTTGTATGTATTTATGAATGTACTACAACCGCATTTTAGCTGGTAATTCTGCTAAATATCAATAATGTAAAAAATTCCACCTTCCTTATAGCCCGAAACTCGCAAGTGGTCAATTAGATTCGACAACATACATACGATATAGATGGCTATAAATAAATAGAAATATGAGTGAAGCAATTGACAACATGAAGCAAAGTGAATTAAAATGGAATGAGAGGATCACTTAAAGTTAGGTCGATATCATATCAAAGACATTGTCTTTGCTCATGTCTTTGCTCAGTTATGGGGTATGTGCCTGAGTATATACATACATACATACATACTAGAGATGGAACGAATATTTGCTTCGCATTCGCATGTGCGAATATTCGCTATGGTTTTCAACATTCGCTTCGTATTCGCATCCGCATTTCCATTCATAGCTATCTGTGAATATGCGAATATTTTCACGAAACTAATGGAGAAAAAAATTATAAATTTTAAAGTTAACGCAAACGAAAAAATATATGTAGTTGTGCGTTCGGGCCGCTAGAGTGGAATGCTTATGAAGGAGGACTGAGCAGTGTTGCCACTTAACTTTATTTAATAGTACCAGATCGAACCAATGAAAAGTACCAAATTATTCAAAAACGTACCAAATACAGTGAATACATAACTTACCTTATAATTATTAAATCTCTAAATTTCAAAATGTTCAAGTGTTTTTCAGTTATACTGTCTCTCGAGTAATGTCACACTCCCTACTATGACCGTGTAGTCTACTTTCATCACCACTGCCACTTTCTGAAGAGTTCATCTTCTCTCTGTCACCCATTTTGTCTAGCCAAAGATTAATCCAACGTGCTGAAGAAGCCAGGAGCACGGTCACCACGATGGAGTGGGAAAACCTACTGATGTAGTGAATTGGAGATGATTAAGCGACGGTGTTGTAATTTACACTCCTGCTAAATTAATTTATCTGATCTTTCCAAACCCTTAATCTGGGTTATATTCCATATATCCCATTAGTTTGGATTTGAAAGCCCAACAAGGACAATTATTATTAACGTTATATAATACATTTCATATTTGTAAATGTGATTGGTGGTGGTTGATACAAAATTTGGTTAATAGAAAACAAAATGTAAACAATCTTCCGCTAGATTGCTATTTAGATATGTTAGATTTAGAGGAAAAATAGCTAAAATGGCATCACTGCCCGGTAAACGAACGTGTGCTGTACCTGGACAGTTGAACCGTCACAATATTGCCATTTCAGATATATCCAATGTAATAACATGTCAATAAAGAATATTCCATCATATTTCCTCACTGATTTCGTATTTAGTACCACATATTGAACATGTTATTGAAATATTCGCAATTCGTAATCGTATTCGCGAATTGTACAACTAAAAATTCGCATTCGCATTCGCAAATATGGAAAATTGATATTCGTTCCATCTCTAATTTTACATGCATACTTCTCAAAAGCGCCAGTTCATACAGAAAAGTTCATGTTTACGGGGGCATTGTTTGTTTTTTTGGTCTATATATTTATTTATTTATATATTTTTGTGTTTCCTCGTTAGACCTCCATCAAGCTTGAAAAAACACCCCCTTCTAAAATTAGAGGCTCGCTACCGCTCGCCAGGAAAAAATCGAAACCTAAAGGGCACAAGAGGTCTTAATATTGATAAACAAAATGAGGCCAAAGGTCTCAACATGGCCAAACTACGGAACGAACGTCTTAAAACTTCGAAGCTAATATTATAAACATGAGGGAGAAGGGGATCCTGAAAAAACAAATACTACCTCATTAAGAATCCATGTCTAATGCACTACATGTTATGTCGCTCTGTCTGAATCTCACAACACACACACGAATATATATATATATATATATATATATATATAATTACAACAAATCGTCAGAAATTGTGAAGTTGGGGCCCCTTCATTGGTGGTGAGCGAGCTTGTGTAGCTTTTTTTTTTTTTTTTTTTTTTTTTATATTCCAACTTACTTCCTCTCGGGCATAGGCTGAGAGCCTTAACATTCACCGCTTTACAATGAACAGTGAAGCCCTTGAGGTCTTGTTCCAGTCTAGGGAGTGAGACATGTGAAGCACGTCGAGTACAACGAGCACCTGCCATCTTGCCTTCACATGAGGCACGGTGCTCACTCATGGCCCGAAACGACCCCATCTCTGAAGCCACCTCGTTCCCGTGCTTCACTGTCTCACTCCCTACACTCGGACTCCCACACTTACACACACACAACGCCACCTGTTGAGCAGATAACTCACCAGGCATTGCACCCATATAGCATATATTGAATATGGGAATATTCATACAGTGCTATTTAATCAGGGAACAATGAGGGTATTTTATTGACGTTTCGGTGGGCTTGTGGTAATGCACTGATACTAGGTACAGCACAAATTCCATCCCAATAATATCTTTCCATTGATACATCCGGATTTGAACCCGGGACCTTTGGATTACCAGGCCAGTGGGAAGACCACTCCACCAAACCTCCCCTGAAGTGTAGTCTGTTTCTTTTCAACTGACGGTAAATTGCAAAGTTCCCATCAAGATATCTCAGTTATTTTGAAGATTTTGTAGTGAAATATGGAGACATTTATATAAACTTGATCTTAATATGATGGAGAGACATATTAGTTTTATATTATTCCATTAAGTATCGACAAATTAACTTCTAAGGGATTCAATTTATCGTCAACTGGAAAGAAACAGAATATAGTTTCCACACAAATTATCAAGGTTTTTGCCGAGTTATAGATATTGGCTTTGATAATATTAATGTTGCTAAGGACGCCATTCTGTGTGAAGATATATATTTGTCGATAAATGCCAGTGTGTGAACGTTAAGTATAAAATCATCTAATGCTATCCAGAATAAGCTGTCAAAACACGTCATACTCTTGAAAGGGTTAATAATACACTAATAATTCACTACAGTTTGCTTCCAGTGTCTGACCAACAGTAACTGATCAGCAGGGTGTCAAACCGGAGCCATTGTGTTTGAAGAATTGAATAAATATGAGAAAGAATACAGGACAATTAGCATGAAAGGAACTTGTTTTGGCCATTGTATTCCTTACAAGGACATAATTTGACCTATAAACCAAAATGTGTAGCTTTGCATATTCATAACAAAGACTGAAAAGAAAGGCCTCGACTTTGGTTTCCCACCCTACTGATGAATGAAAGTGGCTGCAGCGACACCATAAACAACACCACATCTGGAAAGTTTAGCCATGTTGACCGGGTAAGACGTCCATAAGAAGTACACTAAAATATACTGTAGAGGTCAGCCTTATCTAACCTGTAAATTACCTTATAATCTTCCTGTAGCAGAGGATGGAATTGGTTAAATATATATAAACAGTATATATATATATATATATCAATCAATGAGAGCATGCGCTGTGACAGCACGTGGCCGCACTCACCCGCTGACGGCATCCAAGAAGATCCTCCCGGGAAAGCGTCCTGGCATCTGCCTGGTCCATGTTAAGGTATTCCATCGCATAATTTACCGACTTCCTTCAACCATGAGTTCCTTGGTCTTCCCCTGGGCCTCCTCCACTCAGGGTTGTCTTCTGTAGAGACCACTTGGCAATTGGGATCAGCATCGGGGAGGCGAACCACATGCCCATATAGCCAAAGTTGGCTTTCAAGAATTAGAAAGTATTAATTATGTCTCGAGTCAGTTTCTCGGAGTAGTCTTTGGTTTGATACGCAATTGTACCAGCAATAACCCATGTTCCTGCGGAGCAATCTAGTACCAAAGGAGTTGATAGGTTTCTTCAAAACACTGTTTAGTGTCCATGTCTCACAGCCATACAGTAAGACAGGGAGCACCATTGTCTTGAAGATTCGCAACTTCGTCCTTCTGTATAGGTATCGACAATGCCATATACTTTTGTTGAATGAATCCATAACACCCCATGCTAAGCCGAGGTGATGATTTACATCATAGCCCGACTCACCACTGTTGTGGATCACGCTGCCAAGATAGGTAAACTTATCCAAGATCTTTAATTCCTCACCACATGCATGAAAAAGATTAAACAGCGTCATTCAACAAGTCGCCAAATGCTTGGTTTGTGGCCTTAGCTCAAGAGATCTTTAGACCCAGTGGTTCTGACTCCTCATGGAGTGCCTCCAAGAACAATCTGAGAACATCCAGCGTCTCCGCAAAGATCACTGCGTCATCTGCAAAATCAAGATCTTTGATTCTGGAATTGTTTATGTCAGCTCCGCAGCGACTCCGCACATCTGTCTGGCCGAGTAACCAGTCCATACAAGTGTTGAAAAGTGTAGGTGATAGAGTACACCCCTCCCTGTCTTACACCTATAATAAAAACAAAACAAAAAACTGTACAATTTAAATCATCTAATGGATCCAATATTTAAAATATTAAAATAGATGATAAATGATTTAAATTGTACAGCTATTTTCGTTTATTTTTAGGATCCTGATGTTCGCCTGAAGATGGTCGCTAGTGCAGACCGAAAATGTGTGAATAAAAGATGGTGTTTCATGGAGTTATTTCTCTTCTATTCCTACTCTTATGGAAGCTACGGTGCCCTAGCCCACCCACTGACGTCCTGATATATATATATATTGAGTATATATCACAAATACACGTGAGCCACTAAATGTTTCCAATCTCTCAGTGGGGTTCGAACCGTCGACCATCAGGACGATAGCCGACGCTTTAATCAACTACACCACGGCAGTCTAAAAGACACTCAACCTTCTATTCTATTTATGTTAGGGAGAAGGGAAACCCACTAGGCGAATATATTTCAATTCATACCTAGACGTAGGATCCATATTCCAGAATACCATACAAGGATTTCTGAGTGTCCCGACGCAACTCGGGTCGAAATTGATTTCATTTAATTCTAACCCACAAAGCATGAGAGTTACAAATATTGAGCATATATCACAAATACACGTGAGCCACTAAATGTTTCCAATCTCTCAGTGGGGTTCGAACCGTCGACCATCAGGACGATAGCCGACGCTTTAATCAACTACACCACGGTAGTCTAAAAGACACTCAACCTTCTATCCTATTTATGTTACGGAGAAGGTAAACCCACTAGGCGAATATATTTCAATTCATACCTAGACGTAGGATCCATATTCCAGAATACCATACAAGGATTTCTGAGTGTCCCGACGAAACTCGGGTCGAAATTGATTTCATTCTCCCTAACATAAATAGGATAGAAGGTTGAGTGTCTTTTAGGCTGCCGTGGTGTAGTTGATTAAAGCGTCGGCTATCGTCCTGATGGTCGACGGTTCGAACCCCACTGAGATATTGGAAACATATATATATATATATATATATATACTGTATATACAAACAAAATATTGTTTTCATCAACTACCTGAGGAAAATGCATTATTTTCACATTTTGGTGTAACATGCAACACCTTATACTGTATATCACATCTATCTATCTATCTATTGCCTGACGCCGTGATCCCGGAAGGGGTGGCCACGAACGAACCGCCCCCATGCACCTCTGTCCCCAGTCAGTCGACGCCCCTCCCCCCAACCAGCACCGCCTTCGTTCATGTAGTTCCTCACTCCATCCTTCCACCTCATATTCGGTCTACTCCTCCCTCTCTGTCCCTCCACCTCGCTTTCATACACCCTCTTAGTCATTCTCTCGCTTTCCATACGTTCCATATGGCCGAACCATCTCAAGTTGTTCCTTTTCACACTTTCCAGCACATCTACCTCCACACCACACCTCCTTCTTACTTCCTCATTAGTCTGTCTATCCCTCCATGTAACTCCGCACGCACTCCTTATGTAATTCATTTCCACTGCTCTCACTCTTGGTCTGAGTCTCTCAACCAACGTCCATGCTTCGCTTCCGTAAGTCAGTGTCGGGATTACCACACTGTCATGCAAGGACTTCTTCACTTCCATACTGACCACCCTATTTCTTGTTACTGCTTTTAGCGTTCCTACAACCCTCTTCCCCTGTTGTACCCTCTCCCGCACCTCTTCATCCATAGTCCCATCTTTACTCAACACACTGCCCAGATACTTAAAAGAGTTGACGATCTCCATAGCCTGACCGTTCAGCTTCACCTCACACTCTGTGACTTCACCCCTTTCGAAGATCATAACCTTGCTCTTCCCCGTATTTACCTTCAAATTCCGTTTTTCGCACACTGTTCCAAACTCATTTACCAGACCCTGCAACTCCCATTCATTATCACTCATCAGAACTGTATCATCCGCAAACAGCAGTATAGGTAGCTTCCACTCAATTCCCTCCCTTTTCTGCGATACACCAACATCCACTGCTCTTGATAGCAGTGACGGATCCAGCTCAGGCTTAAGGGGGGGGGGGGCGGGCTGATATATATACATGAGGGGCGCCATAATTCACACAATATTCTTTATATGTATTGTATTTCAGATAAAATGCAGTATATATCAGATGTAAGAGCTATATACTATCTATCTATCTATTGCCTGACGCCGTGATCCCCGAAGGGGTGGCCACGAACGAACCGCCCCCATGCACCTCTGTCCCCAGTCAGTCGACGCCCCTCCCCCCAACCAGCACCGCCTTCGTTCATGTAGTTCCTCACTCCATCCTTCCACCTCATATTCGGTCTACCTCTCCCCCTCTGTCCCTCCACCTCGCTCTCGTACACCCTCTTAGTCATTCTCTCTCCGCTTTCCATATACGTTCCATATGGCCGAACCATCTCAAGTTGTTCCTTTTCACACTTTCCAGCACATCTACCTCCACACCACACCTCCTTCTTACTTCCTCATTAGTCTGTCTATCCCTCCATGTAAATCCGCACGCACTCCTTAAGTAATTCATTTCCCACTGCTCTCACTCTTGGTCTGAGTCTCTCAACCAACCGTCCATGCTTCGCTTCCGTAAGTCTGTGTCGGGATTACCACACTGTCATGCAAGGACTTCTTCACTTCCATACTGACCACCCTATTTCTTGTTACTGCTTTTAGCGTTCCTACAACCCTCTCCCCTGTTGTACCCTCCTCTCCCGCACCTCTTCATCCATAGTCCCATCTTTACTCAACCACACTGCCCAGATACTTAAAAGAGTTGACGATCTCCATAGCCTGACCGTTCAGGCTTCACCTCACACTCTGTGACTTCACCCCTTTCGAAGACCATAACCTTGCTCTTGTTCCCGTATTTACCTTCAAATTTCCGTTTTTCGCACACTGTTCCAAACTCATTTACCAGACCCTGCAACTCCCATTCATTATCACTCATCTCAGAACCTGTATCATCCGCAAACAGCAGTATAGGTAGCTTCCACTCAATTCCCTCCCTTTTCAGCAATACACCAACATCCACTGCTCTTGATAGTATTTCTTTCAGAACTCCATCCATATATACAGTAAACAACCACGGGGACATCACACACCCCTGTTTCAAACCAACATTCAGGTCAAAGAACTCGCTCTGCTCACTCTCCACACGTACTGCCGCCTTTGCACCCTCATACATGCTCTTCACTGCTTTCAGCAACTTGCCCTCTACTCCGTATATTCTAAGTACTTTCCACAAACCTTCTCTATCCACTCTGTCATAGGCCTTCTCCAAGTCCTATATACTAAGGGGAGAAATAAACTTAGACATAATAATTCCTAAACTTTTAATATATAGCTTATAAAATAATGTAACTCCAGAACCCTACTGTTGGCCTACAATGAAAGTGTGAGTGTATACACTTGTGCATAGTTTCAAATGTATCTGATAAAGAGTAAATCAAATGTTTCCTTCGAACTTAATCCTTTGGACATCATTTTAAAGGCACAAATAAGCAAAACAGACATACTTGCAGTTTGTGAGCATTAGCCAAACATTAAACAATATAATCTAGTTTTCTTTTCTTAGAAAGAGTAAATCTATCTAGCACATCTTCAGGATTTACTTCCATTTCATTATGGACATTAATGAGAGCCAGACTACACATTCTCTCTTCAGACATGGTAGACCTCAGGTATGTTTTCAGTCTTTTTAGAGTAGAGAATGATCTTTCACTGGAAGCAGTTGTTATTGGGAGTGTAGCACAGATTCTTAGTAATGTATGAATATTTGGGAATAATTGTTTTTCACACCTATGTAAAGCAGTAATAATTGATTTTGGTTTGTTTGCTGAAGTCTTCCATGTCTGTTGCCATATCTCATATTCTGTGTGTACTATACTTTCATCAACAAACTGTCCATACACATCAAGAAGAGGCTGCAAAGCAATTGCGGGAAGAGACACACACACGTCTGGAACGAGTGCACCTATTTTGAGTGCCACAGCATTGTGTTGCTCAAACCTTTGTTTCATCTGAGAAAGTACATGATCTAGAAATTGTGTGTAAACAGCTTTACGGTAATACTCCTCGGCACTGGAAGAAGGAACATTTTCCCTGTGTACTTGTTTTTTTACTACACGAGGTATGGTAAGCTCTACACCAAGCTTATCTGCCAGAACCTTAGCCTCTCCCCACGTTTTTGAAAAGTATTCCTCAGCTTCTAACCTATGGATGGTTAGTACCTTAGTGACATTTTCAATGTAACTTACAGCATGGTAAAGATCATTATTGACACTTTGAAGGAAAACTGACAAGTTTAGGGTTACTGCTAGCACATCTTTCAGAACACAGAGGGTTACTATAAAATTTGGATCACAAATTGTTTTGTGCATCATCCTGGCTTTGGTAGAAGTTTCCCTATCACGTGTATTCTCACACCTCTCCAAAAATGAAATAATAGCTGGCATCATTTCATAAAATGTAAGTACACTCTCATGGCGTTCTACCCAGCGAGTTGCATAGTGTTTTGAGGCGACGTTTTTTTTGTGTCTAATATGCTCATCAATCAAAGTTTCTAGCAAGTTTACTCTCTTAGCTGAATGATTTATAAAGTTTATAACCTCATAAATGGTGCCTTGAGTATTTCTAACATCAGCAACGATACTGGATGAAGTCAGAGTGAGATTCAAGCAGTGGCTAGCACAATGCATATAAACAGCTGATGGATACTTCTCAGAAATAATTGCTTGAACACCATTCAATCTTCCACTCATAGCAGCTGCTCCATCATAGCCCTGCCCAACTAACCCCTTCATATCAACTTTGAGATCACCAAGAAAGTTTAGGATTACATCTGCTAACCCCTTACCAGTGAGATCAGTTACATTTACAAATCCTAAAAAGTCCTCTCTGACACTACTTCCATCTAAATATCTCAAACATACAGTTAATTGTTCCAGTTTTGCAACATCTGTTGTCTCGTCAGCTAACACTGAAAAGAAGAATGAGTTATTCAACTTGTTCATGATGTTGTCAGTTATAATATTAGCTGCACACGCTAAGAGCTCATTTTGTGTTGTTTTACTTATATAAGTAGCATTTCTTTTGACACTGGTAAGATGTTCCTGCAATTCTTTGTCTCCTGCATCTATGCGAAAGAGTAACAAAGAACGAAAGTTCCCCCTCTCAGTAATACTACCTGTACTGCTAGTACCGACATCAAGTAAACCGTCATCTCTGTGGCCCCTTAGAGAAATGTTTAACTTTCCACACAATAACAGTGTTTTGATTATTGGTATGAGTCTCTTTCTGTTTTCAAGGGCCTTGGATTTACATGCACTATCTATGTCCTTTGAAACATCAGTCTTCCTAGATACCATATCTTTAAACTGCTGAGCCCGAACAATTGCTGTCTTATGATAATCTCTCTTTTCATGTTCAGTGAGATACCCATCCTTCCCAAAAAGTCTGTCATAATGTCTTAGAGGCTGAGTAACTAACGACTTCAGCTTCTGCTCTCCCCTCCCTCCACTCATTGAACCTGGGCCAAACAGAGCACAAGGGCGACAGAATAATCCCTCTTCAATCCTTGAATATGCAAGGTAAGGACATCTGGTTAAATGTTCCAGTCTCAGATAACGTTTTTCTTCCTGACCTTTAATTACTCTAACTTTATGGGGCATATCAAATGAATCATCAGGAATCCAATGGTTTGTCAATATTTTAATTTTGAGTTCGTCTGTGAATTCAAGTTTACCTGGTTTTAAGCCTACATACCTTCCAATATCAACAGTCGAGATAGCTGGGGTTTCTATTACATTAATGTTTAATGGCTTGCATCCTTGTATACCTCTCTCCATTATATTGCTTTCTATTAACTGCCTACCAATTTCACCCTGATCTTTGTTAATGTCACCAACATTTTCACTAGTTTCCTGAGGTGATCAATCTTCACTGGTACTCGGGTATGATGTTTCCCTAGATGTTACATTTTCACTCCCAACAGATGACGACACTGATGTTGGTAGAAAAAATTAGGTAATAGGAACAGTCTTGGAGGTACTGTGCCCTAGTTCTCTCTTTTGCCTCAAAGAACGGCCAGCCGGCCAGCCGCACCAGACAGCTTTAACTTCTTACCCCTCGAGGAATGACTGTCATCACTCATCTATTCAAGACAAATAATAGTAATTACAAATAAAGCTAGTGCTGTTCCCGATATGTTCGAAAACCAATAAATAATAATAATAATAATAGTAATAATAATGGTTTGCCCCAAAAATGTAACTATAAATAGTTGATAGCAATGATGAAATAAACCTGGAACCAAGAAAAAAACCGAAATCGCTGTTGTGCGCAAATTCATTGCTGTCTAATGTATTTCTAATTCTTTTACCTATGTGAATGAGAGACAAAAGGCAGAGCTGCCTGCAGCGAGTGCCTCCCCCAGAGTTGAAAGACTGACAGGGCCAAAATCAAGGGATGTTTGAGCTAAACTGCCTGGACACACGAAGTTTGAAACAATTTAAGTCATAGGAAGAGGGAAAGAGAAAGACTGATTCTGGGAGAGCATTCCAGAGCAGAGCTCAGCAGTTGAATAAAAGAAAGTCTGAGAATAGCGTTTCACTGCATGTAGGCTAGCCTATACATAGGCTTAGGCTATGGCCTTGCATAAATAAGTAATGTATGAAAACATGATGTATGTAAAATCATATAGCCTAACAATTACAATAAACGTATTTGAAATGAACACTTATTTGAATTTAATTTAATTGGACTGAAGTTCTGAACAACCGCCCACACATACCGCCTTTCAGTATTAAACTTATCGGATAGTATAACCGCATTGGACCAAAGTCATAGGCTAGTGGACAAATTACCAGACTTTATAGAAAAACTTGATCAACAACAAACACACTAATTAATAATAGGCCTAACATTATATAATACCGGTAACATAAGAATTGCTTTAAAACAATACCGTATGTAGAAAGAAACGAACAAGCGATCGCTGTCAATATACGTACGATTATTGAACTGCTGCTTGTGAATTTGTAATATGAAGTACTTAACCATAAATCATAAGAAATAAGACAAAAACTAACCTTGGTCGTAATGCCAGCACCCACGGGCCACGACTTAACTTTCCCAGGCCTACTGAGTGACTGCCTGAGTGATCAGCTCATCAGCTGCCTGTAGCCAGACGTGTTTGAATTTAAAAAGCTCATGAGTCATGACAGTCTCAAATTGGCGCGCATTTCAATTTTTACTAGTCTACCGTACATAATTAATAATATTTATCTTATTATTATTATTATTTGTGTTTTAATTCTTATTTTATTATTAATATTATTATTATAATTATTATTATTATTATTATTATTAGTAGTAGTAGTAGGCCTAATGTACAAAATAGGATATTAGGAGTGGGAAGAAGCCTGTTTGAAAGGGCGCAGTTTTGGTCACTAAGGGGGGGGGGGGGGCGGCCCCCCTGGATCCGCCACTGCTTGATAGTATTTCTTTCATGACTCCATCCATATATACAGTAAACAACCACGGTGGTTACTACATACTCCTCTTTCCCCTTTGCCCTTATATAGGGGGACTATTATGCCAGTCTTCCAGTCATCGGGTGCACTCCCCTTCTCCCATGCTAGTTTCCACATTTTCCATACCCATTCTATCACTATCTCACCACCATACCTCAACATTTCCCCACACACTCCATCTGTTCCTGGTGCTTTCCCCAACTTCACTCTTTTCATGGCTTCCCATACTATATATCACATGAAAGTTATAATTTGGCTGTTCTGTAGTTGCAACATTTGGGTCAACTGTACTTAAATTTAATGTAACTGCCTGTCACACACATTTATCGTGTCGTCCAGCTGTTACAGGTTAAGGTGAAAGTCCTGGTGGATGTTTTAGCGGACATGTTGGTGTTAAACAACAACGTAGGAGGCTGGAGCGACACATTTTACGTTAATTAATGTTCAGTACAATACTGATTCTTAACACTGTCCAAGGCCAAATATTAGTGTGACCAAAAATACTCATGTGATCAATATTTAATGGTGGCCTCAGAATAGACATGGTTTTATATTTATAAACTTGTTTTATTTATATTTTATTATCATATTTATACCAAGCGTTTCCCTCAAGACATAGACTTTCAGTAGCCTGTGGATTAGATTGCTGGATAATACGAAGTTTGGATATCTTACTCTAAATGACTTGCAGTTGGTTTGACGCTGTATTTGTTTTGTTATGTGTACAAAGGAAATCAAGCAACAACAGATCCAGTGACCCTTCTAGGTTGCTTTTCCTCCAAAACACTGAGGATCAAGTGTCCAAACAGTGGTTTAGAGTGGGTAAGGGAACATTGGAAAGGGAATTACTGCCCTGGAACTAATGTCCGTGGCAGGATTAGGAAGTTAGTAGGGGACAGATGGGTTAGTAACTGAGGGGGGGATAAAATAAAGTTATTCATTTACAAACGCAGTCAGTCGCGGGTTTGATGCGAGATATTTGTCTAGGCGGAGTTTAAATGAATCAACGGTGATGCAGTCTATAACGTTTCGGGGAAGCCCATTCCACAAGTTGACAACTCGATTGAAGAAGAAATTCTTAGATTCGTGCGAGTTAAAAGATTTACCAATAATTTTGCAACCGTTTCCCCGCGTGTAATTAGATTGGTCGATAGTGAAGTACTTACTACAGTTCATATTGTCGATGCCTTTGATGATTTTGAACACTTGAATTAAGTCGCCTCTTAATCTGCGCTGGGTTAAAGGAAATAGATTTAATTCTCTAAGACGCTCTTCGTATGGTTTGCTCTTTAGGCTAGGTATCATTTTGGTAACTCTACGTTGAACTCGTTCTAGCTTGTTTATATCTTTTTGGTAATAAGGGCACCAGGATTGAACGCAGTATTCCAGAAGAGGGCGGACTAAGGAATTGTAAAGGGTTAGGATAACTTCTTTGGATTTATGCTCAAATGACCTGCCTATAAAGCCAATTATTTTGTTTGCCTTCTTAACAACTTCTGAACATTGTTGACTCGGTTTTAGGTTACTCGATATTGTTACTCCCAGATCGGTTTCTCTGTTTACATTCTTAAGCTGAGTGCCATTCATCGAATAGTTTGCTTTCTCATTTAGGTATCCGATATGTAGTACTTTACATTTATCCGCATTGAAACTCATTTGCCAAATTTGGGCCCAACATGACAATTTATCTAGATTGTGTTGCATATCGTCAACTTGTTCTTTCGAGAGTACGCTATTTGCAATTTTTGTATCGTCAGCAAATTTTGAGATTGTACAGGTGAGACCCTCATCTATGTCGTTGATGTAAATTAGAAAGAGAATTGGTCCTAGTACCGATCCCTGGGGTACCCCGCTACTTACATTGGTCCATTTTGATGCCTTACCGTTTATGACTACTCTTTGCTTTCTGTCGCTGAGCCAATTTTCTATCCATTTCAACACACCGTCTTGTATTCCATGCGCTTTTAGTTTTAGCAGTAAACGTTTGTGGGGAACTTTGTCAAAGGCCTTTTGAAAATCAAGGTATATAATATCTACAGCTTTACTCTCATCGTAGAGGTTGAGGATATCGTGGAAGAAGTCTAAGAGGTTTGTTAAACAGGAACGTTTTTTACGAAAGCCGTGTTGAGTATCTTTAAGTATGTTATTTTCCTCTAAGTGATTTACGAGTCTGTCTCGTATGACAGTTTCTAGCATTTTACATACAACTGAGGTTAAGCTAATTGGACGATAGTTACTGGATAGGGATTTGCTGCCTTTTTTGAATATCGGTGTTATGTTGGCTAGCTTCCACTGATCGGGCATAGTTCCAGACTGCAAGGATTTATTGAATAGTAATGTCAGTGGTTTAGAGAGCTCATCCTTAGCTTCCTTTAGAACTCTAGGCGAGATTGTATCAGGTCCAGGCGTTTTATTTACCTTGAGTTTATCTAAACAATTCAATACTTCTCTCTCTGTAACGGTGATATTGCTTAAAACATCTGAATTATCAATCTGAATCGGCGATGGTGTAGGGATATCACTGAGGTCTTCTGTTGTAAAAACTGATGCAAAGAAGGTATTGAGGGCATTACTCATTTGTTCTTCGTCTTTGGTGTATTCTCCATTTTCATCGACTAACGGTCCAACAGTTGAAGTAACTACTTTTTTCTTTCTGATATAACTATAGAATTCTTTCGGGTTTGTTTTACTTTGATTCGCAATATGTAACTCTAAGGTCTTTTTACTTTGC
This sequence comes from Paralithodes platypus, assembly GCA_032716605.1. Lineage (NCBI taxonomy): Eukaryota > Metazoa > Arthropoda > Malacostraca > Decapoda > Lithodidae > Paralithodes > Paralithodes platypus. The sequence goes on from CM064540.1 coordinate 27,654,803, forward strand.
TTAATTAACTTTTTGGCTTTGCGTCGTAGCTCTACAAATTTCAGCCGTTCTTCGTCATTTTGTGAGGATTTTAATCTATCATTAGCAAATTTTTTAGCAAGCAGGCAGTTTGAAATATCTTTATTCCACCATTTGGGCTTATTATTATGGCCTGGACGCCGAGTTTTCGATGGTATGCAGTCTTGCACTGCTTTTAGGTAAGTGGCTTCGAATAACTTCCAAGATGTATTTATGTCGTTATTGTGAATTAAAAAGCTCCAGTCAGTTTCTTTAAACATAGCTCTAAGTTTATGGAAGTTTGCTTTCTTGAAATTAGGGACTTTTTCGATGCTACTATTTGGTTCGTTACTAGTAAACTTTAAAGTGAAAGTTATCGTATGATGGTCGCTGTTACTGAATTCATCACCAACATTCAAATTCTCTATTAATTCTTCTTTTGTTGCAAGTACAATGTCAAGAACGTTATTACCACGGGTCGGCGTTCCAACAAATTGATAAAGCGAACTCTCTTGCAAGTTCGTATACAAGTCATGTCCGGAGTGTGAAGTAAGAGTATCGCCCCACTTGGTCACAGGTAAATTAAAGTCACCAAAAATTACGGTATCTTGCGAGTTACTTATATCTGCAATTTGTTCGTAAATTTCTCGGTCAGTTTGCACTGATTGAGCTGGAGGTCTGTATATTAATGCAAGTATTATTTTGGTACCTTTATTATTCTTTATTAACACAAAAGATGCGTCGACGTTCACAATTTGAGGTTTTGACAAGAGGGTAGGGTTAAGACTTTCTTTGATATAAAGTAAAACGCCACCTCCATTTCGATTTATTCGGCTTTTCTCAAACATTACATAACCGGGAAGTGAATACTCTGCTAAAAAGTCTCTATCTTCTGTATTGAGCCAAGATTCTGTTATGCCAATCACATCATAATTTTCTGTAAACACTAGCTCCTCTAAATCTGAAAATTTATTGCGTATGCTACGAGCGTTTGCATAGAAAACCTTTAAATTTGTTATTTTAGAACTCACGGAACGCGCTTCAATAATATTTTTGGTTCTTGTCGGATCTACATTTATGTTCATGGCTGTCCTCGGTCCTCGCTGTCTCCGGTCCTTATCGCTGGTGGTCCTCGGTTGCCTCTGTTTTTTTCTTGGCGTTGGATGATTTATGTCACTGCTGCTTCTTCTCGGATGGCGTTTTTTGATCCATGGCTGCGGACTGCTTCGTGTAGGAGACGACCCATGCGTGCTGAACCCACAGGGTTTAGATGAGTGCCATCCTTGCGGAACAGAGTAGGCTGGTTGTAGAAGTTGTCCCAGAGGTTGATGAATTCAACTTCTTCCCTCAGACACAAATGTTTTAGTCGGCTATTTGTGCTGAAGGCCTTGTCGTAGAATTTGTCAGGTGCGTCGATCTTGGGGAGAATGCCTGAGATGATGATATTCCTTGACTTGTTTTTGTAGTGCTGTATGAGGGAGACTGCAATGGGCAACGTCTGGGTGACTAATAGGTGTTCTGTAACACTTGCCCAATGTAAAGGAAATAAACCTATATGTTGATAGTGTGGACAAAGTCGTTAAATGAGATCAAAATAGAAAAAATATTCCTTGTGAAATTATGATAAACTACAGTCCCAGAACGTGCTATACATTTATAAGTATACTGACTCGATGCAGTATTTATATACTGTGTGATGAATGACAGGTAAAGATTATAGAATTACTGGACTAAATCAAAGCTAAAGGTCAATCACATAAAAAGGGAATCAAATAATGTTGGGATTCAACTTACCAATCAATCACACAGCACAGTAATGAGGTACGAAGCCGGTAAAAATGGTGTACAAGGCGACGGTTAGGCTAACTCAAGGAACAGGAGGATGGCACCATAGCTCATCCTTATTTAAGGATAGATGGTTTTAATTAATCATATACATGAAGGCAAAAAAGGCTTAGCTGTCAGTCGTAAGTCGGGTGAGAGCGTCGATGAAGATATGAAGAGTTGTTGTTGACTATTGTAGGCACTAAAGCACAGCTAACGAAAGTGTACTGATTCGAATGAAATCTATAGTGAGCTCTGCCGGCTGTCTTCCAGCACGGCCACCAGCAGAACGCTGCCGGCTCCAGGAAAAATATCGTACCGCACTGATGATACGATTGTCTAAGGTACTATTATATATATGATAATCTACATATATCCTACAATGACCCTATAAATATTATAATATAACATAATAGGTCTTTAATATAATATACCCCAACTTACGATAATCACGGTATGATATTTTTCCACTATCTGGTCTACCGTGCCAGACGACATGACATTCCTAACTTAAACACCTAGGAATAACCGTTATAGCCTAACCATCGTGATTTCCACGATAAACTCTCCCCCCACAAAAGAACCTGAACCCCACCTTAACCTACAGTTGCCCAGAGGCTATCTTTTGACGCCACATGTTGATGGCGCCGTCAGCAGCACGTCTACGACGAGTCCCGATCCGAGGTTGATCACCAGTTAACAGTGGTGGATCAGCCTGTATAGAATCCTCGGATCCAGCAGTATCAGGCGGAGCATTGGATTGTGATGTAGAGTCAAGCTCCAAGGCGTATAAACGTGCGATAGGACGAACAGTGGTCCCATTGGCAGTCCGTAACAGCGCTACTCGCTCCACTGAGTCACCCACCTTGTACACTTCTAGCACACGGCCCAACTTCTAGTACATGCGAGGACCTTCGTCATGGATCAGAACCACATCACCAACCGAGGGTGCCGAAGGTTTACCTGTGGGTCGAGCATTCCTTTCTCTCAGAGATAGTAGATACTCGTGAACCCACCTCCTTCTAAAATCCTCGATAATCTTAGAGATGTACTGGTACTGCCGGGATACAGCCGCGTCAGTATACAAAGAAGGATCCTCTAGCTCCACAAGTGACTGAAAATCGGATGGAAATCCAGTCAATGGTCGACAGTAGAGTAAGTGCGCTGGCGTCAGTGGCAGTGGTTCTTGTAGGTCGGTGTAAACATAAGTAAGTGGGCGGTCAATAACAACTGCTTCTATCTCAGTGAGGACTGTCATCAACTCACTTTTCTTCAATAAAGCACGTCCTACTACGGCTCTAAGTCCTGATTTAACAATACCTACACACCGTTCCCACATTCCACCAAACCAAGGTGCCTTCACTGAGATGAACCTCCATTCGCACTTTCTTTCTCCCATAAAAGCAATGACCATTAGATCATCGCTCAAATCCTTGAGGTATCCAGATGCTTGAGTAAACGTGGGAGCATTGTCACTCAGCACAAGTTGAGGGAACGATCTACGGGCACAAAACCTTAACGCCAGCATGAATTCTTCACAAGACATATTGTCACATAATTCGAGATGCAATAAGATATAGACCTTTTCATGTTCTCTCGTCATTAATGCTTCAGTGTAGTCCAACCCCATCATCAAATTCATCAACATGGTTTTAAGAGGGGAAGTACCCGACTGTGCCACACCCCTATTTTTTGGGGCATCACTCTGTGCACTGGCAAAAAAAGATGGCAGTGTGCGCCCAATAGCAGTAGGGAATACCTTCCGCCGCCTTGCCACAAAGGTGGGTTTGAAACCACTCTCGAATGGCCTAGGTCAACACTTAAGACCAGTTCAACTAGGTTTCGGAACTCCAGGGGGGTGTGAAGCTGCTGTACACGCAACCCGCACCTACCTCAGCCAAGCCCAAGAAAAACGAGTGCTTCTAAAGATTGACATGCGGAACGCATTCAACAGCATTCGCAGGGATGTCTTCCTCCGTGCAGCTCAAGAACACATCCCCACTCTGTACCCCCTACTTTGGCAGGCTTATTCCAAACCTTCAATCCTGATTTTTGGCGAGACGGTAATCCCATCAGCGACCGGGTTACAGCAGGGAGATCCAGGTGGTCCTGCTCTTTTCTCAATAGGGGTGGATGCAGCAGCTAACAAAGTAAGGTCAGAACTGAATGTATGGTACCTGGACGATGCAACCTTGGGTGGGTCAGTAGAGAACGTTCTAACCGACCTAAATAACATCGTAACTGACCTCGGCCAGGCTGGGCTAGTGATAAATGACACCAAATGTGAACTTGTCCTCCTCAACCACACATGTGAACAAGGAGAAGAGACTCAGGCCCTGTTTCGAGGCATATTGCCAGATGTAAAGATCCTTCAGGAGCACCAGCAAACCCTATTAGGTTCCCCACTAACTCTGGCAGCAATCCCACCAGCACTTCAAGTTAAAAAGGAGGAGCTTCAACGTCTCGTGAGTCGCCTGATACACATCGATGCCCACTCAGCTCTGGCCCTTCTCAAGAACTATTTCTCCATCCCAAAACTCCAATACCTCCTGCGCACATCGATGACTTACACGAACAATGGTGGCCTCCAAGAATTAGACAGCATAATCCGAGAAGCAGTGACCAGCATCACCAACGTGGAATTTAAAGAACGGACCTGGACACAAGCCACCCTTCCTGTCCGCCTCGGGGGCTTGGGCATACGGAGAGCCTCGGATATTGCCTCCCCAGCCTTTATCTCTTCCCTCATCGCGACCAACGACCTTGTAGTGTCCATCCTTTCTTCTCAACCCGGAATGACACTTAATTGGGACGTAACAGTAGCGATTAACACCTGGAAGGAAAGTACAGGAGTAGAGGAGGAGCCTCAGGGTACCTCCAGGAGCAAGCAGAAAGCGTGGGATACCATCTCGGCGAAAAAAACTCAAGAAAATCCCCTAACCAATGCAGACCAGGTTGCAAAAGCACGCCTCCAGGCAGCCGCCCGTTCGGAGAGTGGCTTGTGGTTACACGCCATCCCCATCCCACCTCTTTGAACTCGCTGGGATGCTGAAGCGCTCCGGGTTGCCATCGCGCTCAGAGTGGGTGCGGCAGTTTGTCACCCACACACTTGCAAGTGTGGTGGGGGGATGGATGCTCAAGGTCACCATGCCTTGTCATGTAATTACAACGCAGGCCGCCTGCCAAGACACTCTGCACTAAATGATGTCATAAAACAGGCCCTGCAGAGTGCTAACCGTGCATCAATCCTCGAACCACATGGACTTCACAGAGAAGACGGCAAACGGCCAGATGGGATGACCACTTTCCCTTACAAGAATGGCCGGTGCCTCGTGTGGGATGCCACATGTGTTGACACTTTCTCCTCAACCAACATCGCCAGAAACGCCGACGAAGCAGGTGAAGCCACCCGGATAGCAGAAGATAAAAAGCGAGAAAAATATAGATAGATATAGAAATAGATAGATAGAACATGTGTGATGCACATAAATAAAAGGGGATGTGTCGGATGGTTGAAAGCCACAGATGCTCGCGCGTTTGGGGCTAGCAACACGTATTATGAAAAACATGTATCCTCCTTCATTCACTGTCCCCCCCTTCACTCACTCAACCCCACAATTTGCCGGAGGATAACAGGTTTTTCACAATACGTAGACGGAGGTCTTTAAAAAAAAATAAAAAATAAAAAGATTGAAAGGGTTCTACATGTTTCACGCGGCATTCTGGTAAAGGCGGAACTGGTCCAGTCACGTAAGGTTTACCTTTCAGCCTTTGGCATATCACACATTTCTTCTCTATAATGTCGAACTACTTGTCGAATCCTTGGGATCCGCCATCGGAGACACAAATTCGATATAATATGATGGACACAATAGTTTTTAACTTCTTCATGTGTGCGTTTTACCAACAAATATGTGACATGATGTTGTGATGGCAAAAGAATGGGATAGTTCGTGTAGTCCTGTACACCCGACCACTTTAGGCGTCCCTCACACCTGATGAGGTCACTATCCAGGTGTAACCTCAGTTGACGCACTAAGTTAGGCATTTTCATCTTGGCAGAGCTTCTTAAAGATTCTAATTCTTGGAAAAAGGTTTCTGCTTGAACCAATTTAATCATTGTTACTTCAGCTGCTTTAATTCATCAACATTGATGATGTGACCCATATTGCAGTGTGTGCCTTCTACCTTACTTTTGGTGTTGGATATAAATCGCAGCACCCAGGCTACCACGCTGACTAATTTATTGTAGTCACCGATCCTTTCCCACTCAACTATCGGACTCGGTGTGTCTGTCGGTGGGGTTGCGACTGTCACTGTTTCCAATGGCAGAAGTCCCCCCCCCTATCAGCTTCCCATTCCGTCCATTCTTTTTCATGGAGCAGCCACAATGGACCATGCCACCGTAATTCGGACTTTACTATCTGGGTTGCTTAACTCCCCTAGTTATAAGATCACTGGGGTTATCCTTTGTATTAACATAGTGGTAAGCGACATCTGGTAGTAGGGACCGAATTTCATCAACCCTATTTCGCACATACATGGGCAGAGACTTTTTGCTATGAACTCAGTTCAGTGCTATTTGACTATCACACCATACGTGAACGGCAATTATGCTTAGTTTCTTCTCGTATGCAGTGCGTACATAAGACACCAGACGTCCTAGAAGCAGCATGGCAGTCAATTCCATTTTGGGGATAGTAACCCATTTTACCGGTGCTACTTTAGCCCAGGTGGTAACCAAATATACCCCAAATGAAGTAACGACATAGATAGCAACCCTGTATGCAGTGGCACTGGCATCACAGAACGCGTGCAAAGTAACATCGCCGAATGCTGCCACTTTACGAGGTAACTGTATAGTACACAGGATGTCATTCTCTTTTAACAACAATACACCTTGATTGTTTAGATCTTCGGGTAAGAATCCGAGCTCTTATTGTAACGGGTAATGCTAAACCCAAGGGATAAAAAAATCACGAAACTTTTCTCAACAGGCTCCTTTTTGTATGCGTCTGCACCTGCTGAGTAAAAGATTTTGTTTGAAAGGTTAGTGTGTCTTCGTTTGGTTGCCAGTTCATCCCCAAATTTCTGGTCTCTTCCTGGTCATAAGACGCCGTCCCGTCCATCTGAATAAGACACTGCAGAGATTCACTATTAGTAACCCACTCGTGGAGGTGCAGGTGTGCCTCTGTAAATAACCTACGGGCTTGCCAGTAGGTTTGTAGCAGATCATCTTGATCGTCGCTAGACCCCTGCAAATTATCTATATAAATACCGCGAGAGTTTTTCTGTGTCCTCTACAGTGTCAGACAGATGTTTCTTGATGGTGGCGTTAAGCAAAAATTGGGAGCATGTAGCGCCAAAGAGTACAACCCTAAATCGATAGGTGACTACCGGGCCTTCGGGGTTGTTGATGTCCTGCAACCAGAGAAACCGAGTGACGTCCCTATCAGCCTCATTTAGCTTTACCATTAAAAAAGCTTTCTCTAAGTCGCTTATAAAAGCAAACTGTCCCAGACTAAACCTTAGTAGTTGTTGTGCCAAATCAGACACAAATCCTGTCAAAAGGCAATCATTTAGTCTGGAATTATTACCTTGTCGGGCCGAGCAGTGGTACACCACCCTTATTGGCGTGGTGACGCTGTCCTTTCGTACCCCATGGTGGGCCAAATAGTGGACTCTCCCCCCCCCCCCCTTCACCAGCTCCTGGACATCAACAAGCTCAATAAACCCTCGGTCCAGGTAACTGCGAAATACATCGTCGTACGCCTTGCTCGGCTCACTAGCTAACTACCGCTGTAGTGCGCACAGGCGACCCAACGCCAAACCGTAGTTGGTGGGCAGCCCTATCTCTTCCGAACTCCAAGGTAAGCTAAACTTTCTAATCGCGATTTCCGAGTCATAGTCAGTCTCCATAGGATTTATACCTATGTGATCTAATTTCCACAACCGTTCCAGGTCGAACTCGGCAGTTACTTTAGGGTCACTAGGTTTGGTTTCATTATCCACCAACTCTTCTGCCGCGGTTACATTCACCCTCAGTACAGAAACCGTGTCGACCAGGACATTTGATTGGGTTGTATGTACCTTTCCGCTCATACAATAGCCAAATTTAGTGGGGATTAATATTACTCCACACATCCTCTTAAACCATGGGTATACTATATCATAATAATAATCAACACCGAGCAGAATATGCACCTCTGATAGATCTCCCACGGGGTCTGACAGATGAATTCCTTTGTGGCGCAGGACTTGTTCTACCTTCATCACCCCCACACCCCCAATATTCTGGTAGAGTGTCTACTACGATACATTTCATGAAGTATCTTTGCCTACGGTAGATAATTATAAGAAACCTCCGCCACCTCATATTCCTGTTTGTCGGTGACTCCCGTAAAGCCTTGCAACCGTAGAGTCTCAGCCCCCACGATACTATGCTTTAATCCCTTTAAAACGGACCTCTTAATAAAAGACCGTTGGGACCCTTGGTCTAGAAGTACCCGACAAACAGTATCACTGTCACTACTCTCCATGGGCATCTTTATAGTGGGTAAAGTAGTGGTATCTTTCACACTACCCAGTGTCAATGTTGTAGTACCCTCTGACTTATTATCCTTACCCTTGTCAACTTCAGGACACAACTTGTCAAAGTGATGTCCTTTACAGTGACGGCAAGGTCTTAAATAGCTGACAGTGCATTGTCCTTGTTTGCCATGATCTTTACCCAGACAACCTACACATAGCTTTAACCTTTTAGCTTGTGCAATTATAGCTTAATTTGTCTGGTATTTCCCACAAAAACTCCACTTATGCTTATCGCTGTTACATAGTTTACATACAGCTTGTGGTTTCTTGTGTGAACCTTCCTTTTTTCCCTTGGTGCCCACTGTCATGCTAACTGTCCCCCTCATATCTAATGATTCACCCCCTCCCGATTGACTTAAGGATCTCCCACTGTTCAATTGCTAAATGATAATTTCTTTACTGAATGAGGTTTTAAACTCACCCAGGTCAAATGACCTAACCTTATCCAGTATTGCCAGTGGAAGCTTCTGTCAAAGAATAATCACTATCATCTCACTTGAGGTCAGCCCTAAGGTCTCCAAAGATCGAGTGTGACACTCCATTTCGGCCCTAACTTTGGCTAACTCTTCTACCTTATATCTAGGTTCTGCCAATTTCATTAAGGCAACGACATGGGCCACCTTTAGTCGTTCTCGATCACCATACGTGAATTCTAGTAACTGTTCGCTGATGACACAGCATTGGTGGCGGATTCTGATGAGAAACTGCAGCGGGTAGTCAAAGAGTTTGGTGTGGTTTGTGGAAGGAGGAAACTGAAGGTGAATGTCAATAAAAGTAAAGTAATGGTTTGTAATAGGGGAGAGCATAGGGTGAATCTAGATGTGAGGCTGGATGGGGAAATATTGGAACAAGTAGAGTGTTTTAAATATCTAGGAGGAACGATAAGCAGGAGTGGAGGTATGGAAGTGGAGGTAAAACAGAGAGTGTGTGAAGGAAGGAAGGTTTTCGGAGCAATGGGAAGTATGTGGAAGACGAGAAATCTCGGAGTGAAAGTAAAAAGTGCACTGTATCAAGGAATTGTTGTGCCAACAGTGATGTATGGGGCTGAGACATGGGCTCTGAAGAAAAAGGAGAAAAGAAGGCTGGATGTGATGGAGATGAGCTGCTTGAGGAGTATGTGTGGAGTTACTCATAGAGACAGATTGAGGAATGAAGAGATACGTAGGAGAGTGGGACAGCAGGAACATTTGTCAGCCAGAGTGGACAGAAGGGTGCTGAGCTGGTATGGTCATGTTGAACGAATGGGAGATGAAAGGCTTACAAAGAGAATATGTGAGTCAGGTACAAGGGGAGATAGAAGGGCAGGAAGACCCCCATTGAGATGGAGAGACTGTGTAAGAAAGGCTTTGGATGATAGAGGAATGACTATAGATCAGGCAGGGGAAGTGGTGGTGGACAGGAGTGAATGGAGAATGCTTGTGAATAGTTGAGTGAACACGTGGTCATTTGGAGTAAGGGGTCGGGCGCAAGTTGGACTAGATAATAGTCCATCAGGCGCCTGGCCCTGACGATTAATATGAAGGGTGTGCCTGGAAGTGTGGTGGGAGGGCTTGTGGCTTTGGCTCCGCTGCATGTCTGCCTGCCGAGATCGGAACCTCTCCGGGTGGTCAAGGGCCGGGGGAGTGCTGGAGCGACCTTGGTAACCCTGGTCTCTGGGTCTTCTCCTGGGTGACCTGGATGTGTGTGAGTTTGTGTTTTTTTTATCTGTGTTTATTTTTTGTTTTATGTTGTTTTTGTGTTTTCCCTGTTCTTGCTCTGTCTTGAGTCGGCTACCCCCAAAATGGGGATTGGGCCTGAGCATATAGATAGATAGATAGATAGTAACTGCACTGCCTCTTCGTAACTCTCCCCCACTACCGCTAAACCTTCTATTAAGTGAAAAGCCTCCCCTTCTAATTGACCCTTAAAGGTGGGGGCTCATGGGTTTAGATAAACATGGAATGATAATCGCCAAGCTGTACATAATTATCTTGCAAAATGCAATGGCACTGAAATGATTATTAACAATGGTATAAAGGATTTTGTGGATCGTCTATACCGGGCCTGTGATGTCACAAGAGTGTAAGTCCACCATCCAGTCTAGGCTAAGGATACTGGTGTGACGTCACTATGACGTCACAGGCCCAGTATAGACGATCCGCAAAATACTTTATACCATTGTTAATAATTATTTCAGTGACATTGCATTTTACAAGATAATTATATGCAGGCTGGCGATTATTTTTCCATGTTTTCCTCAACCCATGAGCCCCCACCTTTAAGATAATGAAACTTCCTTACATTATCCAAATCTGAATCATGTACGGTAGACTTAAACACGTCCCAGAACGCCAACCATTCTGTCAAGTGCCCCCCAAACTTCGGCAAGTTCAGCTTGGGGAGATTCACTGAGCGCCGTGGGTCCGTGCGTCTGGCAGCGTTATGCTCACCCTCCTGTTTACCCGCGAGAGCTCGCTGTATCATACGCCGCGCCCGAAACACAGTTTCGTCATACACAGAGCGGTTTTCACATTCGGTTGTTATCTCCTGTTCCCCACTCAAACTTGCCAATATTGTTTCGCTAAGAGCACTTATACGATCATAGGTATTTTGGATGTTATCCAATTTAGCTCCCAGGTCCTCAAGGGCCGTGGTAGTGGTGAAGGTTTCCATGTCAGATATGAGCCTATTCAAAAAAAAACTTAGTCCAGCTCTCTGGTTCTTGACAACCTTATCTGCCATTTTCCCTAACGGTTATTATGGTCCTATAATATTGGCTAAATACTCAACGAAATAATGAATAACCGTCAAGTTATTTATAGACTAGCCTAGTATGGGAGACACTGAATAACAAACTTATATGACTAAAGGTAAGGATACATTACAGTACTCAAAAATTCATCTGGCAACACTCAATACTTAACCCTTTCACGCTCCTATGACACAGAGGTCGCCAGATTAGCAATAATAAATAGAGCTCTCTCACTCTTACAATCACCTCTCCAAAATCAGTCTCCTGCCCACAGCCAACTCAAAGACAATTGCAGATGTTGAAGCAGCCAAACTAAAGGCCTTCAAATACCCCCGATGGTAACAAAGGCTCCAAAGCATCCCTAATAGGCTCAAATTTGCGTCAAGAACGTGAGAGGGTCAATAGGTCAACAATCAAAGAAACGAGAAAAAAAATATATAAAATAAAATAAGTCAGTCAGTGGTCTGATGTCTGAAAGAAAACATTATTGAGGAGGAAAGGTGATAGGAGGGATACACGATTGCGGCAGGCGAAGAGACACTACCCCGGCGGTAGGACGAATATCAACCCCCACTCCACCTGGATCCCCTTGCGGCAGGCGGAGAGACACTACCCCGGCGGTAGGACGAAAATCAACCCCCACTCCACCTGGATCTCCTGGACTTGCATGCCGGCTCGTTTCCCTTACTCATTACTTATTTTGTGGTCTAGCTTAGAAGTAAATTCCCAAGGTCTGGGCACCAATGTGATGAATGACAGGTAAATGTTATAGAATTACTGGACTAAATCAAAGCTAAAGGTCAATCACATAAAAAGGAAATCAAATAATGTTGGGATTCAACTTACCAATCAATCACACAGCACAGTAATGAGGTACGAAGCCAGGCCAGCCGGTAAAAATGGTGGACAAGGTGACGGTTAGGCTAACTCAAGGAATAGGAGGATGGCACCATAGCTCATCCTTATTTAAGGATAGATGGTTTTAATTAATCATGTACATGAAGGAAAAAAAGGCTTAGCTGTCAGTCGTAAGTCGGGTGAGAGCGTCGATGAAGATATGAAGAGTTGTTGTTGACTATTGTAGGCACTAAAGCATAGCTAACGAAAGTGTACTGATTCGAATGAAATCTATGTGAGCTCTGCCGGCTGTCTCCCAGCACGGCCACCAGCAGAACGCTGCCGGCTCCAGGAAAAATATCGTACCGCACTGATGATACGATTGTCTAAGGTACTAATATATAATTATATGGTAATCTACCTATATCCTACAATGACCCCATTTAATATTATGATATAACATAATAGGTCTTTAATATAATATACCCTAACTTACGATAATCATGGTATGATATTTTTCCACCATCTGGTCTACCGTGCCAGACGACATGACATTCCTAACTTAAACACCTAGGAATAATCGTTATAGCCTAACTATCGTGATTTCCACGATATACTGACTCGATTATTATGTTCTATCCAACAACCAACTCTACTCCTAAAATCAATTAATGAAATATTACAAACACATGTGGCAGTCCGTGGATTCGAACCCAGGACGCTAACACCGAATATCACCACCTTATGCATTGCACCACGAAGGCAGTTAAAGAATGGTGGACACTGCCTACGATTTATTATGCAACTTCGAATCCTGCATATCAATCTAAGCATGTACACACATCCCAACTGCAACTCTCGTAGGCTATGCATATGTGAATGGAAAGAGCAATTAATGGGGCCTTAACCACTAGGGAAGGCCTCTCGATAAATTACTCCTGAACCAATATCAATTATTATGTTCTATCCAACAACCAACTCTACTCCTAAAATCAATTAATGAAATATTACAAACACATGTGGCATCCGTGGATTCGAACCCAGGTCGCTCACACCGAATATCAACACCTTATGCATTGCACCACGAAGGTAGTTAAAGAATGGTGGACACTGCCTACGATTTATTATGCAACTTCGAATCCTGCATATCAATCTAAGCATGTACACACATCCCAACTGCAACTCACGTAGGCTATGCATATGTGAATGGAAAGAGCAATTAAATGCAGTATTATTATTTGAAAAAAGAAAATTGCAGTTCCCAGTTTACGGGATAATAGAGTACACGGATTAAATGAGGTATGTGAGAGTATTGTAATAATTGTATTCTTAAAGTTAGCAAGAATTAAAGAAACAAACATTCCTACAAAAAATGGTTTTAATGAATAGCTACACTGAAATTGCATTAAGAAAAGAGACAATTTCATTTACACACTCGGCCACTCAATCTAACCCACTTATCTAACTCACTTACCTAAATATAACTACCCAGTATTATAATTACCCCTAAGATTACCCCAAATCACTATACTGATTACTGCTAGTCATACGAAATCTCACATCAACCAACCCTTTAGTCTACTGTGACTCTGATAACGTCTGTCTAGCCCAGTAAATGACCGCATGATCGAATAAGGTACAAGATTTTCTCACACTCACACCCGTCAATCACACTCATCACTCTCTCTCCACTCTCACCTCCTCACCTCAGTCACATGACTCACTAAACTATGAGAGTTGCATATTTAAAAAGTCTCATAAAAGCAGTATGTCAAGCCTTAAGAGAGTGCAACATCTCCTAACGGTAGCGTTGATCGCTTCGGAATCAACAAGGCTACAGCATCACTGACCACACACACTCTATTATCAGCCATGTGACTCGCTAATCTATGAGAATCGCATCTAGAGTCACAGAAAGGCAGTATGTCAAGCCTTACGGAGTCACCGCTATCTCCTAACGGTAGCATTACCCTCTGTGGGGAAAAATGCTACGGCGTCACTGACCAACACACACCCAACACTCTCCCCTGGCCACGTGCATATCTAATTAGTGGGATATCACCGCAGGGGAACTATGTCGCCCTGGGCATCCCTAGCCTTTAGCATGCCCTCTGTGGGGTCATGCTTACACCTGCCATTCTCGGCCATAGAATTAAGCTAATTCGGTCGGCGTCACTGGCCATGTGTGCGGTCTGGCTCAGTCTGAGGGCAAATCGTATCCCTAGTGACTGGCTGACACACACACACAAACACACACAAACAAACACACACACACACACACACACCTACACTAAAGAATGTCCTATATACTACAATTCCCCCAAGCTGTCTCTACTGATTTTATATCCTTGTTTTGTTCTCTACCGAGGATTAACCTCCCATTGTAGTAGGCTTTACCTGACCCTACCTGTATGGACCTGTAGGCCGTTCCCTCTTTACCCTTTTCAACTCCTCACCTGACCCTACCAAAACAGTTTTTGTATGTATGTTTATGTGCATACGTGAGCGTTTGTGTATACGGGCATGTGCACACTTACTGCATGTTCTTATGTTCTTATATATGTATGTATATGTATGTGTATGTATGTGTGTACGTACATGTTTATATGTATGTTCTGTATATGAGTAAGAAAAATAAATGTGTATATGTACTGTATATCACTTACTCTCATGGTTAATTTATGATAATTTGTATTTTGCACCTGCATCATTATTGTATTTATTTATTTTTTTGTAAACTGAGCTTACCATCTTCATATCTGTATATCTCATGTTCATCCACTAAATTGTAAAATGTGTATTTTCAGCTCATGAGGCTGCCATTCTTTAATAAACCGTTTATTATTATTATTAGTATTATTACACATCATGCTGAATTCAGATATACGTTGACACTTGTCTAACTGAATTGGACTCACCTGATTATGGTCGAATTAGGGCACGAGGTACCGTCGCGGCCCTGCCGGCCCTTCTGTGGTACACTCACAAACACATACTCGTTCGTTGGGGCTGGGCAGGGGAAGAGAACTATCCTGGGCATCCCTGCCCCCCTTTATAGCCTCGTTTTCCCTCCCCCAAACACATTTTGAAAAATGGTGCCAATAGGAGTAGTGGACACTCCCTTGACCACGCCTACAAGCACTAACGCACACACATACGTACGAGTAACGGGCAGGCCTATCCATGCCTACAAGCAAGAACGCACACACGCACACATGTACGCCGTGATGGTCAGCGTCTAGCGGTACACAGGCCTACCCTCTCACCCCTCACTCTCTCTTTCTTTCTCTACAGCTGTTCTCCCGCCTCCCAATTTTCCCGCGCTGGATAATTCTGCCTATCTACCTATAAGTATATAATCTCAGTCACGGTCGGTCCCGTAGCAGAGACAAAAGGTAAATCTGCCTGTAACAAGTGTCTCCCCAAAGGTGAAAGAGTGTCTATCTATCTATTGCCGGATGCCGTGATCCCCGAAGTGGTGGCCACGAACGAAACGGCCCCATGCACCTCTGTCCCCAGTCAGTCGACGCCCATCCTCCCATCCAGATACCGCCTTCACTCATATACATCTTAACTCCATCCTTCCACCTCTCATTTGGTCTACGTCTCCCTCTCTGTCCTTCCACCTCACTCTCGTACACTCTCTTAGTCATTCTCTCGCTTCCCATATGTTCCACATGGCCGAACCATCTCAAGGTGTTCCTTTTCACATTTCCAGCACATCTATATCCACACCACACCTCTCTTGTACTTCCTCATTTGTCTGTCTATCCCTCCATTTGACTCCCCACGCACGTCTCAAGTAACTCGTTTCACCCCTCTCACTCTGGGTTTGAGTCTCTTCACCAACGTCCATGCTTCGCTCCCTTAAGTCAGTGTCGGGATTACCACACTGTCATGCAAGGACTTCTTTACTGCCATGCTGATCACCGTATTTCTTATTACTGCTTTCAGCATTCCTACAACCCTCATCCCCTGTGTGACAGAGTGACTGAGCCAAAATAAGGGCGGTTGGTGGTCATCTTCAATTTTATGTATTTCTTTGTTAATGTAATTTTCTTTGTTGGTGAATTGGAAAGAAGTGTGGTGTGCTTATTTAGTATAGTAAAATTAATAGGATGAGGTGTTTGTAAGAGTTAGCTGGATTACTTTCTGTGTAAGTGATACACAAACAGAAAGTGTGAGGGAGGTCAGACAAATGAAACAGGAGTTCCAGCAACTCTTATCGAATGTCTGTGAGGCCTCCCCTGGGTATTGCCCTGCTCGGTTCGTGTCTTCAATCTCCCCAATATAAAGAGAGTCGCCTGGCTCGAACATTACTAAGTCTTGAGTTTGGCCCGGTCACTCTTTCAACTCTGGGGGAGGCACTTGTCACAGGCAGTTTTGCCTTTTGTCTCCTTTATCCACATAGAAAGATCAAATAATATAAAATAACAGCGGCAGTGTACAGTCTAGCCTCCTTGGTCTTCACTACAAAAGAACACACCCAAAAACAGCGCTCTCGCACAAACACAACCCCCATCCCACTCCAACAAACACACATACACAGCCCATAGCCTAGTAGGTAGAGCTCTCGTCTCACACACGAGGGGTCGGGGGTTCAATTACAAATTGGGCTTGTCTCCTTTCATGTGTTAGCCTCAGTTCACCTAGCTGTAAATAGGTACCTGGAATAAGTGAACGACGTTGTGACGTCCCATCTGGGGTTGGCAAAAATGGTACAAGGCGAGATGGGTATCATATGGTTCACCTAAGCTGATGGCTACCTAAGCCTTCGGGCGAGACGGTACCGTCTATAGTGAGAATGGTACCATACAGATCCACCCTAAGCCTTCGTTTCCGATGTCGCCAATTGGCTAAAAATACAGACTACACACACATCCACAGCCATTCCAACGATACATATAACACCTACACATATAGGAGGCTGGAAATAACGAGCATGCTCACTCCCGCAATACAACTAGAGTAAGTACAACTAGAGTAAGTACACACATCTACACAGCACCCCTCTACCCCCACATACAGACACTCTCAAGTCTTCTCCTTGCTATTAACCCGGGAACTGCTGGGAGACTCTTAAGAGTTCCCCTGGCGGACTGCTGGGAGACTCTTAAGAGTGAGTGAAAAAAAAAATCAACTTTTGACATCGAAAAAAAAATATTTTGTTTATTTTTATTTTTTTATTTTTTTATTTTTTCTTGGCCCCTGGGCCATTCAAAATCTCAGTCCTCTACCTCCCCTCCTTCCCCACTTTCCTCCTCTCCTTCAGTTATCACCTATTTTCCCTGTTATTCCCTTATTCTGAGGTATATTTTCGTGCTAACATTAGCGAGTTGCAAGCAGTGGGTTGTCATCACTGATGGCAAGCGAGTGCAAGAGAGAGAGAGAGAGTATCGATCAACTGTGTCTCAGTGGCCTTGGGGGAAATTGGCGGGAAAGTAGCTTGCCTCACCCATACATTATACAACTCGCGGGCTATATCTCCGATTTTGACCATCCAAACGCTGTTTTCACTCGTTTTATTGTTGTTTCAGGTTAATACCTTTATAATCAACCCATAATAGGCGCATATGGATAAGTATTAATGCTATTAATGGTACAATGAATATTTTAGTGACGGAAACACCTCAAATACGTCAGCACAGGGGGACGTTTCCAATTACCCCCATGCGCACTTGTTAGGTTAATGGTTCCTGAGAGAGAGATATGGAGACATGTAGAAGACAGAGAGAGAGAGAGAGAGAGAGAGAGAGAGAGAGGAGAGAGAGAGAGAGAGCCAATACTCGTTCGTCTACCCAGGAACTGGTGAGTCAGGATTTACAACTCTGTCCAACACTAGGTTTTGCTTTGACAGTTCTCCAGTTGGGCTTGGTTTGGTTCTGGTGCGTGTGTGCCACTGTGTAGTGGGTACAAAGGTACAAAGGGGTACAAAGAAAATCAAGCAACAACAGGTATAGTGATCCTTCTAGGCTGCTTGTCCTCCAAAACACTGAGGATCAAGTGTCCAAACAGTGGTTTAGAGTGGGTAAGGGAACATTGGAAAGAGAACTACTGCCCTGCAACTAATGTCCGTGGCAGGATTAGGAAGTTAGTAGGGGACAGATGGGTTAGTAACTGAGGGGAGTCTAAAATAAAGTTATTCATTTACAAACGCAGTCAGTCGTGGGTTTGATGCGAGATATTTGTCTAGGCGAAGTTTAAATGAATCAACGGTGCTGCAGTCTATAACATCTCGGGGAAGCCCATCCCATAAGTTGACAACTCGATTAAAGAAGAAATGTTTAGCTTCGTGTGAGTTAAAAGATTAGAATGTATACATGATTGTGTGTGTGAGTGTGTGTGTGTTATCCTTTGACGTGTGTATCTGTGTGTTATCCATATACTGTATGTACAGTATGTGTGTGTGTGTGTGTGTGTTTTACCCGTGTGAATATACTGTATATGTGTGGGTATGTGTGTGTGTGTTTCTGTGTCGGTAATTGTGTGTGTTAGACTGTTTCATAGTGTATTTATGTTGTGCGTGTTTTTTTGTTTTTGGTGTACTTGGTGTACTACCGCTTTTATCCATGGTTGTACAATGTATCTGTCATTGACGGTATTAAGGGGGTTCACCTGCTTATTTTATCTCCTTTTCTCTCTTTCTCTGGCTTATATCCATTTGGCCCCATTCAGCCTACTGTTTTAAGACATTTATCCCCATCCAGGTGTTGATTCCTTCCTGGTGAACGATAGTGAGCCAGCATTATATGGAGAAATCCATCTTCGCCGGAGACATTGCTCTATAAAAAAAAATGTACAAATTTAGCCTGTTGTCAATTTGTGTTTTATAATTATCTGGTTCGCTGCTGTTTGCCAGGAAAAAATCGACGCCCGGATGGGGATAAACGTAAAAAAACAGTAGGCTGATTGGAGCTGAATGGATACAACCCAGAGAGAGAGGGAGAAAAAGAAAGAGAGAAAAAAACGAGGTGGGCCCCCTTAACCATTTCACTGTGGGTGACGTTCTGGAACGTCCTGACAAGTTACAGCAATTTCCAGGCTTTAAAAGCCTGTAAAAAACTTAAAAATCGAGTGTCAGTGGGCGGGAGCATGAGGGGCCCACCTCTGACCCTCAGAGCCCCGAGCAGCTCACTGAGGTTGACTGTGTCTCGCGTGGGTCTCTCTCTGTGTCTCCCAACAGTGTAGCCAAGCGAGCGAGTGTTACATAATAGCGGGTTTCCCGCGTTTCACTGGCACCACTGCGGGTGAACCAGACCACGTACGGGGCCCGTTCTGGTGCCTGAATATGCCCTAAATAGCCCAAACATGGCCGCAGCCAAAGGGTTAATGTGCTTCTGTTTGTGTTATTGAAGGAGAGGTCATGAATGGTAGCGGGATATCAATGACGTATATACAATGATAATTATGTCCAAACCACCACACTTATAAATGGCCACAACACAAATGGGCATATTACTAAACAACTTAGGGTAGGTTTTGGTATATAAGATTAAGGCGGTGTCACACGAGCGATTTTTCAGGCAATTTTCGATGAGCAAGTTTTTTCTCGTATTATTTAGAGGCTTGTTCGCATTGGAATCGGAAACTATGCAGCAGGTATATGATATAAAGTACCTTTATTTTGACATAACTGAAATGTTCAAGCTGCCAGACTACAATTGCCCATCCAGTCATTAAGGGGAGAAGGGTCGTTTTAAGGGTCCCCCTTCACCCTCATGTTTAACCCCACTAGTTTTTAGATTTTCAGACGTTCGACCCATTAGTTTGGCGATTTTAAGACCTTTCGCTCAATTTCTTTGTCAATATTAAGACTTTTCGGGTCAATTAGGTGGAGACCCAGGTTAAGACAGAGTGAGTGTAGTCCATTTAGTTACTTATCCGCTAGATCTAGAGGTATTTACTTTGATCTAGAGGCATGTATTGTACATCTAGCTGTATAAGTTCTAGCGATATTCTGGAGATCTGAGCCATTTTAGAGCGATACTCTAGAGATTGTGGCATGATTCGAGCGATATTTGGCATTTATTCACTATCTAGCGGACTTCATTTGGTAACCCTAAGACAGAGTGAGTGTTGTACATTCATTATAGGTAGCCTAGAAATGCCCACCCATAAACTCTGTATCACAAAAAGGGCTGGAGCACATGGCCTGTAAATGTCCACACCTGGCTGATCCTTCCTAAATGGTAGAAATATTAGCTCGATGACTATAATCATATATGAGTTATAGGGGTACAGATCTAGCTATAATGAACAGAGTTATAGGACTACACACCATGCCCCCGTTACTTGACTCATTGAAGGAGTCTCTATTTAACCCTCCGGATCCGGGGGCTCTCATATGAGGCGATCGTCGTGTCCGGGGGGTATTCCTGAAAATGGCTAACTTCACAATTCGATATCTACTGATTGAGACCACCTAGAGCAGTCAACTAAATTGCATAGTGTAGAACCAACCTTCGTCTGTAGAATGACATCGCTACGACAAGTAGTTGCCGAGATATGATGATGGGAATGGAGGTAATTTCCCGTGTATTTTCGCCTGTGTCCGAACGCTTCGCCGCGGTCCTGGCTAGCACGCACTAAGTCACTCGTCGCTCCCGTGGCTTTTGTTCCGGTACACGATATTATGTTTTTATGGTGATAATGTGATATTATTGTGTCATTTATTACTTGTTCAACCATTATTTGAGTTATATGAAACTTTATATAACATATTTTCGGCGCTTTCACTGTTATTGTAATATTATTGTGTCACTTTCACTGTTATTGTAATATTATTGTGTCACTTTCACTGTTATTACTCTTCTTGTTATGAATTAGTCACTCTCACTGTTACTATTGAGTTATTATTGCTTGTTATACATTTTGTGTCACTTTCACTTACTAGGTTAGAGGCTAGGCTAGGCTACGCAAGCGTACAGTACCGTACGGTATCGTATTTGACACTTGTAATTATTATATTTGGTTGTTTCACTTAGAAATAGTGTTATATTGTTTTTAGTGTCACTTTCACTTATTACAGGTTTCACTTATAAATACTTATTGAATAGTTACTCTAATATATAGTTGGTGTGTCTCTTTCACTTGCACATATTAGTCTAGGCAATCTGTAAGAAAATTTGACCCAACCCAAGACTAATTGCAACAGAAATGAATTTTGGTGCATTAGCCTCAGGAAACCTTCCCATTTAACATATGAAAAGTCCATGAAAATCCAAGTGGCGGAACATTGTTAAAACTGGGATAATTTGTGTATAGGTCAAATATCGGAACACACTACAGTTTACCGATACACTAATGTTTTATCATCCGTTCTGGTCATACTAAACATGTATTTGACCAATTTTTTGACTCTAAGTTATGCTTACTGAATCTTTCCTGTATTATAAAGAATCGTGAAACCAGAAATATAATAATATATTTATAAATCTGCAGGAAAAACAGTATATTTTTTTTAATTCACAGCCATTAGGCTTTAGACAACTTTATGATGATACTTTTCTCTTTCTTTCAGACACATAATTAATAATTGAGAGATGAATAAGACAACAATCAAGAGAACTAGAAAGCCAAGCTAAGAAAAAACTTGCAAACATTGTAATTGTTCAGGTTTGTTGATAGGTGTTTGAGACCAAAAGGTGTATTATGCATAACATTTATAAATGTACAAGAAAGTGATGTATGCAGCAAAACTGATCTGTACAAATAGCTTGATTAGTAGTGTGGATATATGAACAAAGTTTGTTTAGTATAGTGTTGGTAGTGGTTTAACTTGCCTGTAGATATTTAATAATGAAACACGAATTAAATGGTAATGGCATATTTTTCTTCATTTCAGGGCAGCATCATGGAATCTTGTGCATTCTGCAATCAACCTCTATCAACTGATCCAGCTACATCTGTCCTTGGAGAAAAGGGGTGTGAAGGCATTCGCAAAGCAGCACCAGCACGTGGAGACAATATACATGTCCAATGTGGACAGACAGTACATAAAAAATGCAGGAAAGACTACTGCAACCCAACCAGAATTGCCAGTCATAAAAAGCAATTAGAGTCCACAGAGATCTCCCATCCTGCTCCACCAGTGCGTCGTTCTATGGGACAAAAATTCTCATTTCAAGACAAATTTCTCTTTTGTGGACAATCAGCCAAATATGATGGAAAGAAGAGAGGGTATGAGGTTTTTCCTGTTAGGACCAAAGACTTTCAGGATTCTGTGCACAAGATATGCTTGGAGCGCAATGATAGCTGGGCACTAAATGTTTTAGCAAGGATAGAATTTGCCCAGGATCTTCATGCAGCAGATGCTATCTATCACCAACAATGCAGTGTGAACTTCCGGACGAAGAAACAAATACCTCAGCCTTTAGAAGAAGAACTAAGTTGTCGACAGAAAAAGGGCAGACCTAATGACCTAGCAAGATTAGGGGCATTCTTGAAGGTAGCCAAGTATTTAGAGCAGAATGATGATGAACAAATCACACTTGGAGATCTGATTGTGAAAATGAAACACTACTTAGAAGAGGACACTGGCAGTGATGATAGTTGTGAGCCATACTCAATAAAGCACATGAAGAACAAGTTGCTCGAAACATATGGCAAGCAATTAATAATTACAGAAATCAATGGCAAACCAAATGTGGTAACATTCAAGCCCAAGGCCTCCAAAATTCTGAGTGATTTTCTTCAGGAATCCAGGAAAGACATTTGTGATGATGAAGAAAAGGTGCGACTTGTGAAAACTGCTGCCAGACTCATAAAGACTGACATAAAAGACGTTAATATTACCAGAGATACATATCCCTCATGTGAAGATATATCATCTGCCAGAAATAACCTAGAATTCCTTCCTGAAACTCTTCAGCTTCTCCTCAAAGAACTGTTTGCTGGTAAAAACTGCGAGTTAAAGATAGCTGCAATAGGACAGGCCATTATGCAGGCAGCAAGGCCAAGAGTTCTCATCACGCCATTACAGATAGGACTCGGCATACAAATGCATCACCAGTTTGGATCCAGATTTTTGTTGGAAACACTTAGTAACCCGTTCTTCATATCAGGAGGTGAAACAGTTTGAGTCAAGTGCAGCTGTTGTTCGAGGAACAGATATCCCAGGGAATGTTCAAGGCCACTTCATACAGTACATTGCTGATAATGTTGACCATAACATCGGAACTATTGATGGCCACAACACATTCCATGGTATGGGCATCATATCTGGAGTTACACCGAAGACCATAGGGCCCAAACCAGTACCTCGGATAACTGTGACGTCAGATGATATAACAGCAGTTGGACGTATCAATATACACTTTTGGAAATCAGAGACCCTTGGCCTCTCATCCTTGTCCTATGGGAGGATTAGAAATGTTACCCATGTTGATACTACATCAAACCTACAGCTGCTTTGCAAAATCTCTCGAGCCCTAAAACCTAAACAGCCTGGGTGGTCAGGACTAATGCAACTTATCCACAAAGGAAATCACCCTGGAAAGTCATCAATTGTTTTTATGCCTATGATAGACATGAATCCAACTGACATGTCTTGTGTATATTCCACGTTCAGGTTTATGTGTGACCAAGCACAGAAATACAATGCTACACCTATCATCACTTTTGATCAGCCCTTTTGGTGGAAGGCCATGACCATCATTGAGAGTGAACCACAAGATAGTGATCTCCGTCAGGTGGTACTCCGACTAGGGGGTTTCCACACGCTAATGAGTTTCCTGGGATGCATGGGCCACCTCATGACAGGATCGGGATTACAGGAGCTTCTAGAGACTATATATGCAAAGAATGCTGTTGTACATATTATGTTATCTGGAGCTCTGAGAGCTCATGCTCTCAGAGGGCACTTCTTAGTGGATGCAGCACTGAATACAATTATATTGTCTGTGGTATACAACTGTTCCCTCCCACAAATCACCCAGCAGGTGTTGCTGAAATGTGTGGAGATTCTGAAATTCCTGCAAAGGTCCCTAATATGTGAGATGAAGAATATATGGAGCTGAATGACTCACAAGTGGAAATGGATCCAGACGACTTGATTGATGAAGGGAATCCAGAAGAACCAAGTGAAGATCTGAAACAGTCACCTGGAAGAACTAGGAAATGCAATGATGATAATAATGATTTGCTTCAGGCCACTGAGCTACTAGAGAGAATTATGAAAAATGAAATGGGCATTACTGAAATAGAGGATTCATTACTATTAAAGAGAATTGAGGAAAAGATGAGTAATATAAAAAACAAACTGAGAAACTCAAAGACTGCCAAACTGTGGCTCCAGTATATGGACATGATTGACATTTTGCGGCGTTTCATTTTGGCAGAGCGTCTTGGAAACTGGAAACTTCACCTCAAGACTCTTTCTGAGATGCTACCATATCTAGCTGCATCTGGACACAATCTGTACGTCAAGTCAGCCAACCTGTACTTACAAAAGATGTTCAAACTTGAACATGAACATCCTGCTACATTCAAATACTTTGAGGATGGTCTCCACGTACTCAGAAGAAGTGATTGTCTTTGGGCTGGCCTTTCCACAGATTTAGTGATTGAGCAGGTTCTCATGAGAAGTCTAAAAACAAATGGTGGTCTGACTACGGGAAGAGGCATGTCAGAGGTACAGCGTGTAACCTGGTTGCTGTCAATGCTTGCAAGTGCAGAGGTCAACAATGCCATGCAAGATGTCACCGGTACAGCATTCACTACAAGCGAACAGCACAAGGAGAGCATGCATTCAAGAATTGATAGGGATCAAAAAGACATTGAAGAACTGGAAAACTACCTACAACATCGGAACCCTTTTTACATCAGACTCTTCCCTCCGCAGCATTGCTAGTGGGGTAGCTGCTCATATGTCTGTAAATGTAGATAGGGCCAAAGATATAGGCTTGAATATTCTTCACAAAATGGAAGGAGAAGAGGTTGCACAGTACACTTTTAGGAGAAAAGACCAGGCGGTTCGTCTAGGAACTAAACATGGAATCAAAGTTGATGGGGAGATTGTTCATGTTGCTCCTGAGCTTCTGTTCCAGCGCTACATTACTGCTGCAAAAAACATGGAGATTTGTGATGAAATTTTCAAGCATGAATTGTGTGCACACCCTCCTGCACTGTTTGACAAAATAGGGATGATGAGAAAAGCAAACAAACCAGCACTTGCAGATGCTATGTGGGCTATACATACTCCTGATGAGACTTGCCCTTCACATGATGTTCAGTATGTTCTAGACGGTGGCTCTCTCATGCAAAGGTTACCTTGGCCTCGTGGAATGACCTATGACGCCATTAAAAAGATTTATATAGACTATGTGCAGAAGAAATATGGCAAATCAACCGTGATTGTATTTGATGGATATGAAGGGGGGCCATCTATTAAGGACAGCACTCATCAACGCCGAAGCAAAGGACACATGGAGCCAACAATCAATTTTACAGAAGACATGCTCTGTAAATCACAAAAGGATCACTTCTTGTCAAACAAAGCAAATAAACAAAGGATGATTAACCTCATGTTGATGAAGCTTGAGGCAGAGGGCTTCAAAGTTGTTCATAGTGATGGCGATGCTGACCTGTTGATAGGACAGACAGCAGTGCAGGCAGCAAGAATGCAAGACACTGTTGTTGTCGGTGAAGATACAGACCTGCTGGATTTGCTGTGTTACCATGCAAATCTAGAAAGCCATAATATATTCTGTAGATCAGAGCCTACATTCACTGCAAAGAAGAAGATGAGACTATGGAATATTCAGAACTTAAAAAAAGACCTAGGTAGCGACGCTTGCAAATGTATTCTCTTTGGGCATGCATTATTGGGCTGTGACACTACGTCATGTTTGTTTGGGGTTGGCAAAGGCACTGCTTTGAAGTTGATCAGAACGAATCCATACTTTCAGAAACAAGCAGCTATTTTCAGCAATGCAGCTTCAACAAGAAGGGAAGTTGAGGAAGCTGGCCAAGCTGCACTTTTGACAGTCTACAATAGTGAACAAGCGGATAATATTGACAGTCTTCGTCATGACCGATTTTATCAAAAAGTTGCAAGAAGCTCCATCTTTGTGCATCCTCAAGTGCTTCCTCCTACAGCCTCTGCCACAAAGTACCACAGTTTCAGGGTGTACTTCCAAGTACAAGAATGGCTAGGTCAGGAGGGACTGAGCCCAGCTGATTTGGGCTGGCATCTGGCTGATGGAAAACTCATCCCAATAGAAATGGACCTTCCTCCAGCGCCAGCAACTCTCCTGAAAGTCATCAGGTGCAACTGCAAAGCAGATTGTACTAGAGCAAGCTGCAGTTGTAGAAAACATGGTCTCCAGTGTTCCCAGGCTTGTGGGGAGTGTAGGGGTGTCAGTTGTGCAAATGCCCCTCAGCCTGAGGTTGGTGGCTCCTTGGAAGAAGGGGACATTTAAATTTAAGATTTAGTTGTGTCAGGTGAGCCTTAATGTTATTTGAAAAAAAAAAATTGTATATATCAAGTTTCAACCAACACTGAGAAATGTGATTTTAAATTTTACATCTGATATTATTGCATCATCATCATCATTTTGTAAGGCTCCATTATACGCTTGCATGTGACGGCCTTGTTTACCTGGTGGCGGATCTCTATGCTGCTCAATCTCTGGCAGCCTCCCTGTTCAGTCCCATATCCCTAAGGTCTTTTTGTATGACCTCGTCCCATGTCTTTTTTCAGTCTAACTCTGGCAGCTGCTCCCTCACCATTCACATTTCTCACATTACCCAGTTACCATCATCCATCCTTTCCACGTCACGTGACCGAACAACCTCAATCTGTCTCGCCCCCCCCCCCCCCCCCACCCCCCCCCCCCCCCCCCCCCACCCCCCCCCCCCCCCCCCCCCCCCCCCCCCCCCCCCCTTCCCCCTTCCGGTAAATAAAATAAGAATAAATAATTTTGTATTTAGAGACTAAACAATAAATTCAGTGGATTCATTGCCCCTAAAACATAAAAATAGACACCAAATTTGCATTTTCAAGAATATTTGAAGAAAAAAAATAGGTAAAATTGATAAAAAGGCATCCATTTTGGAAAAAACGCCATTTTAACATACTTCCGAAAGCTGGATCCTCATGGACTTTTATTATGGTGTTTAGGGCATCAATTTTGACATAATACTGTAAAGATAAATTCTGTTGCAATTAGTCCCGGGTCAAATATTATTTTGCTTGGACTATATTGTTATATTGTTTTTAGTGTCACTTTCACTTGCACATAGTGTTTTATTGTTTTAGTGTCACGTTCACTAGTGTTCTCAGGGTGAGTGCCACTTAGAAGTGTACCAGGATGTGGAAATCATCGTGGCAAGGCGTGATGCACAGTGCTACCTGACATTCCTGGCACTGATACGAGGTTTTGGTGGTTGTCTGGGGTCTTCGGGTGGTGTGGCTGCAGATATGGCACCGTTTCTGGATCTTGCGACCAGCAGCTACTGGAAGGGCAACGATCCTGTGCTTCCTGTGGTGTTCGGAAGCGTATGTGCGGTCTATGGTGCCAGCTCCTGGCATATGTTGAGCTCGTGGGGCATCATCAGGCCCGGCATATTCCCCAATGAAATCCAGAATGACCTGTTTCTGGAATCTCCGAAGGTTGGTGTACTTCCTGGGCATTGTGGGGTTCATGAGCTTGTACAGGTTGTACGCGTTCAGCACAGACACATCCATCATGTGCAGGAAGAACTTCTTATACCACCTGCAGGAGGTCCGCAGGCAGTCGATGAAGCCGACCAGCATATCTGACTTGTCAACCAGACGCATGTTTATGTTGTAGTCCATAACTGCGTCTGGCTTCATGATGGGCTCCCTGGTCCTGTGGTTGACTTTGCCAGAGTCAACCAGGTTGCCCTTGTGGATGGTGCTGATCATGTTGACCTTCCTTTGGTCGTGCCAATGGATTGCCAGCATCGGACCATGTTGCTTGAGGAAGATGTCCTTCTTCTTGGTCTTTTTGGGGAATTCCGGCATGTTCTTCCTCGTCCCCTGTACTGTGCCCACAGTCTGGGTTTGCTGCCTGTTCAGGTACTTGGTGAGGATGGGGGACGTGTAATAGTTGTCCGTGTAGAGTATGTGGTTCTTGTTGACATAGCGATCCATCATCGCCTTCACCACTGCTCCACCGAACCCTATTTCTTGATCTGCAAGAACCTCACCCTCCTTCCCACTGTAGACAATGAAGTCCAGCACATAACCCGTCTTACAGTCACAGAGGACGAAGAGCTTGATGCCGAATCGATGTCTCTTGGATGGTATGTACTGCCGGAAGTGAAGGTTCCCCCGGAACAGCACAAGAGACTCGTCGATCACAACCTTTTGAAAAGGCTTCAATAATGTGGAAAACTTGGCCTTCATCATGTCGTAGAATCCCCTTATCTTCCACAGGCGGTCTGTTTGGTGTACATTGGTATTGGTAACGAAGTGCAGGCTACCAAGTATGGCGAAGTAGCGGTCCCGGGACATAAGTTTGCCAAAAGCAGGTGTGGCAATTATGTCGCCTGTGATCCAGTAGTCTGCCAGCCGATGCTTCTTCACATGTGCCATGAGCATGGTCAGTGCTATGAACACATACATTTGGGCAATGGTGACAGGCTTCCAGGCCTTCATGTGGGAACTATGGGTCTTGCCGCTGAGGTGGTCACTGAGGGCCTTCTGCTTATTGGTCTCATCAACAACATATGACATGACCTCATTGTCGAAAAAGGCCATGAACAGCTCGGCAGGTGTTGAGTTGGGTCCCCCAGGGAAAGATGGATCAATCCCTGCGGCATTTTGGGCGTCATCGAATGTGGCATCTTGTGGCTGAAAGGTGGCCCCATCCTCCCACGTCCAGACATCATCATGCCTGGCACGGGGACGAGGACGGGCAGCAGCAGAGGCGTTGGCAGCAGCAGGAGCGTCGGCAGCAGCAGGGGCGGCCTGGCCACGACTGCGGCCACACCCACGCTGACCAGCAGGGCCCCTGGCACGGCCACATCCACGTCCACGTCCAAGGGCACGGCCATGGCCACCCCGAGCACGGGGACGTCCAGGGCCACGGCGGGGTGCTGGGTTGTCCACCCACTCAGCTTCGTCCACAACAGGGTCGTCTGGCAGGTCATAATTATCAGCCCCAGAATCTGCACTGTGGTCGTCTATATATCTTGAAGGGCGGCCATATTCGTGGGTATCTTCTGGGTCATAGGTGGGATCCTGGTCATCAGTTGGTGGTGATACATTAGGTGGCGACTGCTGGCGTGGGCGGCTAGTGGGTGGTGAAGGTGAGCTAGTTGGCTCTGAAGTTTTGAGGCGACGACGAGAGCGTTTTAGGGGCAGCTTAGGGCCTGAGGTGCTGCTTTGTGCCCCCCCTGTGGCCATGAACAAGGCCCTTCTGGAGGTGCATTGACCACTTGCACCACTTGTACCACTTGTTAATGGCTGTGGGTCATGCGGGTACAATACCGCACCACTTGCACCACTTGTTGATGGCTGTGGGTCATGCGGGGCCAATTCTGCACCACGTGCACCACTTGTTGAGGGCTGTGGGTCATGCGGGTACAATACCGCACCACTTGCACCACTTGTTGATAGCTGTGGGTCATGCGGGGCCAATTCCGCACCTCTTGCACCATCATGCGGGGCCAAAGACGCACCAGCCGCGGGTGACGAGGGCCCGGGAGACAATGGAATAGGCCTACCCATGCTCAACTCTTCACTCTCATCCTCACTATCAGCATCTTCACCTCTTTCCCTTTCGGCCGCCTCCCATGCCTGCTTCCTTGCACTATCCAGCACAGCTCTCCTATAAAAGTAACTGGCTATTTTTGCCGGGGAAGGAGTCCCCACAGCCGACGCCGGGGTCGCAAGCGTGCGCGCCGGGTCACGTTCACGTGATGCGGGTAGGACACTTCCAATTTCACCCACACTTTCATCACCTTGATGATGTTCACTGCATCCAATATTGTCATCAATATCATCATCACTATCGTCATCATCAGTGCTATGAAAGCCCTGGAATTCTTCGCCATCTTCCACTTCATCAATATCTTCACTAACCACATGCTCCTCGTCAAAATCACTCTCAATCTCACTAAGGTCATGATCACTTAACTCTTGTAACACACGGGCAACACCACCGGGACTTAGCAACGTTTTCTTGGTCGTTTTAGCTTTGCCTTTCGTAGGCTTACGGGTTGCGGCGGCGGGTGTAGATTCGGACACAGCGATTTTCTTTGGGTTAACTCCAGCCATCTTGGGTGCGAGATAAGAACTGATGCTGCCTGGTAGTTTGTGCTTGGTGGTGCTGCGGTCGTCCACGCACAAAAAAAAATCTGCCCGCGCACTTTAAACGCTTTGATTTTGATTTTGCCTCATATGAGGCCTCCCGGTCTCCGAACCATTATACGTTTTGCCTCATATTAGGTCTCCCGGATCCCAAGGGTTACGGGGAGATGGGTCCTTTTTTTTATCCCCCTTTTTTCTCACGTTTAGCCCCATTAGTTTTGAAATTTCAAGATGTTCGCCCCATTAGTTTATTGATTTTAAGAACTTTCGCTGTATTTCTGTCAATTTCTGTCAGACCTGTCGTACCATTTAGGTGTCGATTTTTTTTCCTGGCGAGCGATTGCGAGCCTGTAATTTAAGTGGAACTGGCTTTCAACCGGGATATTTTTCTATCGAAAAATGTACAAATAAATCCTGAAAGGGGGTCAAGGGGTTGTAATTTTTAGCTTGATGGAGGTCTAGGGAACAAACCCTCCCCTAAGTTGACTGATTGAAGGAGTCCGTATTTTAACTCGAGGAAAGAAAAAGAAGAAAACTATGAGTACACGGAACACACAACAAAGCCAGTCCAACAGCTTCCTCTCTCTTCAGCACCCCTTCTCCTCTCAACACTCTTGGGAAAGTGTTAAGTAGATACGAGGTGCCGTTTGTAAAGGCTTATCCCTCAATAACTTCACCTTCACCTTCACCAGAACAAAGATCGATTTAGAAAATAAATATAGTTACAAAGCGTTGGCAATGAGGTTAAGTGGAGATTTTTAGTGTTCTTCCTAGACTTCCATCAAGCTTTAACAAAACACCTCCAAGACCCCCCTTCGATATATATTAGTACATTTTTCGGTAGAAAAATGTCCTGGCCGATGGCCGGTTCCTCATAAATTGCAGGCTCGCTATCACTCGCCAGGAAGAACACCTAAATGGCCTGAAAGGTCCTAAAATTGACAGAAATTGGGCAGAAAGAGGGAGAAAGAGATTCGAAAATAAAAATCCCTTAAATGAAAATCTGCCCTTAACTCCATGTGATTCAGAGTTAATGTATAGTTTTATCTTGACTACTGTGTTAGGAATGTTAGGGCGTGGAGGTCGTTTGGTGAATTACGTCGGGATGGTGAGGACATCTATCTATCTATCTATTGCCTGATGCCGTGATCCCCGAAGGGGTGGCCACGAACGAACCGTCCCCATGCACCTCTGTCCCCAGTCAGTCGACGCCCCTCCCCCCAACCAGCACCGCCTTCGTTCATGTACTTCCTCACTCCATCCTTCCACCTCTCATTCGGTCTACCTCTCCCTCTCTGTCCCTCCACCTCGCTCTCGTACACCCTCTTAGTCATTCTCTCGCTTTCCATACGTTTAATCTGTCTATTCCTCCATGTAACTCCGCACGCACTCCTTAAGTAATTAATTTCCACTGCTCTCACTCTTGGTCTGAGTCTCTCAACCAACGTCCATGCTTCGCTTCCTTCCGTAAGTCAGTGTCGGGATTACCACACTGTCATGCAAGGACTTCTTCACTTCCATACTGACCACCCTATTTCTTGTTACTGCTTTTAGCGTTCCTACAACCCTCTTCCCCTGTTGTACCCTCTCCCGCACTTCTTCATCCATAGTCCCATCTTTACTCAACACACTGCCCAGATACTTATAAGAGTTGACGATCTCCATAGCCTGACCGTTCAGCTTCACCTCACACTCTGTGACTTTACCCCTTTCGAAGACCATAACCTTGCTCTTCCCCTCATTTACCTTCAAATTCCATTTTTCGCACACTGTTTCAAACTCATTTACCAGACCCTGCAACTCCCATTTATTATCACTCATCAGAACTGTATCATCCGCAAACAGCAGTATAGGTAGCTTCCACTCAATTCCCTCCCTTTTCAGCGATACACCAACATCCACTGCTCTTGATAGTATTTCTTTCATGACTCCATCCATATATACAGTAAACAACCATGGGGACATCACACACCCCTGTTTCAAACCAACATTCAGGTCAAAGAACTTGCTCTGCTCACTCTCCACACGTACTGCCGCCTTTGCACCCTCATACATGCTCTTCACTGCTTTCAGCAACATGCCCTCTACTCCGTATATTCTAAGTACTTTCCACAAACCTTCTCTATCCACTCTGTCATAGGCCTTCTCTAAGTCCATAAAGGCAACATACACCTTTTGTTTCTTCTCCAGATACTTCTCCACAAGACAATTCAGGGTAAAAATCTGATCTACACATCCTCTTCCCTTCCTAAAACCTCCCTGCTCGTCGCCTATCCATTTCTCCATTCTCAATCTCACTCTCTCAATCACTACCCTACTGTATACCTTCCCTACTACGCTTAGAAGACATATTCCTCGGTGCATACCACACACTCCTCTTTCCCCTTTGCCCTTATATAGGGGGACTA
Source organism: Paralithodes platypus (assembly GCA_032716605.1). Lineage (NCBI taxonomy): Eukaryota > Metazoa > Arthropoda > Malacostraca > Decapoda > Lithodidae > Paralithodes > Paralithodes platypus. The sequence continues at coordinate 27,687,471 of CM064540.1, forward strand.
TTATGCCAGTCTTCCAGTCATCGGGTGCACTCCCCTTCTCCCATGCTAGTTTGCACAATTTCCATACCCATTCTATCACTATCTCACCACCATACCTCAACATTTCCCCACACACTCCATCTGTTCCTGATGCTTTCCCCAACTTCACTCTTTTCATGGCTTCCCACACTTCTGACCTCCTGATCCCCACCTCTTCCTCCACTACTTCTCTTCTTCTCCCTCCCATACCATATCCAGCTATGTTTGCTGGCTCTTCATTCCTTAGAGAACATGACATGATGATGGTTTAACAAGCTGAGGTGAGTGGGAGATGAAAGGTTATGTTTGACTTGGAGGATTTAGCGCGCTCTCTCTCTCTCTCTCTCTCTCTCTCTCTCTCTCTCTCTCTCTCTCTCTCTCTCTCTCTCTCTCTCTCTCTCTCTCTCTCTCTCTCTCTCTCTCTCTCCTCTCTCTCTCTCTCTCTCTCTCTCTCTCTCTCTCTCTCTCTCTCTCTCTCTCTCTCTCTCTCTCTCTCTCTCTCTCTCTCTCTCATTTTAGCACAAGAGTTCAACCAGAAACATCAACTCAAACATTAAAAATTTCTTCCCCTCTTCCCTGCTCCCCTTGTCACACATTACCATAATAGACAAAGTTTTACCTGGGTTCCCCTAATCAAAAATATTACACAAAAAGTCAGTCAGTCAGAAGCCAGCCCTTGCTCCCAGAAGGGGTAGGGAGGATCAGCAAAGGACTCGAGAAAGGAAAAAGAGGTGACAGGATTAAAAAAACAAGCACACACGCATTCAGAAGCACCAATTACTCATCAGCCCCCGAAATAACTGGCTTCATCTCAGAAGTTGTTATATTTCCGGACAAGGTCTCTTCACATCAACATCTGGGATAAAGACCTTCCAGGTCTGTCCATTTAAGTGGGTCCAGAAACCTTCATGTACTCTCTCTAACAAACTTCCTCCATTCATTCCTGTCATTTGCTAATTATTTTGCTTCAGCCATTCCCTTTTCACACGTTGACACACATTCTGACACCATATTATACCATCTTCATCTCGGCTTTCCACGCCTTCTTCTTCCTTCCACTTCACTGACATAGATCCTTGTATCTATTCTTTCTTCAGGCATTCTTGTAATGTTACCATACCATCTGAGAATACTGTCTTCAACCTTTTGGTCTACCGACTTCTTAACATCACATGCCTTCCATATGTTCACATTTCTTACTTTGTCTATTCTTAGAACTCCTCACGCATTTCTTAGCAAATCCATTCCAACTGCTCTTACTCGTGACTTTGCATTACAATACCATAGCAGAGTTTCACATCCATACGTCAATGTCGGCACTAACCCACCCTCATGCAATCCTCTCACTTACAAAAAATACAATATAAATAATTTCAACTAATGCTAATATTACAAAAACTACAATACCAATAATGTCAAATGCAATATTACAAACAACTACAATACCAATAATGTCAAATGCAATATTACAAACAACTACAATACCAATAATGTCAAATGCAATATTACAAACACTACAATACCAATAATGTCAAATGCAATATTACAAACAACTACAATACCAATAATGTCAAATGCAATATTACAAACAACTACAATACCAATAATGTCAAATGCAATATTACAAACAACTACAATACCAATAATGTCAAATGCAATATTACAAACAACTACAATACCAATAATGTCAAATGCAATATTACAAACAACTACAATACCAATAATGTCAAATGCAATATTACAAACAACTACAATACCAATAATGTCAAATGCAATATTACAAACAACTACAATACCAATAATGTCAAATGCAATATTACAAAAAACTACAATACCAATAATGTCAAATGCAATATTACAAACAACTATAATACTAATAATGTCAAATGCAATATTACAAACATCTACAATACTAATAATGTCAAATGCAATATTACAAACAACTACAATAACAATAATGTCAAATGCAATATTACAAACAACTACAATACCAATACTGTCAAATGCAATATTACAAACAACTACAATACTAATAATGTCAAATGCAATATTACAAACAACTACAATACTAATAATGTCAAATGCAATATTACAAACAACTACAATACCAATAATGTCAAATGCAATATTACAAACAACTACAATACCAATAATGTCAAATGCAATATTACAAACAACTACAATACCAATAATGTCAAATGCAATATTACAAACAACTACAATACCAATAATGTCAAATGCAATATTACAAACAACTACAATACCAATAATGTCAAATGCAATATTACAAACAACTACAATACCAATAATGTCAAATGCAATATTACAAAACAACTACAATACTAATAATGTCAAATGCAATATTACAAACAACTACAATACCAATAATGTCAAATGCAATATTACAAACAACTACAATACCAATAATGTCAAATGCAATATTACAAACAACTACAATACTAATAATGTCAAATGCAATATTACAAACAACTACAATACCAATAATGTCAAATGCAATATTACAAACAACTACAATACCAATAATGCCAAATGCAATATTACAAACAACTACAATAACAATAATGTCAAATGCAATATTACAAACAACTACAATAACAATAATGTCAAATGCAATATTACAAACAACTACAATAACAATAATGTCAAATGCAATATTACAAACAACTACAATACTAATAATGTTAAATAATGCTAATGTTATCTAACCGAATTGCAAGGACTTAACTTGTAACTCAAATTAAAACAACACATTTCATGAAGTGTTAAAACCGTGTACTTGCATCCCTCAAGGGGAGGGTTTTAGTTGGTTCTCTTTTTCTTCTTTTTTCTATGACCTCCATCAAGCTTAAAATGACACCCCTTAGACCCCCTTTCAAGTGTAATTTGTACATTTTTCGGTAGAAAATTGTCCCGGCCGAAGGCCTTTTCCTCTTAAATTGCAGGGTCGCTATCGCTCGCCACGAAAGAATCGACACCTAAATGGCGCAAAAGGTCTTAACATTAACATAAATAGGGCGAATGTCTTAAAATCTCAAAAGCAACGGGGCTAAACATGAAGGAGAAAGCTAGGGGTCAAGAACAAAATCCCTCAAGTCGTAATCTCCCCTTAAGATAATAATGACTCAGTGAGCGATGACTAGTGAAACCCAACGATTATACCTATGTGCCTCAATAAGTTTTCAGTATATTTCGCCCTTGGATCATAAATGTTCCCCCAAATTAGAAAATGTGTAGGCCTATGTGTTTGTTAATAAACCAACTTACTTACCATAAATATGCCCCCCCCACCCCCCCCCACCCCCTACTCCCCCCAAAAATAAAATAATATATATATACTGTATATATATATATATATATATAATATGTACAGGTATATATATAGTAGTATATATATATATATATATATATATACATATATATTATATATATATTATATATATACATATATATACATATATATATATATATATATATATATTATATATAGATAAATATATAGATATATTATTAGATATATATATATATATAATATATACATAATATATATATATCTATATATTATATATATATAAATATATATATATATATATATATATATATATATATATATATATATATATATATAAATATATGTATACATGTATGTATATATGAATACAAATAAATAAATACAAAATATATAAATATATAATAAAATAATACAATAACATAAGATAGATAAGTAAATGCAAATATACAATATAATAATATAAGATAAAGACAAAACAACACAAAATAAACGCTATAATATTTGAAAGAGTTAGAAGTATAGGAATCATAATTATTCTATGTGAGTGAGGGAGACAAAAGGCAGAACTGCCTGTTGAGAGGAATCTATGCTATATAATGCAATAACATTATTATATACGATGCCATAATTGGTTTGTTGTTATTTCACCCTTTTAGTATACGATGATGATTTGGTATATTCTGGCTGCGTCTATCAATTGGAAGGCTACAAACTATCTCAATGAATCATTTTAGTTACCAAAACGTTGCTGAAATCAAATAAAAGAGAAATCACCGGTACTGTACGGGTTAATGATAGCCAGAGCAAAATGTAAAATTATGCCCTCAAACAGAAAACATTTACAAAACATTTGTCTGAAAAATGATTCAAAGGCTTGTAAAAAGGAAGCATAAGAGCTCAGAATCGATCTTTGTAGTGGTAATTTTAGACTGAAGAGCAAATAGTCTTAATGTAAATTGTTTGAGTCAAGAATGGAAACTGCGAGGCTGAGTCAATACAAGCTCGGAAAATGAAGGAGTGGAACGAAAATGTAACTGAATGATCGTAGTTCAACCTTTAGCAGATACGATGACGCATTTATCTTCTGCTGTCTGGCTATTCGACGATTTTATTCAGATTAGGAAGGGTATATGGAAGTCAGAGGGTTAACTGAGATAGCCTTTACCCTTATAATTCCCACAGATCCTTCCTATATTGTAAAATATCGTCTATTGATAGCCAGAATAAACTGTTAAAAAGAGTCATAATCTTCAAAGGGTTGAAAACAAACAGCAATTGGGTCCATTAAAGGGGGATGGTTCACTTTTCAGTTGATGTTTTCATATATATATATACAGTATATATATATATATATATATATATATATATATATACGTATTTTTAGTTTCCTCCCTAGACTTCCATAAAACCTTCTAGATTAATTTGTACATTTTTCGGTAGAAATATGTCTCGGCCAAAGTCCGGTTCTTCCAAAATTACAGGCTCACTATCGTTTGCTAGGAAAAATATCGACACCTAAATAGCACGAAAGGTCTTCATATTGACAAATAAATGGGTCGAAAGGTCTTAAAATCGCCAAACTAATATGCCGAACGTCTTATAATCTGTAAACTAATAGGGCTAAACATGAGGAAGAACGGTGTCCAGAAAAACCGACGCATCTCCCCTTAATGCAGAGGCAATTGTTACCTTTATGTGAATTGTAAATCATAAATGTATGTGAACAATAGCACATAAAGGGGTTAGATATTGATAATAAATAATAAATAATAAATTGTATTTTACTGAGTAGTTGCGAATGTAGGTGTTGATAAATTAGGTTTACTGGAAGAGAGAGTGTCAATTGAAGTTGAACATTAGAGATCATCAGAACATATATAATAAAAATGCATGGAATTTATACAAACTAGTAAGATGGTGTATTCTTACTCTTTGTGTTACTTAAGGGGAGATGGCTCATTTTTCTGGTCACCCAATGTCCTCATGTTTAGCCCCATTAGTTTTCAGATTTTCTGGTCACCCTATTTCCTCATGTTTATCCCCATTAGTTTTCAGATTTTTAGATGTTCGGCCCATTAGTTTGACGATTTTATGACCTTTTGCCCCATTTCTTTGTCAATATTAAGACCTTTTGTGTCATTTAGGTGTCGATTTTTTCTGGTGAGCGATAGTGAGCCTGTAATTTAAGAGGAACGGCCTTCGGCCGGGACATTTTTCTATAAACAAATTTACAGTCAGAAACCGCAGTTTCTGAAACACTCCGATAGGGCCCGGACATGTGAAGCGCATCGTTTCTGGACGACAGCCCACTTTACAGTAACTACCACAGGCCCCATACCTATGAACACAAGTTTCGAACCAATAGATGCTTCACACAGTTGGCCATGTAAAATTATAATGCTGCTATGCTATGATCCGCATTCATATAGTTATGGATTTACAAATGAAACAAATACATTCCCTTATGTATATACAGTAAATACGGATATGAATATTACCATAGGGCTTAAGAAATTATAAATGAAAAGAAATACTTCCAAATTGCTGCCCCACGAGCATGGTTCGTGTTCCAACATTAAGTGTTTCATTGGCCGTTACGAAACTTAGTAATTTAGGTTCCCTCCCTTGTCCCCCACCCCCCAGAGAGCTGTATTCATTTACACGTCCCCAGTGACCACGTTATGCATACTTGTATCCATTTTGAAGAGGAGGATGTTCAGTGTTAGTGTAAATGTTTACCTTGCATTGGTGTGTAATAACAGTTGTTGTGTAAAGTAACGATGGCAATTATGACGTGAATTGCTAGTTACGATTAGTCGAGTGTGTGTGTGTGTAAGTGAACCGATGTGTGTTGCAATAACCATAATGCTCTACAGTAGGTGAAAAACACTGAAAACAGATGTGTCTGATTCATGACATACAACACACGAACTATGCAATGCAATATAACATGTTATCATCTGGTTATGAAATTCAGGTGTGAAACGGAAATGAGTTATCAGTCGTGATATATGGGGGTTTATATTATGTAATACATCACAATGTTAAGCTTCGGACGCTGATAGGTAAATATATTCGGTATTAATTTAGTAAAACAATGATATAACACTCTAAAGGGTAAAGGCTATATACAGTAAGCATCGCATCGTGATATTATATTTAGCAATGGATACCTTTTCGATGTTAGTATTATAGTATTTGATATATTGCAATGTTTACACAGTGCAACAAGGTTAATAACATGATATAAAATGGATGAATTATGTGTGAGTACCGGTATGTGTTTAATAGTAACTACTAGGGATGACGTCTGGTGAATATCTCACACACACAACGAAAGCCTGTCCATACACTGCGGTTTGGTAGTGTTTCTTTACATCCTTTTGTTAATCAGCTATCCGTGTTTAATGTAGATACAGGAGGGAATAACAAAGAACGGTATTTTTGTCATTTATATATCAGATTATTTAGTATGAATCGTATCATAGCATAACAGCACAATCAGTTTACATGGCAGACTGAGTGAAGCATCTATTGGTTCGAAACGTGTGTTTGTATGTGTGCGGCCTTGTGATGCTTAAGGTGGGCTGTCATCCAGAAACAATACGCTCCCAATGTCAGGGCCCTATCCAGGTGTCTCAGAAACTGGGGTGTCTGACTGTACAAAGTTATCTTGGGCGGGTGTTTTTCTTAAGCTTGATGGAATTGTATGGAGGACGCTTACACAATATTAAAAATACACATAAATGAGCAAATAAATACGTCAATCCCCATTATATGGAAGGTGAACAAAGAGAGATGCGTTGCAAACTGAATTACGTTCCTCAATATGATTCACGTTAGAAGTAAATCCCACTGAAACTGAGATTACAAATGTTGTGTAACACATATGTAACATTAAAATATGCATACACGTAAAAGTGCTCTTAATTGATCAGAATCCTTTACCGATTGAATTCAAACTGTTGTGGATTAAAGTTAATGGAACTTTATTCTCAGAAAGCGAATTTAAGGGGAGAGTTTCACTTGAGGGATTTTTTTCTGGACCCCTTTCTTCCTCATGTTGAGCCCATTGCTTTTGATATTTAAAGACGTTCGCCCCATCAGTTGGGCGATTTTAAGAACTTTTTACCCATTTATGTAAATTTTAAGATCTTTCGTGTCATTTAGGTGTCGATTTTTTCTTGGCGAGCGATAGCGAGTCTATAATTTAAGAGGAACCTACAAAGAATGTACACATTAATTTGAAAGGGGGTCAAGGGGAGTAATTTTAAACTTGATGAAGGTCTATGGAACAAACAGAATTGTGAAATACAGTAGTTCTGAATTGTGAAGGAGTGATTGAATTATCCTGAACGTTAACAGATGTCCTAGTGCTGTACCACGAAGTATGATGTTCAGCACAGTTGAAGCAAGTATGATGTTCAGCACAGTTGAAGCAAGTATGATGTTCAGCACAGTTGAAGCAAGTATGATGTTCAGCACAGTTGAAGCAAGTATGATGTTCAGCACAGTTGAAGCAAGTATGATGTTCAGCACAGTTGAAGCAAGTATGATGTTCAGCACAGTTGAAGCAAGTTCATCTGGAAATTTACAATCAAACAATGTGTAAACCAAAGCAGAGGATGCAACATTTCTTCATATATGTTAGGTGGAAAATTAATGTGTAATTATAGGGTCATTAATGTATGTATGTGTGTATGTATATACTCGGGCACATACCCCATAGCTGGAGGTGGCCGACTCGAGACAGAGCCCGAACAGAATCAACATTTAAAGTTCAAATTCTTAGGATCCGGTACCACTTTCACGTTCCCTCGCCCCTTTCTCTGTCTCATTGAGTAGGACAATTTTACAAGAGGAGGGTGATTGCTAGCCCCCTGCCACTAATAATAAACATTGACACTAAGTTTAGTTGTTCAATGATTTGTGGTCGAAAGTAATGTTACAAAAGTTATATAAACAAACAGATAGTGAAAAACATCAGTAAATACACTTTCAATACAACAAACTCGTGCTGTATTATAACATCAGTAAATACACCTTCAATACAACTAACTCGTACTGTATTATAACATCAGTAAATACACCTTCAATACAACAAACTCGTACTGTATTATAACATCAGTAAATACACTTTCAATACAACTAACTCGTGCTGTATTATAACATCAGTAAATACACCTTCAATACAACAAACTCGTACTGTATTATAACATCAGTAAATACACTTTCAATACAACTAACTCGTACTGTATTATAACATCAGTAAATACACCTTCAATACAACAAACTCGTACTGTATTATAACATCAGTAAATACACCTTCAATACAACTAACTCGTGCTGTATTATAACATCAGTAAATACACCTTCAATACAACAAACTCGTACTGTATTATAACATCAGTAAATACACCTTCAATACAACTAACTCATACTGTATTATAGCATCAGTAAATACACCTTCAATACAACAAACTCGTACTGTATTATAACATCATTAAATACACTTTCAATACAACAAACTCGTACTGTATTATAACATCATTAAATACACTTTCAATACAACACACTCGTACTGTATTATAACATCAGTAAATACACTTTCAATACAACTAACTCGTACTGTATTATAACATCAGTAAATACACCTTCAATACAACAAACTCGTACTGTATTATAACATCAGTAAATACACCTTCAATACAACTAACTCATACTGTATTATAGCATCAGTAAATACACCTTCAATACAACAAACTCGTACTGTATTATAACATCATTAAATACACTTTCAATACAACACACTCGTACTGTATTATAACATCAGTAACTACACCTTCAATACAACAAACTCGTACTGTATTATAGCATCAGTAAATACACCTTCAATACAACAAACTCGTACTGTATTATAGCATCAGTAAATACACCTTCAATACAACAAACTCGTACTGTATTATAACATCATTAAATACACCTTCAATACAACACACTCGTACTGTATTATAACATCAGTAAATACACCTTCAATACAACAAACTCGTACTGTATTATAACATCATTAAATACACCTTCAATACAACACACTCGTACTGTATTATAACTAACTCTCAGTAATTACATTCAGCTTAGGAAGACCTTCTACGAGTCAAAGGGATACAATATCAATTAACTTTCTGATCCCACAAGTCTTTCCTAAGTATAATAATACCATTTAAGGGGAGATGGGTAGTTTTTCTGGTCCCCTTTCTTCCTCATGTTTAGCCCCATTAGTTTTCAGATTGTAAGACGTTCGCCCCATTAGTTTGTCATATTCAAACCTTCCATTCCATTTTCATATCAATAGCAATACCTTTCATACCATTTAGGTGTCAACAAAAATTCCTGGCGAGCGATAACGAGCCTTTAATTTAAGAAACTGGCCTTCGGCCGGGAAAATTTTCTATATTTTTTTTTTACACATATATCTTGAAGGGGGATCTAGGCAGTGGTTTTTATGTTTGATGGAGGTCTAGAGAGGAAACTAAAATTATAATAAATATATGAAATAATTGGCCCAAAAACTAAACCATCCCCCTTTAATGATAACTAGAACACAACTACTAAACCATCCCTCTTTAATGATAACTAGAACACAACAACTAAACCATCTCCCTTTAATGATAACTAGAACACAACAACTAAACCATCCCCCTTTAATGATAACTAGAACACAACAACTAAACCATCTCCCTTTAATGATAACTAGAACACAACAACTAAACCATCCCCCTTTAATGATAACTAGAACACAACAACTAAACCATCCCCCTTTAATGATAACTAGAACACAACAACTAAACCATCCCCCTTAAATGATAACATCAACACCACAACTAAACCATCCCCCTTTAATGATAACTAGAACACAACAACTAAACCATCCCCCTTTAATGATAACTAGAACACAACAACTAAACCATCCCCCTTTAATGATAACTAGAACACAACAACTAAACCATCCCCCTTTAATGATAACTAGAACACAACAACTAAACCATCCCCCTTTAATGATAACTAGAACACAACAACTAAACCATCCCCCTTTAATGATAACTAGAACACAACAACTAAACCATCCCCCTTTAATGATAACTAGAACACAACAACTAAACCATCCCCCTTTAATGATAACTAGAACACAACAACTAAACCATCCCTCTTTAATGATAACTAGAACACAACAACTAAACCATCCCCCTTTAATGATAACTAGAACACAACAACTAAACCATCCCCCTTTAATGATAACTAGAACACAACAACTAAACCATCCCCCTTTAATGATAACTAGAACACAACAACTAAACCATCCCCCTTTAATGATAACTAGAACACAACAACTAAACCATCCCCCTTTAATGATAAGTAGAACACAACAACTAAACCATCCCCCTTTAATGATAACTAGAACACAACGACTAAACCATCCCCCATTAATGATAACTAGAACACAACAACTAAACCATCCCCCTTTAATGATAACTAGAACACAACAACTAAACCATCCCCCTTTAATGATAACTAGAACACAACAACTAAACCATCCCCCTTTAATGATAACTAGAACACAACAACTAAACCATCCCCCTTTAATGATAACTAGAACACAACAACTAAACCATCCCCTTTAATGATAACTAGAACACAACAACTAAACCATCCCCCTTTAATGATAACTAGAACACAACAACTAAACCATCCCCTTTAATGATAACTAGAACACAACAACTAAACCATCCCCCTTTAATGATAACTAGAACACAACAACTAAACCATCCCCCTTTAATGATAACTAGAACACAACTAAACCATCCCCCTTTAATGATAACTAGAACACAACAACTAAACCATCCCCCTTTAATAATAACTAGAACACAACAACTAAACCATCCCCCTTTAATGATAACTAGAACACAACAACTAAACCATCCCCCTTTAATGTTAACTAGAACACAACTAACCCATCCCCCTTTAATGATAGCTAGAACACAACAACTAAACCATCCCCCTTTAATGATAACTAGAACACAACAACTAAACCATCCCCCTTTAATGATAACTAGAACACAACAACTAAACCATCCCCGTTTAATGATAACTAGAACACAACAACTAAACCATCCCTCTTTAATGATAACTAGAACACAACTAAACCATCCTCCTTTAATGATAACTAGAACACAACAACTACACCATCCCCCTTTAATGATAACTAGAACACAACAACTAAACCATCCCCCTTTAATGATAACTAGAACACAACAACTAAACCATCCCCCTTTAATGATAACTAGAACACAACTAAACCATCCCCCTTTAATGATAACTAGAACACAACAACTAAACCATCCCCCTTTAATGATAACTAGAACACAACAACTAAACCATCCCCCTTTAATGATAACTAGAACACAACTAAACCATCCCCCTTTACCTTTTGATACCTTTTGATACCTTTTGATGTGTTCGCCGCTCTTCTAGTGGCACCAAGGAGCGCGAAGCCCCTCGTTATGGGTTGTGATTTGGTGCAGTAGACTGTTTGAAGCGACAGCTCGCTCCCTTGCGAGGATACGCTCGTCTGGCACTTTTTGCAGTTCGACATCTAGGGCTCTCTTGAAGTTGTCTAACGAGATGTCCCTCATGTCTCTTACTCGCCGTGGGAGTTTGTTGAAGAGACGTGGGCCTCTGTGTGATAACCAACCATCTCGCAGAGAGCCCATAGCACCCCTGTTATTCATCCGGGGGATTTCGCATTCCCAGCCTCTCCTATCACTGAATTTCATGACTATCGGAGTATGTAGGTTTGGTACTAAACCCTCTGCGATTTTCCACGTGTATATTATTAGGTAACGTTCTCTTCTACGTTCCAGTGAGTACAGATTCAGTGCTCTTAAACGCTCCCAATAGTGTAGATGTTTTATCGAACTTATATGCGAAGTGAAATTTCTTTGTACACTCTCTACGTCATTTGTTTCACCTGATTTGTATGGGGATGTTAATACGCTACAGTATTCAAGCCGCGGTAGCACTAGAGATTTGAAGAGCGTTATCATAGGCAATTCACCGCGTGTTTTAAAATTACGCAGAATCCAACCTGTTAGACATTTCGCAGCCGCCACTTTGACCTGGTTATGTACTTTGAAACCCATATTTTCAGACATTAATACCCCAAGGTCTTTCACACTGTCTTTCCGTTCTATTATGTGGTTAGATTCTGTTAAGTAATTTGTAATTTCTTTAACACCATTATTATCTCCGTACCGTATTAATTGGAATTTTTCCTCATTGAATTGCATGTTGTTTTCCCTGGTCCACTGGAACACTACATTCATGTCTTCCTGCAGTCGGCCCGTGTCCTCTTGTGTGTTTACTATCTTGCTTAATTTTGTGTCCTCAGCAAAAGACGACACCGTACTGTGTCTGGTGTTGGTATCTATGTCGCAAATTAGTATGAGGAACAGAAGGGGTGCTAGCACTGTTCCTTGGGGCACTGAGCTTTTGACATCCGAAGGCTCAGAAGTGACTTGGTTTACTGCTACCGATTGTTTTCGGTTTACGAGGAAATTGTATATCCACCGTCCGATTTTCCCAGTTATACCTTTTGCTTTCAGTTTGTGGGCTATTATACAATGGTCACATTTATCAAATGCCTTAGCAAAATCGGTGTAAATGACATCCACGTTTTTCTTTTCTTCTAGCGCTTTAAGAATTTTGTCATAGTGTTCCAAAAGTTGTGAGAGACATGATCTTCCCGCTCTGAACCCATGTTGACCGGTGTTGTGTAGTTCATTTGTCTCCATGAATGTTGAAATTTTGCTTCGCAGGACTCGCTCGAAAACTTTGATGATGTGAGAAGTTAGAGCTACGAGCTACCGGGCAGTAGTTTTTTGGTAGTGCTTTACTCCCTCCTTTATGCAGTGGGGCAATTATTGCATTTTTCAAGCTATCTGGTATATCACCAGTGTCTAGACTCCTTCTCCACATTATAGCCAGGGGTTTTGAGAGGTTTTCCTTACATTTTTTCATTAGGATCGAATTCCATGAGTCCGGACCTGGTGCCGAGTGGGATGGCATGTTGGAAATGGCCTCTTCTATGTCTTTTGGACCGAAATCAATATCCAGCATCTGAGGGGTTTCCGTGGGGGAGGTTTCCATGAAAAATATATTTTGGTCTCTGATGACTTTTGTTTCATCAGGCTCACTGAATGCCATTTCATACTGCCTGCTTAAGATTCGCTCATTTCCTTTTTGTCCCCTGTGAAAGAGCCGTCCCCTTTGCTCAGTGGGCAGATGTTTGATGTTGTTTTAGCCTTTTGTTTGGCGTATGAAAAGAAGTATTTGGAATTTTCCTTTATACCTGCAATAGCTTTCCTCTCATCTTCCATATGTTGTAGTTCATATGATATTCTTAGCCTTTGTTCAATTTCCACAATTTCTCTATCTATTTCGACCTTTTGCCTATCCTGTAGATTTTGATGTGTGCGTCTTTGTGTGAGTAATTTTCTTCTTCTGTACAGCCTCCTCCTTTCCCGATCTTGTTTGCTTCTTCGTTTTGTTTGTCTTGCAGGTATATGGTGGCTACAGATTTGGGTCATGGTTTCTGTTATTAAGACTAGACATTCTGCTGGTGTCAGGTTATCCATTAAATCTTCCCAGTCTATTTCCTCCATTTCTTGATTCACCTCTTGTGACGCATGTTCACGTGTGAGCATGCTGTACAGAACGTCTAGTCATGCCCCACTCTCGCTAGGATCGTCAGGGCAGGAACTTTGGCTGTAGTCTATGTAGAGTTTCCTAACTTAGTTTGTGTGAGCCGTTGTACTATAAGTATTATGAATATGTATTTTGTTTTCATCTGAGTCAACGAGTTCTATTTTATATCATTAGTTATAAGTATTGTGTGTAAAACTTATTTGTAATGATGGGAAGAGAAACAGCCACAGTTGGGTGTCAGTGGGTACGCCAGGCGGGAGGTGGGCCTAACTCACTAGCACTCCTCCCTCCCTCAGTGCTAGGGGGAGCCTTTGTGTATCCCATAGGAGAGAGAGAAATTACGTAATGGTTGTCAGTGGGCGGTCCTTAGTAGTTCACGTTGGGCTCACTAGAGGGCCGGGTATAAAAGGGAAGTCTAGCCATTTTTTCATCAGAACTCATTAGGCAGAGCGACTTCTCATTTCCCTTGCTAACTATTTATATTCTTCTGACTGATGGGAACTTTCTCTACTACCTTACATTCTTATTTCCTCTTTTCCCTGCCCTGTTTAACTTCCATGGTCCCGTTGGTGCAGAGCTAGTCAGCCAACGTATTATCGCTTGAGTTCTCACGAGATATTTGCCTATTAGATAGCCTATTTTGGAAGGGTTGACTTAGAATAGGATTGATTATGTTTGTTGCACTTGTATATGCATTTCCCTGTGTGTTATTATTATTATTCCTGTTTTCTGCTGGTCTAGGTAATGCTAGACTGGGGTAAGGCTTTTCTGTGTTACGAGTTGTTGTTTGATGCAGTGGTTAAGCGATAAACCTGCATACTCGTTTCGGTTCAGTGAAGCCTAGGTTGTCTTCGCGGCTGACTGTGTTGAGTTTATAATTTACAGTGCGTGAGGGCAAGAGCCTAACCACCCTGTATTTTATTAATAGTTTGTTTTTACTTTGTCAAGGAGCCGGGAGAAAACCAGATACAAGGGATCTGGATTTCTCAAAGTGCACTTGTTAGTTATAACGTAATACTTTAAACAGTCGTGAGGATTTCGCTAGGCTACGAGCCGTTTTTGCTCAGTCACTGCTACCTTTTTGCCTACAGTACCCCAGGTAGACTTTACTCGATTAGTAGATACAGAATAGTATTGAAGCTTTCCTTATGTATGATATTGTTTATGCACTATTGATTTCATGTGTTGCAAGCTTGGCTACTTTAGTGATTAGTGGCCCACGAGCACAATCCGAGTAGGCTATTGCCGTTGCATTTGCGGATTACTTCCTTTTAATGTTTGCCATTTACTATTGCATATTCTTTTAATTATTCTAATGCCAATTTAAGCCTTTAATAGTATTTAATTGCCAGTGTTTTTGCTTATTGAATTACTGTTCAAAATCCGATACGTACTTCTTACGAGCATCCGAGAAGCATCTAACTTTTTTCAGAAGATTCCTTGCTCGATGCTGAAGGACTATTAATTAACGTAACGTAATAGTGCCGATCCGAAGTAGAGGGTGGTGGACTTCTTAAGTTCATAGTCAAGGGTGGATTACTTCGGCTTCGGCCAACACTATTCTTTTGTGTTGTTGTTTCTTACTTCATTGTTTGATTGTTGACCAGACTAGATAATTCCTGTCTCTTTATTAGTCTGTTGTTGAACACTAGTACCGAGTTCTTGTATACCCCGTTATAGCAGATTGAACTCTGGCGGGTATTGGTGTTTTTTGTTCGGCTGGCAGTACTCAGGGGTTGGGATCGTCTGTTTCCGTTGTGGCAGCGAGCCGTATTCGAGTCCTGATTGAGAGCCCTTGTGTACCCGAGTGCCAGTTCGTAACAAATGGCGACCTTGCTTAGGATTTTGTGAACAGTATAAATTTTTGCAGAGTTGTACAACATTTGTTTGTTTGTATTTTAGCGTGCATATTGAAGAATATTTGTTTTTGTATGGCAATTAGTAAAGCATTTAAGAGACTCCAGTTAATTTAGTAATTAGTGCTTGCATAGGAAGTTTAACACTTTTGTCTCGAGAATTTTTTTGTGGACTTCAGTATGTCGTGCATTAGCACTGACGATAAGCGAGAGATGTCATTTGAAGGTGTGCCGTTAGTAACCAGTGAGGAGGATGCTAGAGTTTTTGTGAGTAAACGGTACCACGTGACGGAGGAGAGGCTGACTGGGGTGGATGTTTGTGGCTTGCACCTGATAGCCAAGGTTTTGGGCATTTCCAATGTAGCAGGGATGTCCAAGGGGGAGCTGATTTCCTGGGTGTTGCGTGGGCGACATGGGGTTTCGGAGGAGAGGGCGTTTGGGGGGGTTCCTCCCCAGATCCCCTCTCACTCGACTCCCACAGTGCCGTCCACTCAGTTACCGGAGGTTAGCACTCTCCCACAGAGGGATGAGAATTGGCAGATTGGAGTGCCCTCGGGTGGTGCACGTGGTGGTTCCCCAGTTTTTGCCCCCCCTCCTTCAGTAGTGGCAACTCCCTCTTCCTGCCTGTCTCCAGATATGGTATTCAGACTTGAGCTTGCTAAGATTGAGGCTAGGAAGCAGGAGAATGAGACTAGGAAGCAGGAGAATGAGACTAGGAGGCATGAGATTGAGGTTAGGAGGCATCAGGCTGAGCTTAGGTACGACTCGGAGAAATATTGTGCTAAATTAGATTTAGATAAGACTCGTGCAGAGTCGACAGGGACTCGGATGGGCCGTGAGGGCCAAGTAAGAGAACAGTCCTTGGCCCACTTAGTCAAATTGGTGCCGGTATTTAGTGAAACTGAAGTCACAGAATTTTTTAATAGTTTTGAGAAGAAGTGTAGGGAGCATAATTGGCCTGAAGAGAAGTGGGCAGCTCTAGTCTCCTCAAGACTTACGGGTAAGGGTCTGAAGGCTTATGATGCACTGCCTTTAGAGTCTTGCATTGACTACCCAGAATTGAAGAGAGCTGTCCTACGGGCATACGAGTTGCAACCGGAAACATATCGATTGAAGTTTCGGGGTGTTACAAAGACTAGGGAGGCGACCTTTCTTGAACATGCCCGAGACTTAAAAGATGCACTTAAAAACTGGACACGTTCTGAGAAAGCTGAGACGGCAGAACAGTTGACTGAGCTGTTTCTGCTCGAGCAGTTTTATAAGTGTACTGGTGCAGAAATGACTTTAACTATTAAAGAAAAGAACCCAAGAACTCTTCAAGAGGCAGCTGAGATGGCTGACCTCAGGTTGTCGCTAATCAGGGGATGTGAATCTGTAAAGCGTGTTGATGCAGTTCCCAAGGGGCGCGATACTCCAAACCCTCGAGCTCGGGACAATCACTATAGATATAAACCTCAGTTTAAAAGCCAAGATACCAGGACTGAACCAAAGACTACAGCCGTCCCATTACAGAAGGGTCAGAACTCCGCCCCTTATCAGAAGAGACCAATAGGGGAAGTGGAATGTTTTCATTGTAGAAAGAAGGGGCATTATGCAAAATCTTGTCCTAGCAAGCCGCCAGCTGCAGCCGTGTCTTTGGTGCGCAGCATAGGTGTGGCTGAAATGTCGTCTGGATTTACCCAGGGTAGTTTGCCAGCGGCAGGGTCACAGGCTATGTATATGACTCAGGAAGGCTCATCCCCTGTCCGTGATGTCTTTTGCGCCCATAGAGGGACCGGTAGGGTAAGTTGGGCGGGTTGCCAGCATAAGGTGGAAGTTTTGCGTGATACTGGAGCTTCACAGACACTTTTGAAGAATTTCACGGGGCGACCAATTAATGCGGCACGGGTGGTTGTTGTTCAGGGTATTAATGCGACCAGGTCATACCCGTTGGTTCGTGTGGAGCTGGAAGTTGATGGTGTGCTTAAGGACTTAGATGTTGGGATCGTTGAGAAATTGCCAGTGGAGGGCGTCGACCTTCTTCTCGGCAACGACTTTGCGGTGCCTACTTTAGACGTTCCACCCTTAGTCGTTGCCGAGAGGCCGGCCGACGTGAGTAGGGAGGAACAAGAGTGGGTAGTGAGTTGTCAACACCAACAGATGGCATGTGTGGTAACTCGTTCCCAAGCATTTAAGGTATCACAGCCTATTTCCCAGGCCACAGAACAGCGGAGGAAGGGAATTAAGGAGAAGCGGAAGGCTGGGAAAAGTTTGAAGAGTTTAGAACCAGTGGCTCTCCCAAAAGACCCAATAGCAGGACCTTTGACCGAGTCTGTTGTAACTCTAGTGCCTAACACAGTTGATAAAGTAGTGGAGGAGGCAGAGACTTAGAGACAGCACCGTTACCTGCAGCGAGAAAACCGGATGTCTAAGTTGGATGTTGGGGGAGGGCATGAGTTGTTGACCAAGCAGTTAGACATGTTGGCTCCCACAGACATTCGAAAGTTGCAATTAGAGGATCCAGAGGTTTTGCAGTGTACCAATGGGGCTGTGGAGTTAGAAGAAGATAGGGATGCAAAGGCAGGGGATTTTTTTTCTTTAATGGAATTTTATACCACCGATATCAAGATCCTAAAAGGAACTGGGAGGGCGGATCAGGTACAGTTGACCAGCTGGTCGTGCCAGAGGGCTGCAGGGAAAGTTTGCTTAGGTTGGCTCATGATTCTCCATTATCAGGACATTTGGGTGCCAAGAAAACGGTGGCTGCTTTGGGGAAATTGTTTTGGTGGCCGGGGATGAAGTCTCATGTGCAGTCATGGATAAACTCATGTGATATTTGTCAACGTGTCGGGAAACCGAACCAAGTTATTCCTAAGGCTCCGTTACACCCTATTCCTGTGATTGGGCCACCCTTTAGTAAAATTATTGTTGACATGGTTGGTCCACTCCCTCCCACTAAGGCTGGAAATAAATTTTTGTTAACCATAATGGATGTTGCCACTAGATACCCCGATGCATACCCTATGAAAAATGGAATGGCTAAGACGGTAGTCAGTAACTTGTTGTGGTACTTCTCAAGGTACGGGTACCCGGAGGAGATTCAGTCTGATCAGGGATCTAATTTCACCTCCAACATGTTCAAGCAAACAATGCAACAGCATGGGATACGAACAGTAGTATCGTCAGCGTATCACCCTGAGAGTCAAGGGGTGCTTGAGCGGTGGCATGCTACACTTAAAAGCATGCTCAGGTGTTATTGTGCTGACAACGGTATGGATTGGGATCTTGGATTGCCTTATGTGCTGTTTGCTGCTCGGGAGGTACCTGGTGAGAGCCTGGGATTTAGTCCAAACGAGCTGATTTTTGGACACCGTGTCAGGGGCCCCCTTAACATGCTGAATTAAATTTGGGAGGGGACTGTGCAGCCTTGTCCATTATTAAAGTATGTGCTTGAAAGCCGTGAGCGCATGCTTAAGAGTCTGGAGATGGCAGGTAGAAATTTGACAGAATCACAAGCTTTGATGAAGGACAGGTATGATCGCAAAGTGAGGCTCCGGAAGTTCACTGTAGGACAAGAGGTATTAATTTTGTTGCCTTTGGTTGGTAACCCCGTCTCTGCGAAGTACACTGGACCTTATAAAATTGTAGAAAAAATTTCAGATTTAGATTACCTTGTTGCCACTCCAGACAGGAGGAAAAAGAACCAGTTATGTCACGTGAACCTTATTAAAGAGTATGTGAGGCGCCCCTCTGAGCCTCTCACTGTCCCTGTGTTGGCTTGTTGCGGCCGTGGTGGAGAAGGAGAGGGGGACAGTCAAGCTTCAGAGGAGGATAGCTGGGATCAACATGTTTCAGCGGATCAGTGGGCGGGGAACTCGAGCCTAAGGGCTGACGAGGCTATAGCTCATTTGCCTGAGCCGCAGTTTGATGCTATCCGTCAGTTGTTCGGTTCATACCCCACTGTATTTGCTGAACACCCAGGCCTCACTACTCAGGCTATGCATGATGTTGACGTGGGGGGCCATATACCCTTTAAGTCAATCCCGTACCGTGTGCCCCCCATAAAACTACCAGCTCTGAGGGATGAGTTGGAGTATATGCTCGGTAGAGGGTTGATAGAGAAAGGCACAGTTAAGTGGACTTCCCCCGTAACACTGCAGCCTAAGCCAGATGGCAAGGTACGCTTTTGTATTGATTTCCGTAGGTTAAACGGTTTGACTCCAACTAACCCATATCCTCTTCCTCGGGTTGATGATAGTGTTGACAAAATTGGTAATGCTCGTTTTTTGTCTAAAGTAGATTTAGTAAAAGGTTACTGGCAAGTACCTTTGTCCGAACGTGCTAAAGAGGTATGTGGTTTTGTTGTGGACGGGAGTACCTACCGGTGCAATGTTATGCCTTACGGACTTAAGAATGCACCAGCAACGTTTCAGAACCTGATGAATGAAATTGTAAAGGACATTCCGAATTGCACCGTATATTTGGACGATGTAATCATTGATGATGACTTTGAGAGCCATTGTGAGCACCTTGAGACCTTGTTCCGGAAACTTAGTGAAGCAGGTCTGGTAGTAAATTTGGCAAAGTGTGACTTCGTAAAGCCACTGTGCAGTACCTTGGGTTTGTAGTGGGAAGGGGACAGGTGTGCCCTCCTCAGAACAAGGTACAGGCTATCAATAAATTTCCGCACCCAACAACCAAGAAGCAGGTTATGAGATTCTTGGGTATGATAGGCTACTACAGACGCTTCATAAAAGGTTACTCAACGGTGTTGGCACCTCTCACAGATTTGTTATCTAAAGACAAAAAGATTTTGTGGGCACCTGAGTGTGAAAAGGCTTTCACTTTGGTGAAACATTTGCTATGTACTCACCCGATACTCAGGGCCCCAGACTTTAACAGGCCTTTTCAGCTGGCAACAGATGCTAGTGGTGTAGGGGCTGGTGCCGTCTTGCTACAGACAGACAATGAAGGTGTGGAACACCCAGTAAGTTTCTTTTCTAAGAAGTTCAATGCTGCACAAAAGAACTATTCTACAATAGAAAAGGAATTACTGGCGATTGTGCTGTCGCTCAGGCACTTCGAGGTGTATGTTCCAGCCTATGGCCCAGTCGTGGTTATCTACACTGATCATCACCCTTTGAGATTCCTGAATCAATTTCACAATCGCAATATGAGACTGACCAGGTGGTCTTTGATGTTGCAGGAGTATAACCTGGACATCCGTCATATTGCTGGATGTGACAATGTGATCGCGGATTGTTTATCAAGGGTGGATGATCAGTCGTAGGCTATCACAGGTGTGTGGGTTTGAGTGGAGGAAAATAGGCTGCCCTTATAGTGCAGCCGGGAAAAACATATTAAAATATAAAAATCATGTAAAAACTCTTTCTTTTGATATAGGTAATCGTATAAGTTTGTCATAGCCTATAGAGTTTGAGTAGTCCACGAACTATCAAACGGCTGAGCTGCTGTAAGCTCGCTCTGGGAGCATGATATTGTGTCTTTTTGCTATTGTTGGGAGGAGTTATAAAATGTGATTTTTTTTTTTATAATAAGATGTGTTTTGGTGATAAACTCAGCTTTGTTTTAGTGCCATGCGGTCGCTGGGTGTGGGGGGCTTGATGGGGTTCTGTGTTTGTCAGATTTTAGCTCAGGGTTGAGCGAGTAAAATCTTGGGGGAGGTGTGATGCATGTCCACGTGTGAGCATGCTGTACAGAACGCCTAGTCATGCCCCACTCTCGCTAGGATCGTCAGGGCAGGAACTTTGGCTGTAGTCTATGTAGAGTTTCCTAACTTAGTTCGTGTGAGCCGTTGTACTATAAGTATTATGAATATGTATTTTGTTTTCATCTGAGTCAACGAGTTCTATTTTATATCATTAGTTATAAGTATTGTGTGTAAAACTTATTTGTAATGATGGGAAGAGAAACAGCCACAGTTGGGTGTCAGTGGGTACGCCAGGCGGGAGGTGGGCCTAACTCACTAGCACTCCTCCCTCCCTCAGTGCTAGGGGGAGCCTTTGTGTATCCCAGAGGAGAGAGAGAAATTACGTAATGGTTGTCAGTGGGCGGTCCTTAGTAGTTCACGTTGGGCTCACTAGAGGGCCGGGTATAAAAGGGAAGTCTAGCCATTTTTTCATCAGAACTCATTAGGCAGAGCGACTTCTCATTTCCCTTGCTAACTATTTATATTCTTCTGACTGATGGGAACTTTCTCTACTACCTTACATTCTTATTTCCTCTTTTCCCTGCCCTGTTTAACTTCCATGGTCCCGTTGGTGCAGAGCTAGTCAGCCAACGTATTATCGCTTGAGTTCTCACGAGATATTTGCCTATTAGATAGCCTATTTTGGAAGGGTTGACTTAGAATAGGATTGATTTATGTTTGTTGCACTTGTATATGCATTTCCCTGTGTGTTATTATTATTATTCCTGTTTTCTGCTGGTCTAGGTATTAATTAACGTAACGTAATAGTGCCGATCCGAAGTAGAGGGTGGTGGACTTCTTAAGTTCATAGTCAAGGGTGGATTACTTCGGCTTCGGCCAACACTATTCTTTTGTGTTGTTGTTTCTTACTTCATTGTTTGATTGTTGACCAGACTAGATAATTCCTGTCTCTTTATTAGTCTGTTGTTGAACACTAGTACCGAGTTCTTGTATACCCCGTTATAGCAGATTGAACTCTGGCGGGTATTGGTGTTTTTTGTTCGGCTGGCAGTACTCAGGGGTTGGGATCGTGTGTTTCCGTTGTGGCAGCGAGCCGTATTCGAGTCCTGATTGAGAGCCCTTGTGTACCCGAGTGCCAGTTCATAACACTCTTCCCACCTAATGTTTTTGTTATTCTATCTATCTATCTATCTATTGCCTGCCGCCGCGATCCCCGAAGGGGTGGCCACGAACGAACCGCCCCCATGCACCTCTGTCCCCAGTTAGTCGACGCCCCTCCCCCCAACCAGCACCGCCTTCGTTCATGTAGTTCCTCGCTCCATCCTTCCACCTCATATTCGGTCTACCTCTCCCCCTCTGTCCCTCCACCTCGCTCTCGTACACCCTCTTAGTCATTCTCTCGCTTTCCATACGTTCCATATGGCCGAACCATCTCAAGTTGTTCCTTTTCACACTTTCCAGCACATCTACCTCCACACCACACCTCCTTCTTACTTCCTCATTAGTCTGTCTATCCCTCCATGTAACTCCGCACGCACTCCTTAAGTAATTCATTTCCACTGCTCTCACTCTTGGTCTGAGTCTCTCAACCAACGTCCATGCTTCGCTTCCGTAAGTCAGTGTCGGGATTACCACACTGTCATGCAAGGACTTCTTCACTTCCATACTGACCACCCTATTTCTTGTTACTGCTTTTAGCATTCCTACAACCCTCTTCCCCTGTTGTACCCTCTCCCGCACCTCTTCATCCATAGTCCCATCTTTACTCAACACACTGCCCAGATACTTAAAAGAGTTGACGATCTCCATAGCCTGACCGTTCAGCTTCACCTCACACTCTGTGACTTCACCCCTTTCGAAGACCATAACCTTGCTCTTCCCCGTATTTACCTTCAAATTCCGTTTTTCGCACACTGTTCCAAATTCATTTACCAGACCCTGCAACTCCCATTCATTATCACTCATCAGAACTGTATCATCCGCAAACAGCAGTATAGGTAGCTTCCACTCAATTCCCTCCCTTTTCAGCGATACACCAACATCCACTGCTCTTGATAGTATTTCTTTCATAACTCCATCCATATATACAGTAAACAACCACGGGGACATCACACACCCCTGTTTCAAACCAACATTCAGGTCAAAGAACTCGCTCTGCTCACTCTCCACACATACTGCCGCCTTTGTTATTGAAGTTAAATTTACTGAAGGGGCCGGTTTTTGTTCTCGATTCTGAGGTTGTCTGTACACTTTCTAAGGTTGTTTTGATCTCAATTAATTTATGATCTGAGTATGTTGTGTCCGATATGTTAATGCTGTGTACTAGAGAGTCGTTGTTAGTGAAGACCAGGTCTAAGATATTGTTTTCCCGTGTGGGTTCAGCAATATGTTGGGTAAGACTAAAAAAATCACGAAGTTCAAAAAGCGCTCTCGTATTAGTATTTGCTTCTCCAGTGTTATTTGCCACTAACTTGTTTTCTAGTTGTCTCCATTTAATGTTTGGTAGGTTAAAGTCTCCTAGCCATATAATATTTGGTGTTGGGTTCCCCAGGGTTTCCACTTCTGATTTTATTTTGTTGAGCTGGGTTTTGAATTCTTCTCGGGATGAGTCTGGAGGCCTGTATGTAACAATAACTGCTAAATTTAGGGATTCTATTTTAACTCCAAGTATTTCCACCACTTCATTACTGTTATTTAGGAATTCAGTACATATCAGTGAGTCATGTATGTACAAGGCTACACCTCCATGTGATCTATGCGTTCTGTCCGCCCTATGTAGGTTGTAACCAGGAATCCATACCTCACTATCTTCCTGATCTTTAATGTGAGTTTCTGTGAGAGCCGCAAATATAGCGTTTCCTTCTTCTAGCAGGCCCCTAATAAATGGTACTTTGTTCGTAGTTCTATTTTTTAGGCCTTGGATATTTGCAAACAAAATTGGGGAGGGATTGTTTGGAGTACTATGTGTACCAAATAGTCTTCGGGATGTATTGGCCACTCTTGGGAGGCCAGGAGGTGCTCGAGGTGTTCTATGTGCTCTTCCATCTCCCTCAGTCTCTTCATCTTCATCTGCCCTTTCCCTCCTTGCCTTTTTCCTCTGTCTCGTCCTCGCATAGCTAGAGAGTTTTTTGGGCTACCATTCGTGTTAGGTCTAGCATTTAATGATAACTAGAACACAACAACTAAACCATCCCCTTTAATGATAACTAGAACACAACAACTAAACCATCCCCCTTTAATGATAACTAGAACACAACAACTAAACCATCCCCTTTAATGATAACTAGAACACAACAACTAAACCATCCCCCTTTAATGATAACTAGAACACAACAACTAAACCATCCCCCTTTAATGATAACTAGAACACAACAACTAAACCATCCCCCTTTAATGATAACTAGAACACAACAACTAAACCATCCCCCTTTAATGATAACTAGAACACAACAACTAAACCATCCCCCTTTAATGATAACTAGAACACAACAACTTAAGCATCCCCCTTTAATGATAACTAGAACACAACAACTAAACCATCCCCCTTTAATGATAACTAGAACACAACAACTAAACCATCCCCCTTTAATGATAACTAGAACACAACAACTAAACCATCCCCCTTTAATGATAACTAGAACACAACAACTAAACCATCCCCCTTTAATGATAACTAGAACACAACAACTTAAGCATCCCCCTTTAATGATAACTAGAACACACCAACTAAACCATCCCCCTTTAATGATAACTAGAACACAACAACTAAACCATCCCCCTTTAATGATAACTAGAACACAACAACTAAACCATCCCCCTTTAATGATAACTAGAACACAACAACTAAACCATCCCCCTTTAATGATAACTAGAACCCAACAACTAAACCATCCCTCTTTAATTATAACTAGAACACAACTAAACCATCCCCCTTTAATGATAACTAGAACACAACAACTAAACCATCCCCCTTTAATGATAACTAGAACACAACAACTAAACCATCCCCCTTTAATGATAACTAGAACACAACAACTAAACCATCCCCCTTTAATGATAACTAGAACACAACAACTACACCATCCCCCTTTAATGATAACTAGAACACAACTAAACCATCCCCCTTTAATGATAACTAGAACACAACAACTAAACCTTCCCCCTTTAATGATACCTAGAACACAACTAATCTTCCCCCTTTAATGATAACTAGAACACAACTAAACCATCCCCCTTTAATGATAACTAGAACACAACAACTAAACCATCCCCCTTTAATGATAGCTAGAACACAACAACAAAACCATCCCCCTTTAATGATAACTAGAACACAACAACTAAACCATCCCCCTTTAATGATAACTAGAACACAACTAAACCATCCCCCTTTAATGATAACTAGAACACAACTAAACCATCCCCCTTTAATGATAACTAGAACACAACTAAACCATCCTCCTTTAATGATAACTAGAACACAACAACTAAACCATCCCCCTTTAATGATAACTAGAACACAACAACTAAACCATCCCCCTTTAATGATAACTAGAACACAACTAAACCATCCCCCTTTAATGATAACTAGAACACAACAACTAAACCATCCCCCTTTAATGATAACTAGAACACAACTAAACCATCCTCCTTTAATGATAACTAGAACACAACAACTAAACCATCCCCCTTTAATGATAACTAGAACAGAACAATTAAACCATCCCCCTTTAATGATAACTAGAACACAACAACTAAACCATCCCCCTTTAATGATAACTAGAACACAACTAAACCATCCTCCTTTAATGATAACTAGAACACAACAACTAAACCATCCCCCTTTAATGATAACTAGAACACAACAACTAAACCATCCCCCTTTAATGATAACTAGAACACAACAACTAAACCATCCCCCTTTAATGATAACTAGAACACAACTAAACCATCCCCCTGTAATGATAACTAGAACACAACAACTAAACCATCCCCCTTTAATGATAACTAGAACACAACAACAAAACCATCCCCCTTTAATGATAACTAGAACACAACAACTAAACCATCCCTCTTTAATGATAACTAGAACACAACAACTAAACCATCCCCCTTTAATGATAACTAGAACACAACTAAACCATCCTCCTTTAATGATAACTAGAACACAACAACTAAACCATCCCCCTTTAATGATAACTAGAACACAACAACTAAACCATCCCCTTTAATGATAACTAGAACACAACAAAACCATCCCCCTTTAATGATAACTAGAACACAACAACTAAACCATTCCCCCTTAATGATAACTAGAACACAACTAAATCATCCCCCTTTAATGATAACTAGAACACAACAACTAAACCATCCCCCATTAATGATAACTAGAACACAACAACTAAACCATCCCCGTTTAATGATAACTAGAACACAACAACTAAACCATCCCCCTTTAATGATAACTAGAACACAACAACAAAACCATCCCCGTTTAATGATAACTAGAACACAACAACTAAACCATCCCCCTTTAACGATAACTAGAACACAACAAATAAACCATCCCCCTTTAATGATAACTAGAACACAACAACTAAACCATCCCCCTTTAATGATAACTAGAACACAACAACTAAACCATCCCCTTTAATGATAACTAGAACACAACTAAACCATCCCCTTTAATGATAACTAGAACACAACAACTAAACCATCCCCCTTTAATGATAACTAGAACACAACAACTAAACCATCCTCCTTTAATGATAACTAGAACACAACAACTAAACCATCCCCCTTTAATGATAACTAGAACACAACAACTAAACCATCCCCCTTTAATGATAACTAGAACACAACAACTTAAGCATCCCCCTTTAATGATAACTAGAACACACCAACTAAACCATCCCCCTTTAATGATAACTAGAACACAACAACTAAACCATCCCCCTTTAATGATAACTAGAACACAACAACTAAACCATCCCCCTTTAATGATAACTAGAACACAACAACTAAACCATCCCCCTTTAATGATAACTAGAACACAACTAAACCATCCCCCTTTAATGATAACTAGAACACAACAACTAAACCATCCCCCTTTAATGATAACTAGAACACAACAACAAAACCATCCCCCTTTAATGATAACTAGAACACAACAACTAAACCATCCCCCTTTAATGATAACTAGAACACAACTAAACCATCCCCCTTTAATGATAACTAGAACACAACAACTAAACCATCCCCCTTTAATGATAACTAGAACACAACTAAACCATCCCCCTTTAATGATAACTAGAACACAACAACTAAACCATCCCCCTTTAATGATAACTAGAACACAACAACTAAACCATCCCCCTTTAATGATAACTAGAACACAACTAAACCATCCCCCTTTAATGATAACTAGAACACAACAACTAAACCATCCCCCTTTAATGATAACTAGAACACAACTAAACCATCCTCCTTTAATGATAACTAGAACACAACAACTAAACCATCCCCCTTTAATGATAACTAGAACACAACAACTAAACCATCCCCCTTTAATGATAACTAGAACACAACAACTAAACCATCCCCCTTTAACGATAACTAGAACACAACAAATAAACCATCCCCCTATAATGATAACTAGAACACAACAACTAAACCATCCCCCTTTAATGATAACTAGAACACAACAAAACCATCCCCCTTTAATGATAACTAGAACACAACAACTAAACCATTCCCCCTTAATGATAACTAGAACACAACAACTAAACCATCCCCCTTTAATGATAACTAGAACACAACAACAAAACCATCCCCGTTTAATGATAACTAGAACACAACAACTAAACCATCCCCCTTTAACGATAACTAGAACACAACAAATAAACCATCCCCCTACAATGATAACTAGAACACAACAAATAAACCATCCCCCTATAATGATAACTAGAACACAACAACTAAACCATCCCCCTTTAATGATAACTAGAACACAACAACTAAACCATCCCCCTTTAATGATAACTAGAACACAACAACAAAACCATCCCCGTTTAATGATAACTAGAACACAACAACTAAACCATCCCCCTTTAATGATAACTAGAACACAACAACTAAACCATCCCCCTTTAATGATTACTAGAATTGAATTGAATTGAATTGAAATCTTTTTATTTAGCCTTTAGTATACAATACAATTTTGCTTACAAATGATTTGTTAAAAAACTAAAATATATAATAATAATACAACAAAATAAGGCTGAGCCTTTTGAGAGATGTCTCTCTTAAAGGCACCTGGCTATAACTCGATCTATCAAAATGCAATTGTATATAATACACTTAGTCACAGCTATGTGCCCCGGGAACTACGTGTTGTAAAGATTTTTTCTAAATTCGAAAAAGGATGTATGTAGGCAAAATATAATAACATAAAACAAATTAAATTAATGGTGATTAACCCTGAGGTCACACTCACTTCCCAGAGCTCACAGCTGATTGTTCATTATCACAATTACCCATGTAATACCATTTACAAAAATTGAATATATATAACATACATTGTACAACTATTCACTTGATGTTCAAAGGCCATACTCGCAATTATACCCACAACTCGACACAAAGACACATACGCTTCCCTAGCAGTATATGCCTAATTAGTAAAGGATATAAACTTTGTTGTGCATGGAATACACACTTACACCATTCATTTAGACCTATATATGAGAACATGGTAAATAATTTACTGTAAACTATAATATATCCATTTCTATAAAACAAAACAAAAAAACAAAAAAAATGCGTACAAATGCCAACTACACATACATTATATACACCTTTACAGACAAAAATAGAAGCATGTTTATTACAAAATAGTATTCAAGCTCATTCAACCCTTTACGTGACTCTACATATATATACACACACAGCCAGCGTAAATAGTATTAAAGGTTATACATTTGTCGATCTAGGTGATAGGGATGTTGTAATTATTGGTAGAACACAACAACTAAACCATCCCCCTTTAATGATAACTAGAACACAGCAACTAAACCATCCCCCTTTAATGATAACTAGAACACAACAACTAAACCATCCCCCTTTAATGATAACTAGAACACAACAACTAAACCATCCCCCTTTAATGATAACTAGAACAACACAACTAAACCATCCCCCTTTAATGATAACTAGAACACAACAACTAAACCATCCCCCTTTAATGATAACTAGAACACAACAACTAAACCATCCCCCTTTAATGATAACTAGAACACAACAACTAAACCATCCCCCTTTAATGATAACTAGAACACAACAACTAAACCATCCCCCTTTAATGATAACTAGAACACAACTAAACCATCCCCTTTAATGATAACTAGAACACAACAACTAAACCATCCCCTTTAATGATAACTAGAACACAACAACTAAACCATCCCCCTTTAATGATAACTAGAACACAACAACTAAACCATCCCCCTTTAATGATAACTAGAACACAACAACTAAACCATCCCCCTTTAATGATAACTAGAACACAACAACTAAACCATCCCCCTTTAATGATAACTAGAACACAACAACTAAACCATCTCCCTTTAATGATAACTAGAACACAACAACTAAACCATCCCCTTTAATGATAACTAGAACACAACAACTAAACCATCCCCCTTTAATGATAACTAGAACACAACAACAAACTGGAAGGGTTATAACTTATTACTCAGTATGTGTAAAGATATCGGTTAGGCGTAAACTGACCTTTAACACTAACTAGTAATGAGAGATTTACACTTGAGATATTTTTTTCTGGACCCCTTTCTTCCTCATGTTCAGCCCCATTGATTTTGAGATTAGAAGACGTTCACCCCATTATTTTGGCGATTTTAATCACTTTCGCCCCATTTCTGTCAATTTTAAGATCGTGCCATTTAGGTGTCGATTTCTTTCCTGGCGAGCGATAGCGAGCCTGTAATTTAAGAGGAACCGGCCTTCGGCGGGGACATTTGTCTTTTGAAAAAGTAAAAATTTATCTTGAAAGGGAGTCTAGGGGGTGTAATTATATGCTTGATGGAGGTCTAGGAAACAAACTAAAAACCTCACCTCAATGCAGTGACGTCTGTATTATCTTTGCTTCGGGCTACCGTTATATGTTTTTGTATAGTTTAGGAAAGGCCTGTGTGGGTTAAAAGGAAATTGAAATTGTTTTAGCCCATTTGATTCCTATAGGTATTTTCATTCTTGAATAGTATCATCTACTGTAATGTTAGTGATTTAAGATATACTGTATTGTCCACTTGCTGAAAAAGATAATTTCAAAATAGATACGGTAAATAGTTCGTGTTATACATATGATAGATATTGTTAATTCGTATGTTAGTGATTGTGCTAAATATTGATGTATTTTGCTCCCCACCATGGCCATCTAAAAATGTGTATTTTATATAAATACAATTACGGAGTGGAAATGACTGAATAGAAAATATGTAAACTAGTTTAAAAGGTTCATTCAATTATCTCTACAGGCTCGTTTTGCCCTATAATTATTAAAATGGACAACTGCAAAACAAATACAGATTTTGTTTTTGTTTACATGTATAGAACAAAAGCATTGGACATTATTTAATTGGTTGCTCACACTGTTTATTTATTTTAAAGCTGGAGCGACCTAACGTTCTAGCTACATGCACTGAATATATATATGTGTGGATATAAGATGTACAGCCACTTATAAATATTCATAGACCCCTTATGCTTTTCTTTATGCAATTATTACTATATGGATTGATTTTTGGATAAAAATTGATTTTCAATAAATAATATATATAGTTTTATAGTTGATGTATATAAAATTATATTCATAAATTTGCTTCCAGAGATATACTTTCATACTTAGAACGTAGGTGAGGTCCACGAATTTGTATTAGTGACTACGAATGGCCTTATATTACCTACATTCAAGAACATGTACCAAGAATGATAGAAGGAATATGATAAGTTAAACAAAATAACACTATATAAACACTGATATAATAAGAAAAGCACTGTATATCGATTAAAACAAGACCATGTAAAGCAGTGCCTATAATACGAAACGTCATATATAAAATAATGAGAATGTGAGAATGGAAAAGCATACCTAAAATGATAAACGAACGAAGGATATCATTTAAGAGAGCATACATAAAAGGAATAGAGAAAATAATAATAACAATAATAATACAAATAATATTAATAATAATAATAATAATAATAATAATAATATTAATAATAATACAAAAACAAATAATAATAATGAAAACAATAATACTAATCTGACAACAGAAAAAAAGAAAGGTCACATGATGAGAGACAGAAATAACTGAAAGAGGATTAATCCAAAGTTCCGAGAAAATAATATCAGCTCGGCCGATATAATCGATATCTGGTATGAACAAGTTCCCGGAAATACAAGAACGCTTTATCATATATACGTTAATACAGATTTTCCTGTGTGTGTGTGTGTGTGTGTGTGTGTGTAACAATATCAGCTCGGCTGATATAATCCATATCTGGTATGAACAAGTTCCCGAAAATACAAGAACGCTTTATCATATATACGTTAATACAGATGTTCCTGTGTGTGTGTGTGTGTGTGTGTAATTATATCAGCTCGGCCGATATAATCAATATCTGGTATGAACAAGTTCCCGGAAATACAAGAACGCTTTATCATATATACGTTAATACAGATGTTCCTGTGTGTGTGTGTGTGTGTGTGTGTAATAATATCAGCTCGGCTGATATTATCTATATCTGGTATGAACAAGTTCCCGGAAATACTAGAACGCATTATCATATATTCGTTAATACAGATGTTATTGTATGTGTGTGTGTGTGTGTGTGTGTAATAATATCAGCTCGGCCGATATAATCTATATCTGGTATGAACAAGTTCCCGGAAATACAAGAAGGCTTTATCATATAAACGTTAATACAGATGTTCCTGTGTGTGTGTGTAATAATATCAGCTCGGCCGATATAATCTATATCTGGTATGAACAAGTTCCCGGAAATACAAGAACGCTTTATCATATAATTACGTTAATACAGATGTTATTGTGTGTGTGTGTGTGTGTGTGTGTGTAATAATAGTAATAATAATAATTATAATAATTTTAATAATAATAATCTGAATATTTAATGTATATTTATGTGCGTTTGTGTGTGTGTCTGTGTGTTTGTATGAGAATATTATACATGATAATATTTGCCGGGATTTAGTTCGTTAAATGATCAGCACCAAAACATCTGAAATGTTATTTTCTGAATGTTGGCGAACGGTAATGCAAGAATTAAACACACACACAAATTTGTTGAGAGTAATGAGCAACATTTGGACTATAATGAATGTGGGATTACTGAAGACAGATGGTGGTGGAGCTCAGGGGGGGATGTTGGTGTTTTTATAATACTATTTGAGACTCTCTCGGATTGAAATCGGAAACTACAGTAGATCGAAGGTAGATTATGTTAGGTAGTATATTTCTTACGGAACTGGAATTATTGTTTAAGCTGCCAAACTGCAATTGCCCATCGGAATTGGCGTTAAAATTGCTCGTGTGACACCACCTTAACCCTTTGAGGATTATTAACAGTCTATTCTGGCTATCATTAGACGAACTTAAACAGCTTAGGAAGGGTAAAAACTGGCCCACGCAGCCCTCTGACTTCCATAAATCCTTCCTACTCTGATTAAAATCTTCTAATGATAGCCAGAATAAAATGTCAAAGCATTTCATAATCCTCAAAAGTTTAACGTGAGAGGGAGGCGGACGAGGGAGAGAGAGAGAATGGTGAGCGAGGCCGACTATGGAATTACTAAACATATTAAAGGTGGGGCTCAGGTGGCGATGTAATGAGAGTGAGTTACACAGAGTTACACAGATACTCAGACCACACAGACCTTGCGGTCCTGCCTAGTCCGGCCTTAATACTACTAGACAGGGACAGTTTATAGTGGAAGAATAGGACAGTAAAGTAGAAGGTTCTCTCCCCACCCTCCGGCTAATAAGCCGATGGCAAGATGGGATGAAGTGTAACCTGTATATGATAAATTAAATCGGACCAAGGACCGATCCTTGAGGCACACCGCTAGTAAAAGGCACCCAATCTGATTCTATACCATTAATAATAACTCTTTGCTTTTTGTTTGCAAGCCAACTTTTAATCCATTGATATAAAATTACCCTTTATTCCGAGTATTTCTAGAGAGAGAGAGAGAGAGAGAGAGAGAGAGAGGTAAGGTAAGAGGTGGAATGGTTTAAGAGGTCCACTGGGTCGATGGTGGCAGGAGGGAATGTTAAGGGGAGATTTCCACTTGAGGGATTTTTTCTGTACCCCTTTCTCTCTCCT